>CM061066.1:14081404-14627477 GCA_030762895.1 Sophora flavescens
GCCCTAAATAAATCGCAAACCCTAAACCATGAAACCCAGACACCAGACCCCAAACCCCAAAACCCTAATCCCTAAAACCATAAAAACCTTAAGTCCCAAACATTAAAACCCTAAGACCGAGATCCCAGACCCCAGAGCCCAGACCCCTTAACCCCCTGACCCCTAAACCCGAAACCCCAACCCGAACCCCTAAGCCCTGAACCCCGAAACCCTAATCTCGAACCCAGAACCATGAACCCTGAACCTAGAACTCTAAACCCTAACCTTTAAACAACCCCTAAACCCCAACCCCTAACTCCTAAATAACACCTAAACCCCGAAACCTGGAACCCCGAACCTCGGAACTCGAACCCAAAACTCGAAACCGGAAACCGGAACCCGAAACCCGAACCCCGAAACTCGAGTACCGACCCCCAAACCCGAACCCCGAGCCCGAACTGAGAAACAAGAAACCCGGAACCCGACCCCGAAACCTGAACCCCAAAAACCTAAAACCTAAAACCTAAATCCCAAACCCCAAAAGCCGAACCCCGAACCCCGAAACCGAATCCTGAACCCCGAACCTCGAACCTCAACCCCGAACCTGACCCCTAAAACCCCAAACCCGAACCCCAAACCTCAACCCCCAAACCCCAAACCCCAACCCCAACCCCAAACCCCTAAACCCTGAAACCCGAAACCCGAAACCCTAAACCTAAACCATAAACCCTACACTCTAAATAACCGCTAAAGCCCAACCCCTAACCCCTAAATAACCCCTAAACCCCAACCCCTAACCCCTAAGTAACCCCTAAACCCTAAATAAATCGGAAAACCTAAACCCTAAAACCCAGACCCCAAACCCCATTCCCCAAAACCCTAAACAATAAATCCCAAAAAATACTAAGTCAAAGACCCTAAAACCCCAAGTCCCTGACAACAGAATCCAGACCCCCTAACCCGTAAACCCGAAACCGCAACCTCGAACCCCTAAACCCTGAACCCGAAACCCTGAATACGAACCCTGAACCCAAAACCCTATACCCTAACCTCTGAACATCCCCTAAACCCAAATCCCTAACCCCTAAATAACCCCTAAACCCCGAACCCTGGAACCCCAAACCCGAACTCCGAAACCCGACCCCGAACCCCGACCCCAACCCCAAAACCCAAATCCAGAATACTCAAACCCCAACCTTCGAAACCCGAAACCCGAACCCTGGATCCCGAAACCCGAACCACCAACCCCCAACCACAAATCCCTAAACCCAAATCCAGAAAATTCAAACCCCAAACCCCCAACCCCTAAACCCTAACCGAAAACCGAAACCATAAACTCTAAATAACCCCTAAACCCTAAACTCTAAATAACCACTAAACCCCAACCCCTAACCCCTAAATAACCCCTAAAACCCAACCCCTAAGTAACCCATAAACCCTAAACCCAGACCCCAAACCCCAAAACCCTAAACCCTAAAACCATAAGTCCCAGACCCCAGAGCCCAGACGCCCTAACCCCGTAACCCCTAAACCCGAAACCCCAACCACCAACCCCTAAACCTTGTATACCGAAACCCTGAACCCGAGCCCAGAACCCTGAACCCTAAACCCTAACCTCTAAACAACCCCTAACCCCAAACCCTAACCCCTAAATAACCCCGACCCACGAAATCGGAACTCCGAACCCTGAAACCCAAACCCCAAACCCCAAACCCCTAAACCCTGAAACCCGAAACCCTAAACCTAAACACTAAACCCTACACTCTAAAAAACCGCTAAAGCCGAACCCATAACCCATAAATAACCCCTAAACCGCAACCCTTACCCCCTAAGCAACCCCTAAACCCTAAATAAATCATACACCATAAACCCCAAACCCCAAACCCCAAACTCCAAAACCCTAAACCCTAAAACCCTAAAAACCCTAAGTCCCAGACCCTAAAACCCTAAGCCCCAGACCCCAGACTCCCTAACCCTCTAACCCCTAAACCCTAACCCCTAACCCCTAACCCCTAAACCCTACACCCGGAACCCTGAACCCCGAACACCGAACCCCGATCCCGAAACCCCGATCCCCCGAAACCGCGTAACCCCAAATCAGCGAAAGCCCGAAACCCCGAACCCTGGAACCCAAACCCCGAACCCCGAACCCAAAACCCGAAACTGAAACCCTAACCCCGACCGCCGAACTCCGAACCTGAACCCGAACCCCGACCGTCGAACTCCGAACCTGAACCCGAACCTCGACCCCCGAAACCCGAACCCCGATACCAGAACCCCCAACCCTTATACCCAAAAACCCCAACACCAAACCCCTAAAACCAGAAATCCGAAACCCTAAACCCTAACCTCTACATAACCCCTAAACCCCAACCCCTAACTTCTAAATAACTCCTAAACCCCAACCCCTAACCCCTAAATAACCCCTAAACCCCAACCCCTAACCCCTAAGTAACCCCTAAACCCTAAATAAATCGTAAACCCTAAATCCCAAACCCCAGACCCCAAACCCCAAAACCCAAAACCCTAAAACCCTAAAAACCTAAAAACCCTAAGTCCCAGACCCTAAAACCCTAAGTCCCAGACCCCCTAACCCCCTAACCCCTAAACCCGAAACCCCAACCCGAAACCCCGAGCCCGAACCGAGAAACAAGAAACCCGAAACCCGACCCCGAAACCCGAACCCCGAACCCCGAAAACCTAAACCCTAAATCCCGAACCCCGAAAGCCGAACCCCGAACCCGAACCCCGAACCCCAAACCTCGAACCTGAACCCCGAACCTGACCCCCAAAACCCGAAACCCGAACCCCAAACCCCCAACCCCCAACCCCCAAACCCCAACCCTAACCCCAACCCCAAACCCCTAAACCCTGAAACCCTAAACCCTAAACCCTACACTCTAAATAACCGCTAAAGCCCAACCCCTAACCCCTAAATAACCCCTAAACCCCAACCCCTAACCCCTAAGTAACCCCTAAACCCGAAACTCCAACCTCGAACCCCTAAACCCTGAACCCGAAACCCTGAATCCAAACCCTGAACCTAGAACCCTGAACCCAAAACCCTATACCCTAACCTCTAAACATCCCCTAAACCCAAATCCCTAACCCCTAACCTCGAACCCTGGAACCCTGAACCCGAACCCCGAAACCCGACCCCGACCCCCGACCCCATAAATAATCCCTAAACCCCGACCCCCAAAACCCGAACCCCGAATCCAGAAACCCGAACCACCAACCCCCAACCACAAATCCCTAAACCCAAATCCAGAAAACTCAAACCGTAAACCCCTAAACCCTGAAACCCGAAACCGGAAACTACAAACTCTAAACAACCCCTAAACTCTAAATAACCCCTAAACCCCAACCCTTAACCCCTAAATAACCCCTAAAACCCAACCCCTAAATAACCTATAAACCCTAAACCCTAAACCCAGACCCCAAACCCCAAAACCCTAAACCCTAAACCCTAAAACCATAAGTCCCAGAGCCCAGAGCCCAGACGCCCTAACCCCGTAACCCCTAAACCCAAAACCCCAACCACCAACCACTAAACCTTGTACCCCGAAACCCTGAACCCGAGCCCAGAACCCTGAACCCTCAACCATAACCTCTAAACAACCCCTAACCCCAACCCCTAACCCCTAAATAACCCCGACCCGTGAAATCGGAACTCCGAACCCCAAAACCCAAACCCCCAAACCTCAAACCCCAACCCTAACCCCAAAACCCTAAACCCTGAAACCCGAAACCCGAAACCCTAAACCTAAACACTAAACCCTACACTCTAAATAACCGCTAAAGCCCAACCCATAACCCCTAAAAAAACCATAAACCCCAACCCCTACCCCCTAAGCAACCCCTAAACCCTAAATAAATCATAAACCCTAAACCCTAAACCCAAATCCACAAACCCCAAACCCCAAACTCCAAAACCCTAAACCCTAAAACCCTAAAAACCCTAAGTCCCAGACCCTAAAACCCTAAGTCCCAGACCCCAGACTCCCTAACCCCCAAACCCCTAAACCCTAAACCCTACACCCGAAACCCTGAACCCCGAACACCGAACCCCGATCCCGGAACCCCGATTCCCCGAAACCACGAACCCATAACCCCTAAACCCTGAAACCCCGAACCCTGGAACTCCAAACCCCAAACACCGAACCCAAAACCCAAAACCCGAAACTGAAACCCGAACCCCGACCGCCGAACTCCGAACCTGAACTCGAACCCCGACCCCCGAAAACTGACCCCCGAAACCCGAACCTTGAACCCTGAACCCCCAACCCCCATACCCAAAAACCCCAACCCCAAACCCCTAAACCCAAAACCCAAAACCCTAACCTCAACATAACCCCTAAACACCTACACCCAAACTTCTAAATAACTCCTAATCCCCAACCCCCAACCCATAAATAACCCCTAAACCCTAACCCCTAACCCCTAACCCTTAAGTAACCCTAAACCCTAAATAAATCGTAAACCCTAAATCCCAAACCCCAAAACCCTAAACCCTAAACCCTAAACCCTAAAACCCTAAAAACCTAAAAACCCTAAGTCCCAGACCCTAAAACCCTAAGTCTCAGACCCCCTATCCCCCAAACCCGAAAACCTAAACCACTAAGCCCTGAACCCTAAACCCTAACCTGAAACCTGAACCCTGACCCCAAACCCCTACCCCCGAAACCCCAAACCCCCTACCTCGAAACCCCTACCCCCAACCACCGAACCCCAAACCCCAAAACCCGAAACCCGCAACCCTAAACCCGAAACCCTAAACCCTAAAACCCAAAAACCCTAAAAATCCTAAGTCCCAGACCATAAAACCCTAAGTCCCAGACCCCAGACCCCCTAACCTCCTACCCGGTAAACCTGAAACCCTAACGCCCTGAACCCTGAACCCTGAACATGAACCATGTACCCTGACGCCTGTACTAAGACCCTAAACCATAACCCCCAAACCCCAAACCCCAAACCCCAACCACCAAACCCCAAACCCCAAACCCCGAACCCCAAAACCCTAAACCCCTAACCTCTAAATAACCCCATAAACCCCAACCCCTAACCCCTGGGTAACCCCTAAGCCCTAAATAAATCGTAAACCCTAAACCATGAAACCCAGACACCAGACCCCAAACCCCAAAACCCTAAACCCTAAAACCCTAAAAACCCTAAGTTCCAGACATTAAAACCCTAAGTCCCAGACCCCAGAGCCCAGACCCCTTAACCCACTGACCCCTAAACCCGAAACCCCAACCCGAACCCCTAAGCCCTGAACCCCGAAACCCTGAACTCGAAACCAGAACCATGAACCATGAACCATGAACCCAGAACTCTAAACCCTAACCTCTAAACAACCCAAAAACCCCAACCCCTAACTCCGAAATAACACCTAAACCCCGAAATCTGGAACCCCAAAACCGGAACCCGAACCCAAAACTCGAAACCGGAACCCGAAACCAGAACCCCGAAACCCGAGCCCCGACCACCGAACCCGACCCCAAAATCGAACCGCGAAACCCGAAACCAGAACCCCGAAACCCAACCCCTGAAACCCGAACCACGAACCCCAAACCCCGAAACACTAAACCCTAAACCCCGAAACCCAAAACCCGACCCCCGAACACCGAACCTGACCCCCAAACCCTAACCCCCAACCTCAACCCCAAACACCAAACCCCTAAACCCTGAAACCCGAAACCCTAACCCTAAACCTAAACCCAAAACCCAACACTCTAAATAACCGCTACAGCCCAACCCCTAACCCCTAAATAACCCCTAAACCCCAACCCCTAACCCCTATGTAACCCCTAAACCCTAAATAAATCGTAAACCCTAAACCCTAAAACCCAAACCCCAGACCCCATTCCCCCAAAACCCCGAACCATAAATCCCAAAAAAAACCTAAGTACAAGACCCTAAAACCCTAAGTCCCAGACCCCTAACCCCTAAACCCGAAACCCCAACCTCAAACCCCTAAACCCTGAACCCCGAAACCCTGAATCCGAACCCTGAACCTAGAACCCTGATCCCATAACCCTAAGCCCTAACCTCTAAACAACCCTTAAACCCCAATCCCTAACCCCTAAATAACCCCTAAACCCCGAACCCTGGAACCCCCAAACCCAAACCCCGAAACCCGATCCCTGAACCCGAAGCACGAACCCCAAACCCGAACCTCGAAACACGAACCAAGAAACCCGACCCTCGACCCCGGAACCCCGAACCCCGAAACTCGAACCACCAACCCCCATCCCCAAATCCCTAAACCCCAAAACCCCAACCCCAAACCCCAACCCCAAACACCAAACCCCTAAACCCTGAAACCCGAAGCCATAAACTCTAAATAACCCCTAAACTCTAAACTCTAAATAACCCCTAAACCCCAACCCCTAACCCCTAAATAACACCTAAACCCCAACCCCTAAGTAACCCCTAAACCCTAAGCCCTAAACACAGACGCCAGACCCCAAACCCCAAAACCCTAAACCCTAACCCCTAAAACCCTAAAAACCCTAAGTCCCAAAACCTAAAAGCTAAGTCCCAGACCTCAGACCCCCTAACCCCATAACCCCTAAACCCGAAACCATAACCCCCTAACCACTAAACCTTGACCCTGAACCCTGAACCCTGTACCCTGACGCGTGACCCCTGAACCCTGTACCCTGACGCGTGACCCCTGAACCCTGACCCCCAACCCCCAAACCCCAACGCCCAACCCCGAAACACCAAACCCCCAAACCCGAACCCCGAGACACCGAAACCCGCAACCCTAATCACTAAACCGTAAACCCATAACCTCTAAATAACCCCTAAACCCCAACCCCTAACCCCTGAGCAACACCTAAACACTAAATAAATCGTAAACCCTAACCCCTAAAACCCATACCCAAAACCCCAAAACCCTAAACCCCAAACCGTAAAATCCTAAGTCCCAGGCCCTAAAACCCTAAGTCCCAGAGCCCACACCCCAGAGCGTAGACCCACTAACGCCTTAACCCCTGAACTCGAACCCCTAAACTCCGAACCCCGAAACCCTGAACCCTAAACCCAGAGCTTTAAACCCTAACCTCTAAACAACCCCTAAACCCCAACCCCTAACCCCTAAATAACCACTAACCCCTAAACCCTAAATAAATCGTAAGCCCTAATCCCAAAACCCTAATCCCCACACGCCAAACCCCAAACCCTCTACCATAAAACCCTAAACCCTAAAAACCCTAAGTCCCAGACACTAAAACCATAAATCCCATACCCCAGACCCTAGAGCCCAGACCCCTTAACCCCCTAACCCCTAAACCCAAATCCCCAACCCGAACCCCTAAACCCTGAACCCGAAACCCTGAACTCAAACCCAGAACCATGAACCCTGAACCCAGAACCCTAAACCCTAACCTCTAAACAACCCCTAAACCCCAACCCCTAACCCCTAAATAACACCTAAACCCCAAAACCTGGAACCCCGAACCCAGAACTCGAAACCGGAACCCGAAACCCGAAACCCGAGCCCCGACCCCTGAAACCGAACCCCGAACCCGAACCCCGAAACACGAAACCCGAACCCCGAAACCCGACCCCGAACCCTGAAACCCTAAACCCTAAACCCCAAACCCTAAACCCCGAACCCGAACCTCGAACCCGAACCCCGAACCTGACCCCAGAAACCCGAACTCCGAACCCCCAAACCCCCAACCCCCAACCCCAACCCAAAACCCCAATTCGAAACCCTAAACCCTAAACCCTAAACCCATAACCTCTAAATAACCCAAAAACCCCAACCCCTAACCACTAAGTAACCCCTAAACCCGAAATAAATCATACACACTGAACCCTAAAACCCAGACCCCAAACCCCAAGACCCTAAAACCAAAATCCCAAAAAACCCTAAGTCCAAGACCCTAAAACCCTAAGTCCCATACCCCAGAGCCCAAACCCCCTAACCCCTAAACCCGAAACCCCAACCTCGAACCCCTACACCCTGAACGCCGAAACCCTGAACCCGAACCCTGAACCTAGAACACTGAACCCAGAACCCTGAACTCCGAACCCGAACCTCGAAACTCGAACCCCGAAATCCGACCCCCGAACCCCGAACCCCGAAACCCGAACCACCAACCCCGAACCCCCAACCCCTAAACCCCAAACCCCAAACCCCAAAACCCCAACCCAAACCCCAAACCCAAACCTCAAACCACTAAACCCTGAAACCCAAAACAATAAACTCTAAATAACCCCTAATCCCTAAACCCTAAATAACCCCTAAACCCCAACCCCTAACCCCTAAACCCCAACCCCTAAGCAACCCCTAAAACCTAAACCCTAAACCCAGACCCCGGACCCCAAACCCCAAAACCCAAAATCCTAAACCCTAAAACCCTAAACCCAGACGTCAGACCCCCTAACCCCGTAACCCCTAAAACCGAAACCATAACCACCTAACCCCAAAACCCTGACCTTGAACCCTGAACCGTGTACCCTGATGCCTGAACCCTGACCACTGACCCCTGTCCCCCAACCCCGAACCCCCAAACCCCGAACCCCAAAGCCCAAAACCCGAACCCCGAGACACCGAAACCAGCAACCTAATCCCTAAACCCTAAACCCCTAACCTCTAAATAACCCCTAAACCCCAACCACTAACCCCTAAGTAACACCTAAACCCTAAATAAATCATAAACCCTAAAACCCAGACCCCAAACCCCAAAACCCTAAACCCTAAAACCCTAAATCCCAGACCTTAAAACCCTAAGTCCCAGACCCCAGACCCCAGAGCCCAGACCCACTAACCCCCAAACCCCTAAACCCCAAACCCCTAAACCCCGAACCCCGAAACCCTGAACCTTAAAACTTAAACCCTAACCTCTAAACAAACCCTAAACCCCAACCCCTAACCCCTAAATAACCCGAAACCCCTAAGTAACCCCTAAACCCTAAATAAATCGTAAACCCTAAACGATAAACCCTAATCCCCCAACGCCAAACCCCAAACCCTCTACCATAAAACCCTAAACCGTAAACCCTAAAACCCAAAAAACCCTAAGTCCCAGACCCTAAAACCATAAGTCCCAGTCCCCCTGACCCTTAAACCCGAAACCCTAACCCCCTAACCCCTAAACCCTGAACACTAAACCAGAACCCTGAGCCCTGAACCCTGACCCCTAACGCCCTACACCATAGCTCCAAACCCAGAAACCTGAAACCCGAAACCTTAAAGCCAAAACCTTAAACCATAATCCCTAAACTCTAAATAACCCCTAAACCCCAACCACTAACCCCTAAATAACCCCTAAACCTCAAACCCTAACCCCTAAGTAACCACTAGACCCTAAATAAATCTTAAACCCTAAACCCTAAACCCCAAACCCTAAATCCTAAACCCCAAACCCCAAACCCTAAAACCCTAAACCCTAAAACCGTAAATCCAATACCCTAAACCCTAAACCCTAAACCCCAAACCCTAACCCCAAAGTAACCACTAGACCCAAAATAAATCTTAAACCCTAAACCCTAAACCCCAAACCCCAAACCCCAAACCCTAAACCCCAAACCCCAAACCCCAAACCCCAAACCCTAAACCCTAAACCCTAAACCCTAAAACCCTAAAACCCTAAAAACCCTAAGTCACATACCCTTAAACCCTAAGTTTCAGACCCCAGACCCACTAACCCCTAAACACGAAATCATAACTCCCTAACCCCCGACCCCTGAACCCTGAATCGGAACCCTGAACCCTGACCCCTGAACCCTAATCCCTAACCCCTAAACCCCACCCCCAACCCCAAACCCCAAATGCCGAACCCCTAAACCCGAAACCCTAAACCCCTAACACTAAACCCATAACCTATAAATAACCCCTAAACTCCAAACCCTAACCCTAACCCCTAAGTAACCCCTAAACCCTAAATAAATCGTAAACCCTAAACCCTAAAACCCAGACCCCAAACCCCAAACCCCAAAACCATAAACCCCAAAACCCTAAAACCCTGAAAACCCTAAGTCCCAGACCTTAAAACTCTAAGTCCCAGACCCTAAACCCCCTAGATAACTCGTATGCATTGGTAACTCGTATGCATTGGTAATAGTAGATGATTACTCTAGATATACCTGGACATATTTTCTATCTCATAAAAGTGATTCATTTGCTGTATTTAAGAAGATGGCAAAAACTGTGCAAAATGAAAAGGACGTAAAAATTGTTTCTATAAGAAGTGATCATGGGGGAATTTCAAAATGAAGTGTTTGAAATTTTTGTGATGAGCATGGCATTCAACATAATTTTTCTACTCCTAGAACTCCACAACAAAATGTAGGTGAAAGAAAGAATAGATCATTAGAGGAGATAGCAAGAACTTTGTTGAACGACTTTAGCTTGCCAAAACATTTTTGGGAAGATGTTGTTAATACAGCCTGCTATGTGCTAAATAGAGTCTTGATAAGACCAATCTTAAAGAAAACCCCTTATGAGCTTTACAAAGAAAGAAAACCAAACATAGCACATTTACATGTTTTCGGTTGCAAATGGTTTGTTCTTAACAATGGAAAGAATAATCTTGGAAAATTTAATGCAAAGGCTGATGAAGGAATTTTCTTAGGATACTCTCTATCTAGTAAAGCATTTAAAATATATAATAAGAGAACAAAAACTATTGAGAAATATGTGCATGTGGCATTTGATGAGTCTAACCCCAAAAGGTTGGGAAAGGATTGTGTTATTAATGATCTTGCAGATTCAATTGAGAAAACTCTCCTAGAAGAGAAACGGGACAATGAAGAAGATGAAAGCTTAAAGAACGAATCGTTGCAGCAGGAGCAAACAAAACAACAGCCTGACCTACCAAAGGAATGGAGGACTGTCAGAAATCATCCAATTGATAACATCATCGGTGAAATTACAAAAGGGGTAACTACTAGACAATCTCTTAGAAATGTTTGTAATCATATGGCATTTGTGTCGCAAGTAGAACCTAAGAACATAGATGATGCTACAGTTGAAGAACATTGGATGATGGCTATGCAAGATGAATTAAAACAGTTGAAAGAAATCAAGTTTGGAAACTAGTGCCTAAACCCAAGAACTGTCAAGTAATAGGCACAAAATGGGTTTTTAGGAATAAACTAGACGAAAATGCTATAATTGTAAGAAACAAGGCTAGATTGGTAGCCAAAGGGTATAACCAAGAAGAAGGCATAGATTATGATGAAACATATGCACCAGTAGCAAGATTAGAAGCTATAAGAATGCTACTTGCTTATGTTTGCATAACGGGATTTAAATTGTATCAAATGGATGTTAAGAGTGCTTTCTTAAATGGATTTATGCAAGAGGAAGTGTGTGTTGGTCAACCACCTGGTTTTGAGAATAATGAATTGCCTAACCATGTTTATAAACTGTCTAAAGCACTATATGGTAAAGCAAGCTCCTAGAGCTTGGTATGAAAGGTTAAGTAATTTTCTCATTGAAAAAGGATTTAAAAGAGGTAAAGTTGACACAACTATGTTCACTAAGAAAAAGGTACACAACATTTTACTTGTACAAATATATGTGGATGATATAATTTTTGGTGCTACTAATGAGCAGTTGTGCAATGAGTTTGCAAGTCTTATGCAGAGTGAGTTTGAAATGTCAATGATGGGTGACCTGAACTTTTTCCTTGGACTGCAAATAAAGCAAACTGAAAATGGAATCTTTGTTAGCCATACCAAGTACTGCAATGAATTAATCAAGAAGTTTGGCATGGAAAACGCTAAGGAGATGGCTACTCCAATGACTACCTCCTGTTATCTGGACAAGGATGAGCAAGGTAAACCTGTTAATGTTTCTAAATTCAGAGGTATGATAGGCTCACTACTTTATCTCACTGCTAGTAGGCCAGATATCATGTTTAGTGTATGCATGTGTGCTAGGTATCAAGCAAATCCAAAAGAATCACACTTCACAGCGGTTAAAAGGATAATTAAGTATCTGTTAGGAACAAAAGACATGGGATTATGGTATCCCATGGGAGCTACATGTACGTTAATTAGCTATTCAAACTCTTATTTTGCTAGTTGTAAACTAGACAGAAAGAGTACTAGTGGAACTTGCCATTTACTAGGAAACTCATTAGTATCATGGTTTAGTAATAAACAATCTAGTGTGGCTTTATCCACTATAGAGGCTGGATATGTAGTAGTTGGTAGCTGTTGTGCACAAGTTTTATGGATGAAACAACAATTAGTTGATTATGGTGTGCAACTAAACCAAGTTCCTATTAGATGTGACAATACGAGTGCAATTAACATAACTAAGAATCCAATAATGCACTCTATAACTAAACACATAGAAATCAGACATCATTTCATTAGAGACCATATTCAAAGTAGAGAAATTGAGATTGAATATGTTGATACAACTAAACAACTTACCGATATCTTTACCAAGCCCTTGAACAAGGAAAGCTTCTTTTTCATTAGAAGAGAATTGGGCATAATCGATCAATCCTATATCTAATCTCTAAAGAAACTGATTATATGACTGTATCTTTGTATAAATATGCTCTAATTCTTGTATGATTTGATTTGGAATATCTATGAATGATAAAAATAGAGTTTTGGAACATCTATGCGAGTTGGACGCACCTTTTTGATTTTCCCCTGCACCTATCCCTCTATCATGAACAATTTTATATGCTAAGTTTGAATGTTTAAATGCTTACCTTCTCTATCGCTTTAAATGTTTCTTTTCTTTACCTTTTTTATGATGCCAAAAGGGGGTGAAAAAGTATGATATAGAGAAAGAGGATAATAACAAATTATACATGAAGAAAAAGTATGATATAGAGAAAACGAATTATACATGCATATGTTGAGAGGGGGCCTAAAATCTTACATGATTAATGGGTAGTAAATCAAATTCTACTATGATAATATATTTTTTTACTTTGATATACTTCTGCTCTGACTGCTTTGATACCATGATGTAAATCTATTAAAACACTTAGCATCTACTACACTTATACTCTGATCTTATAATTTGTTAAAAGGTTTGTCATAATCAAAAAGGGGGAGATTGTTAAACTCAATGACTTAGAGATTTTGATATATGACAAATACAACTTAATGTGTATGTAAATGTTTTAGTATCAAATAGCAAAGACAGGTATCAAGCAGTGATCAACAAGTTCAGTGAGCAATCAAAGGAGAATATTCAAGGAAGAACTTGGAGGAATCAAAGAGCAAGGATGAAGATGAAGGAATCATCAAGACAAGGGCTTTAAGAAGAAATTAGTTTTAAGTCTTAGATGATCTGTAAGAGATGAAATCTCTTATTCACAAATAAGTTCAATTTGAAAAGATACATGAAGAAAATCATTTTTCATAACCTGCATTAAAAGGAATAAGTTTTTGTAAATGAAAATGATTTTTGAAATAAGATTTCAAAGCGCTCGTCCAACACTGGAATAATATAAGCGCTCATCCAACACTGGAATAATATAAGTGCTCGTCCAACACAAGGAATAGTAAAAGCTGGCGTCCAAGAAAGTGATAAAAGCTGACGTCCAAGAAAGTGGTAAAAGCTGGCGTCCACTAAAGTGGTAAAAGCTGGCGTCCACTAAAGTGATAAAAGTTGAAGTCCACTAATGTGATAAAAGCTGACGTCCACTAAAGTGATAAAAGCGCACGTCCACTAAAGTGACACAAGCGTACAAAAGTGCTCGTCCACTAAGGTGACAGAAGCGCTGGACCTGCTAAGATCTTAAGGAGAAGCTCTCGTCTGTTGACATGGCATATGGAACTCGTCTACTAGTTGGAGCACATCCAATTACTTTGTGTTAGTACTCCCGTCGGCTGAAGTGGCAAATGGACCCGGTTATTTTTTAAGATGGACGCGGTTATTTTTTTTTAAGATAGACACGGCTATTTTTTAAGATGGACGCGGTTATTTTTTAGGATAGACGTCCCATTTTTCCAAATGGACTCGGTTATTTTATGGACGCGAATTCTACAAGAAAAATCAGAATCTTATTTCAAGAGCGAGAATCTAGAACACAGATTCTTTTAATCAGATCCAAATCTATTTTGATTGATCCCAACGACTATAACTTGTTTTCTATATAAAGAGGGATCAAAGGAACACTTTTAAAATATAACAACAGAATTATAACAATACACATATCATTCATCATCTTTCTTGAGCTTACTGTGAAAAGAGTGTTTCATACTCAAAGTGCTTTAATTTGTTTATCTGACTATTGGGAGTTAGGAATCAATTTTTGTTTTACTTTTGATTGTAAAGAGAGAGGGAGTCTCTCTGAGTGATTAGGGTGAGGTATCCCTAAGGTTGAACATTGAGGCTCTTCACAAGAGTGTGGTATCTCGAGGTGAAGAAGTGCTCTGTGGTGTAAAGGTTTTTCAAGCTACCTGGTAAAGTTTGTGTGTTAGTGTGTGAAATCCCACAGGTGGAGTGGGGATTGGATGTAGGTTACAGTGGAGGTGACTGAACCAGGATAAATCTGGTTGTGTGGTATCTATAAACTCAAAATCCTTACTTTCTGTTTATGTTCAAGAAACTGCAACTTTGATGTTTAAAGCTCAATATAATTTCTGTTCTTGACCTGTATAAACTATATTTTATTATTACGGAGTTATTAAACCCGGACCTATTCTGAATCTTTCTGAATTAATCTTTCTTATCCTCATCACCTTCTTTTCAAGATTTTGTAAAAATCCTTCATCGATTTTGTAAAAGATCCCGAGGGCACTAATCCGCAACTCTGATTTATAAAGCTTTGTGAAAAATTTTTAAGAGGGAAATATCTTTTGAAAACTCAATTCACCCCCACCCCCCGTTAGTCGTTGAAGCCAAAGCAACAAACCCAAACCCCAAAACCCTAAAGACCCAAACCCCAAACCCAAACCCAAAACCCCAAACCCAAAACCCAAAACACTACACCCCAAATCCCAAAACACTAAAACACACAACCCTAAAACCCAAAAACCCCAAATCCTAACCCTAACCCCTAAACCGTAAACCCAAAACCTGTAAACCATATTCCCGAAACACGAACCCCGAAACCTGAACCCCCAACCACAAACCCCTAAATCCCCAAACACCTAAAACCCCAAACCCCAAAACCAAAACCCCAAACCCAAACCCCCAAACACAACCCCTACCCCTAACCGCAAACCCCAAAGAAGGAAATTCGGAAAGCAACTTTCGGTACAACAGGAAACTGACAGCTCTACTTTGAGCATTCCTCTGATAAACAAGAGCACTTCTCCATGAAGCAGATCAAGTTATCAGTCTCAATTGATCCAAGCATTTAATGCTATGTCTAAACGGATATAATTTGAAGACAATGAAGAATATCAAGGCAGAGAAACACTCCATCTATAAATACTTGAAGAACTTCAATAGAAGATAACAACATATACACAAGCTCTGATATCAAAGGGCATAAACTCTGCTGAAATTGTGAAACAAGTTTACTTGCAAAACTAGCTGATCTTAAACTTTCAAATCCTCACACATAGTGAGTTCTTAGATCAAATCTGTTAATCTCTTAGTTAGAGTTAGAGTCTGAAGAGGCTTGGTAGAGAAAGAATACTTGTAGCCTGAAGAGGTGTTGAATGCTTGTAATCTATTTTGGAGAATAGTGGAGTAAAACCTTCAGGTAGAATAGACTAGACGTAGCTCTTGGTTGGAAGAGAGTGAACCGGGATAAAATACTTCTGTGAATCTTCTAACCCTTATATTTTACAGACCCTAAACTCGAAAACCCTAAGTCCCAGACCCTGAAACCCTAAGTCCCAGACCCCAGACCCCCTAACCCCTAAACCCGAAACCCTAACCCCCTGACCCATAAACCATAAACCATAACCCCGAAGCCCAAAACCCCTAACTCGAAACCCGAAACCACTAATCCCTAAACCCTAAACCCTAAACCTAAAACCATAAACAATAAACCTTAAACCCCTAAACCCTAAACCCTAACCCATAACCCCTATCGCCTAAACCGTGATCCCTAACCCCTAAACCCTAAACCAAAAACCAGAAACCCTAAAACCCTAACCCTAAACACAAAACCCGATAACCCGAAAACCCGAAAACCCTGAAACACGAACCCGAACCCTCAACCCAGAAACCCGAAAACCCGAAAACCCCGAATCCCAACCCCCAACCCCAAACCCCAAATCCCTAACCAAAAACCCAAACCCCAACACCCAAACCCAATCCTTAAAACCCCAAACCCGTAACCCTAAACCATAACCCAAACCCCCAAATCCCAAAACCCTAAAACCCCAAACCTTAAAACCCCAAACCCCAAACCCCAAACCATAAATCCTAACCCCAACACCTAAACCCTAAATTGTATACCCAAAACCCATAAACCCTAAACCATTTACCCAAACCCCAAACCCCCGAGACATGAACCCCAAACCCCAAACCCCAATCCCAAACCCAAACCCCTAAATCCCCAAACACCTAAAACCCCAAACCTCAAACCCAAATCCCAAGCCCAAACACCCAAACCCTACCCCAAAACCCCAAACCCCCAACCCTAAACCCCTAAACCCTAAACCCAAAACCCTAACCCCGAAACCCCAAACCCATAATCGCTAAACCCTAAGCCCTAACCCATAAACCCAAAACCCAAAACCATAAACCCAAAACCATAAACCCTAAACCATAAACTCTAAACCCTTAAACCCCAAACTCTAACCCCTAACCCCTAAACCCTAACCCATAACCCTAAACCATAAGCCCTAAACCCAAAACACAAAACCCGAAAACCCGAAACCCGAAAACCCTAAAACCCGAAAATCCTAAAACCCCGACCTCCAACCCCCACACCCCTAACCCCTAATCCAAAACCCAACCGGCAAACCCCAACCCCCAAACCCAAAACCCCAAAACCATAAAACCCTAACCCAAACCCCAAACCCCAAACCAAGAAACCCCAAACCCCAAATCACAAAACCCTAAAACCCCCAACCCTAAAACCCCAAACCCCAAATCCTAACCCCAACCCCTAAACACTAAATCGTAAACCAAAAACCCGTCAACAATAAACCCTATACCCGAAACCCGAACCACGAAACCCGAACCCCCGAAACCTGAACCCCAAACCCCCAACCACAAACCCCTAAATCCCCAAACACCTAAAACCCCAAACCCAAAACCCCAAACAGAAACCCCCAAACCCAACCCCAAACCGAAAACCCCAAAGAAGGGAAGTTGGAAAGCAACTTTCGGTACAACAGGGAAGTGACGGCTCTACTTTGAGCATTCCTCTGATAAACAAGAGCACTTCACCATGAAGCAGATCAAGTTATCAGTCTTAACAGATCCAAGCATTTAATGCTATGTCTAAATGGATATAATTTGAAGACAGTGAAGAATATCAAGGCAGAGAAACACTTCATCTATAAATACTTGAAGAACTTCAACAGAAGATAACAACATATACACAAGCTCTGATATCAAAGGGCATAAACTCTGCTGAAATTGTGAAACAAGTTTACTTGCAAAACTAGCTAATCTTAAACTTTCAAATCCTCACACATAGTGAGTTCTTAGATCAAATCTATTAATCTCTTAGTTAGAGTTAGAGTCTGAAGAGGCTTGATAGAGAAAGAATACTTGTAACCTGAAGAGGTGTTGAATACTTGCAATCTATTTTGGAGAATAGTGGAGTAAAACCTTCAGGTAGAATAGACTAGACGTAGCTCTTGGTTGGAAGAGAGTGAACCAGGATAAAATACTTCTGTGAATCTTCTAACCCTTATATTTTACAGACCCTAAACTCGAAAACCCTAAGTCCCAGACCCTGAAACCCTAAGTCCCAGACCCCAGACCCCCTAACCCATAAACCCGAAACCCTAACCCCCTGACCCATAAACCATAAACCATAACCCCGAAGCCCAACACCCCTAACCCTAAACCCGAAACCACTAATCCCTAAACCCTAAACCCTAAACCTAAAACCATAAACAATAAACCTTAAACCCCTAAACCCTAAACCCTAACCCATAACCCATATCGCCTAAACCCTGATCCCTAACCCCTAAACCCTAAACCATAAACCATAAACCCTAAAACCCTAACCCTAAACACAAAACTCGATAACCCTAAAACCCGAAAACCCTGAAACCCGAACCCTCAACCCCGAAACCCGAAAACCCCGAATCCCTACCCACAACCCCCAACCCCAAATCCCTAACCAGAAACCCAAACCCCAACCCCCAAACCCAATCCTTAAAACCCCAAACCCGTAACCCTAAACCATAACCCAAACCCCCAAATCCCAAAACCCTAAAACCCCAAACCTTAAAACCCAAAACCCCAAACCCCAAACCATAAATCCTAACCCCAACAACTAAACCATAAACTGTATACCCAAAACACATAAACCCTAAACCATTTACCCGAACCCCAAACCCCCGAAATATGAACCCCACACCCCAATCCCAAACCCCTAAATCCCCAAACCTGAAACCCAAACCCCCAAACCCGAAACCCAAACCCCCAAACCCAAACCCCCAAACCCAACCCCTACCCAAAAACCCCAAACCCCCACCCCTAAACCCTAAACACAAAACCCTAACCCCCAAACCCCAAACCCATAATCGCTAAACCCTAAGCCCTAACCCATAAACCCAAAACCCAAAACCATAAACCCAAAACCATAAACCCTAAACCGTAAACTATAAACCCTTAAACCCTAAACTCTAACCCCTAACCCCTAAACCCTAACCCCTAACCCTAAACCATAAACCCTAAACCCAAAACACAAAACCCGAAACCCGAAAACCCTAAAACCCCGACCTCCAACCCCCGCACCACAAACCCCTAATCCAAAACCCAACCGCCCAAACCCCAACCCCCAAACCCAAAACTCCAAAACCCTAAAACCGCAACCCTAACCCAAACCCCCAACCCCAAACCACGAAACCCCAAACCCCAAATCCCAAAACCCTAAAACCCCTAACCCTAAAACCCCAAACAACAAATCCTAACCCCAACCCCTAAACCCTAAATCGTAAACCAAAAACCCGTCAACAATAAACCCTATACCCGAAACCCGAACCCCCGAAACCTGAACCCCAAACCCCCAACAACAAACCCCTAAATCCCCAAACACCTAAAACCCCAAACCCCAAAACCAAAACCCCAAACAGAAACCCCCAAACCCAACCCCAAACCGAAAACCCCAAAGAAGGGAAATCGGAAAGCAACTTTCGGTACAACAGGGAAGTGACGGCTCTACTTTGAGTATTCCTCTGATAAACAAGAGCACTTCACCATGAAGCAGATCAAGTTATCAGTCTTAACAGATCCAAGCATTTAATGCTATGTCTAAACGGATATAATTTGAAGACAGTGAAGAATATCAAGGCAGAGAAACACTTCATCTATAAATACTTGAAGAACTTCAACAGAAGATAACAACATATACACAAGCTCTGATATCAAAGGGCATAAACTCTGCTGAAATTGTGAAACAAGTTTACTTGCAAAACTAGCTGATCTTAAACTTTCAAATCCTCACACATAGTGAGTTCTTAGATCAAATCTGTTAATCTCTTAGTTAGAGTTAGAGTCTGAAGAGGCTTGGTAGAGAAAGAATACTTATAACCTGAAGAGGTGTTGAATACTTGTAATCTATTTTGTAGAATAGTGGAGTAAAACCTTCAAGAAGAATAGACTAGACGTAGCTCTTGATTGGAAGATAATGAACCAGGATAAAATACTTGTGTGAATCTTCTAACCCTTATATTTTACAGTTTTTTATTATATTAACTGTTGGGTTTTTGAATCTGAGTTTATTAACACTTTAATAAGGTTTTCCTGTTTGTGTGTTGATTTTATTGGTTTGCGTGTAAAAGTGTTTGAGAAAGGCTTTTTCAAAAAACTATTAAGAAACACAATTCAACCCCGTCTTCTTGTGTTTCCATGTGTCAACTTCAATTGGTATCAGAGCTCAGCCTCGAAAGGGTTGAGCATCTAACAAGTGTTGAGGGAGTACGATCCAACAAGCAATGATACAGAAGAACAAGCAATCAACAGACCTCCTCTCTTTGATGGTAGTGATTATAACTACTAGAAAAGGAGAATGATGGCATTCCTTGATGTACAAAATATGGATATCTGGGAGCTGATTGAAACGGGCTATACTAAGCCAAGAGGTGATGCTGGAGATGCTATTCCTAGATCTCAATGGACTCAAGAGCAGAAAACTCAACATCACCTCAATCTAAAAGCTAAGCACTGCTTGATGTGTGCTATCCCCAGATCTGAGCATGATAAAGTCCATAGCTGCAACACTGCTAAGGAAATATGGGATACTCTTGCCATAGCTCATGAAGGGTCATACCATGTCAAGGAGTCAAAAATAAGCATGCTGGTTCATCTATATGAATTATTTAAAATGGTTGAATATGAAACTATAGATCAAATGTTTGGAAGATTCCAAACCATCACCAACAGTCTTAGATCTCTTGGAAAAACCTATGAGAATAGAGATCATGTCAGAAAAACCTTTTGGATCTCTGAAAGTTCATGAGCATGATCTCAATGAAGAACGGATTTTCAGAACAGGAAAGCTCGTTGCCCTAAAGGCAAAGAAATCTAGCTCATCCAAAGTTCTTCAAGCTGAGGAATCCTCAGATGAAGCAGAACCTTCTGACAGTGATGAAGGATCTGATGAGGATGAACTGTCTTTAATCTCCCGAGACCCGAGACGCCGGACATGTGACGCCGGACCCGTGACCCCGAACCTATGACCCCGGACCCCAAACCGATGATCCAGCACCCCGCACCCAGGACCCCGAACCCAAAACCCTAAACCCGCCCGAAACCACAACCCCAAACCGCAGACTCACAACCCCGGACCCCTAAACCCAAACCGCAGACTCACAACCCCAGACACCAGACCCAAGATCCCAGACCCCAGACCCAAGTTCCCAGACCCTAGGCCCCAGACCCCAAAACCCTAAACTCACCCCAAACCCTAAACCCACCCCTAACCCTAAGCCCCTAACCCCTAAACCCCTTACCCTAAACCCTAAACCCCAGACCCAA
Source organism: Sophora flavescens (assembly GCA_030762895.1). Lineage (NCBI taxonomy): Eukaryota > Viridiplantae > Streptophyta > Magnoliopsida > Fabales > Fabaceae > Sophora > Sophora flavescens. The sequence goes on from CM061066.1 coordinate 14,102,448, forward strand.
GATCCAAGACCCCAGACCCCAAAACCCTAGACCCACCCCAAACCCCAACCCCAACCCCAAAACCCTCAACCCACCCCTAACCCTAAACCATAAACCACTGACACCGAAACCCTAAACCCCTAACATTAAACCCTAAACCTGAACCCCTAACCCCTAACCTCTAAATAATACCTAAACCCCAACCCCTAAACCCTAAATAAATCGTAAACCCTAACCCATAAACCCTAAACCCTATCACCCTAAACCATACCACCCTAAACCCTAACACCCCTAACACCCCAAACCCTAAACCCCAAAACCCCAAACCCCAAAACCCAAAACCCCGAAACCCAAAACCATAAAACCCAAAAGTCCCCGAGCCCTAAGCCCCCAGTCCTAAGCCCGAAGCCCTAAGCCCTAAGCCCGAAGCCCTAAGCCCTAAGCCCGAAGCCCTGACATTTTAAGGATTAAATGGTTAAATCAAACTCAGGTAAATTGATGGAAAATTACAGTAGAATACATGTTTCTCAAGTATGTAAATTTTAAGGATTAAACGGTTAATCTTTTCCTAATTAAATTAATCATGTGGTCTCTATACGTGAAAATTTTGAAATTAGAATTATATATAAAATTGTTTAATTTGATTTTCATCATTTATTGGCATTATAATGTTGTTTGTCAGAGTTAAAGTAATAGGATCAAATTGAAAATGATTGTCACGTGTAAGGATCGAATTCAAAATTTTTCGGTCTCCTTATATGATCATCATTCTCACATCAATTTCAATTTGGCCATTATACTTTAATTCCAAATTAATAAAATTACACATATACAAATTGATTTAAATATTTTCACGTATAGGGACAAAATACAAAATCAATATCACATGTAGGGATCAAATTCAAAATTGTGTCCCTACATCACCAACCTTGCTTCTTGTTGGGTTCTGACTCAGACAATACCTGCATGAATTTGTTTTAGTGCAGCTTTCAATCGGAATTTGAAATGAGTAGCTTCATGTAAAACGAAAATGTAGGAGAGACACAATAAAGAGAGTTTTTATTTTTTTGTCTAAAATACTCTTTTGGTACTTTAAATTATTTTTTAAATTCATTTTGGTCCCTCAACTTTTAACATATTCATTTTGGTCCCTTATGTATGAAACTTTACTCATTTTGGTCCATTCAGTCACATCCATCTATAACGACGTTAACGGTGTCCAACTTGACTGTTAACAATAGTTGATGCAGATTCATTTTGGTCCTTCAATGTTTTAAGAATATTCATTTTGGTCCCACGAAGTTTTAAGTAGATTCATTTTGGTCCCTCGACATTTTAAGTAGATTCATTTTAGTCCCTCAATGTAGGATGCTATTAACGTCGTCATAGACGGATGTGATAGAAAGAACCAAAATGTGTAACGTTTCATACACAAGGGACCAAAAATGAATCCTTTTATAGTTAAGGGACCAAGATGAATCTAAAAAATAACTTAAGGGATCAAAATAATATTTTAGTTTTTTAAAAATAAAATAAAAGAGTGTTTTTTGTATTTGCTTCCAAACACAATGACTCGTGCTTATTATAAAAATCTCTATATCTTAAAATTAGATTTTTACAAAGCTTATATAAATGCACGCTCAAATGGTTCTATATATCTAACAAAGACGATGAACAGAATGGAATGTTGAATGACAACACAATAGCTTACCGATAATGATATTGGTACCTCACAAATTTGACAACAATCGACACCTGGTTAACGACGTTCAAAGTCGTAGTTAATGACGTGTTGAGTTTAATCAACGGATACACTTGTGGTAGATGATAATTTGTTAACGGACAACTTGATTAATGATGTACAAAATTATGGTTAATAAAGCTCAGTGGATGGCTAATGAATTACCCAATCCTGATGCACTCGTTAACCAAATCCAATACATCATTAACCACAATTTTGAACCTTATCACTAGGTCGATTGTTGTCAAATTTGTGATGCCCAAATAGCAGAACTCATAAGTTAAATGTTAGAACCAAAGTGGTTTTGGATTAAATAATCTCTTATGTTTTGATGTTAACAAAAATGTTAAATTAATTTGTATGGCAAAGTGTTGTCAAAAATTTAACTTGGTTGTTATAAGAGTACATGGACTGCTTGAATTATACTAGTCAGGGGAACTTAACATAAAATATGGGATCATATCAGATTCTATTTTGATACTCTAGATGATTCTGCAACTCTTGGTAAAATTTCGAGTCTATTACTTTTATGCTAGACGAGAACTTAAAATTAACTAAGATAGACGAGTATCTAAGTCTAAAAGAAAAGTCAAGTAGATGAGACAATGAAATAATTTTCAGAAATAGAACAAGTCCAAAGACTTGAAAGACGAGTAGTCTCACTAAACGCCACGTCAGTAGACGAGCTATTGAGTATAGCAAGTCAAATACTTGGACCTAGATAAAAGTCTCTAGACGCAGTATCAGTGGACGAGCCCGTCTCACAGATAAGTTAATCTTGCACGTCCAAAGACCTGTGCGTCCACAAGTTTTAAAACATGAACCCCTCTAAGCTTAAGTGTATTTATTTCAAATGATTATTTATTTAATTCAAGAGAATATATGTCTCTTTATCCTTGATGCTTCTTTTGTTAACTCTGTCTCTTGGACAAAAGAACATAGTACCATTGAAAACATAAACCTTTGTACTCTGTCATCTACACTGTTGTAAAGCTCAAGTCAAGTACAAATAAGGAAAGTCAGAAAGCAACTTTAGGTACAACAGGGAAGTGACAGCTTTACTTTGAGCTTTCCTCTGATAAACAAGAGAACTTCTCCATGAAGCATATCAAGTTATCAGTCTCAATGGATCCAAGCATTTAATGCTATGTCTAAACGGATATAATTTGAAGACCGTGGAAGAAGATCAAGGCAGACAAACACTTCATCTATAAATACTTGAAGAACTTCAACAGAATATAACAACATATACACAAACTCTGATATCAAAGTACATAAACTCTGTTGAAATTGTAAAACAAGTTTACTTGTAAAACTTGCTAATCTTAAACTTTCAAATCCTCACACATAGTGAGTTCTTAGATCAAATCTGTTAATCTCTTTGTTAGAGTTAGAGCTTGAAGAGGCTTGGTAGAGAAAGAATACTTGTAGCCTGAAGAGGTGTTGAATACTTGTAATCTATTTTGGAGAATAGTGGAGAAAAACCTTCAGGTAGAATAGACTGGACGTAGCTCTTGGTTGGAAGAGAGTGAACCAGGATAAAATACTTGTGTGAATCTTGTAACCCTTATCTTTTATAGTTTTTTATTATACTAACTGTGGGGCTGTTGAATATGGGTTTCTTAACACTTTAATAAGGTTTTCCTATTTGTGTGTTGTTTTTATTGGTTAGTGATGTCGTGTGCCTCGTGCGAGTGCACGTGCGATCCGGCAAGTGTACCGGATTCGTCGCCAAGTAATAAAAAGATATCGATCCCATAGAGACCGTGATCTCGAATCACAACTAATTATCGAATTGACTAAACTGGACTTTAGAAAAGGTTTTGATATTTGAAATAAAAGATGACTTTAAAATCAAAATCAAATAAAACAGAAAGTAAACTGTTTATGGTTTTTCAGATCTAAATGGATTCCTAGGGATTTGGGTTGCCAACAAGACCGTTTACGTTGCTCACTCGATTAAACCTTGTTAATTATCGAAAATACCTTGAAGGCGAATTTATCCTCAAATAGTTTAAGCTCCCTCTCGGGTTACAAAAACCGTGTCCAATTAAACCAACCCCTTCTCTCGTGGTAGTTGAATTTAGATTGGACCCTTTGCGTTTCGTGACAATTCGTTGATCCTCGAAGGACGGCTTCTAACTCTCGTGATTTCAGTCCTAAGTCTGATTCTATAGATCCGACACCTAAGTTCACCGCTAGGTTCCTCCTTAGAATGTCTATGACACGCAAACAAGTGGCCACCGAATTTACGAGTAATTCAAACACTAGAAATCAGATCTAAAGCAAAATCGCAATCAACAAAGATATAACATCAAATTAACAACATAAATCAACCTTGGGCATAGCCCCAATCCCTAGAAATTAAACTACTACTCAAGCCTTTCCATAGAGATGACAAGCTTGGTTACAAATAACATGAAAATAAAACTAAGAGAAGAAGGAGGAGAAGAAGAGAGAGATCCTAAATTGTAGCCTAAGAGTGGCAGCCAAAAGTCCTTTTTTAAGTCTCTGCATTGATCCCTTATTTATAGATTTCGGAAGTTAGAATCCTAATCTAACTCAAATTAGATCCAAATCAGTTGCTTCTGATACAAGTAACACGCGTCAAGGCCGTGACAGATTCTGCCTTGGGCGCTTCTTCAGTTTTTGGTCTGTCACGGTCGTGATGCTCATCACGGTTAGGCCGTGACAGATTCTGACTTGTGGGGGTCTGGCTCAGCTGACAGGTCACGGCCGTGATGGTCATCACGGGCAGGCCGTGACCGGTTCTGACTTCAGTCTTCTTTCTTTTCTAGTTTTGGTCGATCATGGCCATGATGGTCATCACGGCTAGGCCATGATGGGCTCTATTTGGCTCATTTTCTTCACTTTTCAAGCTCCATCTTCATCCGAGATCCATCATGGTCGATCCTGAGCATTTTATCCTTGATTTCTGCAAAACAACACCACAAAAACCGCCTTACCCGTTACAAGGTAAAAACTAACAAAAATCAAATAAAAAATGCCTAAACTACATGAAAATGCATGCAGAATGATAAACAAAGACGAGGTGAAATCACACTCATTAAATCACCCCAAGCTTAAGATTTTGCTTGTCCTCAAGCAATTACCAAGGCCAAAAGATATAAATAATCAGAGCATGGATAGTGAATCAAGAACCCGAGAAACTAATCCAAGTAACAGGCATATACAATAAATCTCCGAGAAATAATCGATTTCAAGTCCAATTAGAAGCTTAGGTTCTTTAAATTCATATTCTCACTGATTCGGGCACTCTTCTCACCTCACTCAAATGTTCAAGGGTATATGACAATTCGCTCAATTTCCTCAAGGAAGGTATTCTACCATAAGCTTGACTATTAACCAAATCTCCACTTTATTAATGAAAACACTTAAGAATCAAGAAGTCTTTTACTTTGGTTGTAATGTGGCCATGGGATTAATTGTTAGGTGGGGAAATCAAGAAAAGGAAACTTCAAGAAGGCTAAACAAATTATCAACATTGCAAAGCATGACACCTTCTAAAATACCTTTTTGGGCTTTGATTCATTTTTCCACCTTTCTTTCTTTTTCTTTTTATTTCTCACTTTCTTTTGTCGTCCCCTTCTCCATATTTTTTTGTGTTTAATTCATTTTATTTATTTGGAGAAGGGGAGATTTTCAGCTCAAGAGAAATATTTTCTAACTTTCTTATCCCATACTTTTTCAAACTAACTTTTTACCCTTTTTTAATACTTTAATTGATGCCATACCAAGCATTATTCATCAAAATATTTCAAGGTACCAAGAAAAGTATTTTAATCTTTTAGGCTCAAAATTGGGCAACTAAGGGGTAGCATTTAATCAATCGAAGCTCAGAAGGCCGGAAAAATACCTAGTGCCTCAATCATTTTCAAAAATGTTTTCAAAAATTTTTAATTTTCAAAACGGTTTCAAGTCAAGTTCTAGAGAATACAATCCAAGAGGAATTAAAACACTCTATCACAAGGAATGGGGTAGAATTAGTGAGTACCCCTTTTTGGCTCAAAATCTTACATTTAATAGTTCAAAAATCAGCGAGAAACACAAATCTAGAGAACCACATGCTAATTATTAACTATCAAAAGATCATCTCAAGAATTTTTATTTTTAGCCTTATCACAAGAATAAAAAAAATTGGGTTCAAAAATTCACTATCTCAATTCATTTGGCACCAAGTTCTCATAATTGGATGCAAATCCTAAGTGAGGGGCAATCTAGAGAATGTGATCATGCAAAACTATACCTATATGAATGCAACATGAAAAATGCAAAAATGCAAATATTTGTAAAAATACCCCTACCCCAAGCTTAAAAACTTACATTGTCCCCAATGTAAATAATCAAGTCGAAGAGAGGAGAAAAATTGGAACAACTCACCGAGGTGGTAGCGGGTGTTGGCTCACATGCCAGTCAAAAACTTGTTGGAAATTGTATCACGGCCGTGAGGCTCATCACGGGCAGGCCGTGATCAATTCTGGTCTTCAGGAGCTGGCCTGTCATGGCTGTGACCTGCATCACGGCTAGGTCGTGACGCTCTCTGATCTTAGCATCCTACTCATCACGCCCGTGATGGGTATCACGGCTGGGCCGTGATCCTTTCTGGTGCTCTTGGTTAGCTCATCACGGCCGTGACCACTGTCACGGTCTGGGCGTGATGTCTTCTGACTTTATTTGTCCCAGCCCTTCTGTTCTTCCTTCCTCTTTAACCTAAAAACACTAGACAATTCTATTATTTATGATTTTTTTTTTGCTCTTGATCTTCTCAAATTATTCAAGAGCTAAATTCAAAAATAAATGGAAAAGGGAAAGAAAACTTGGGTTGCCTCCCAAGAAACGCTTATTTACAGTCGTAAGCTTGACCATACTTCTTTCAATCAACCGGGGTCGGCTGGGCGTAGAAGTGCAGGAACACTTCTCTTCCATGGAACTCCTTCAAAGAGTCGGTTTTGCTCATATAGTTAATTGCGCTTCCGCTTCGCTCTTTTCACTCGGAGCTTCCTAGCCTTACTCTCTCCCGACGGAAGTTTTGTTTCCACATGATGAGCAACTCCAACTTCATCACCATTTGGTGCATCATCAGCCATGCAAAACTTCAGGGTTGCTTCCATGTTGAGCTCTTCCTTTACCACTGGAGACGTTATATCGATCCTGCACACATGGCTCTCAAAAGGAGGGTTGTTATAGGAGTTAGTCAAATGAAAATCTACCCTACCTTCCTCTACATTCAGAGAGAGTTTGCCATTCCTTACGTCTATTATTGCTCCAGCAGTGGCCAAGAATGGCCTTCCTAAAATGATGGGGAATTCAGAATTCCCTTTCATTTTCAATACCAGGAAATCGGTAGGGATGAAAAATTTCCCTACCTTTACAGGAACATTCTCTAGTATGCCTAGAGGAGTCCTAGTTGAGCCATCCGCAAATTGTAAGGAGAATTTGAATGGACTCAACTTTTTGGTTCCCAACCTTCCCAAGATAGTGAGCGGCATCAAGCTCGCACTAGCCCCTAAGTCACATAAGGCTTGGTCTATTAGCACTTCTTCAATCGAGAAAGCGATAGAGAAACTACCTGGGTCTTTCAGCTTTGGCGGTATTTTAGTTTCTATATCTACTAGCTTTTTCTTGTCCAACCTTTGTAGGAAAGGTATTGGGGGTTGGTACGGTGGTGGAGGGACTTACTTTGGTTCTGGCTCTTCATCTTCGCTCATGTCCTCCTCTGGTTCCACATCTTTTTCAACCACCCCAAGCTTATCATCCCTCAAGTGTATGGCATTACAATGTTCAATGGGATTTGCGTCGGGTTGCCTTAGGAATGTACCCTTAGGTCTCGAGTATGTGCTGGCTTGTTGGGCAATCTGAGTTTCTAGATTCTTGTTATGAATGGCTAAGTTATCTACTTTAGATGCTAGCTCTTTTATTGCCTCGTTCACTGTCCTACCTTGTTGTCTAAACTCCTCATTTTGATTTGTTTGAGTTTCAACAAAACTTTCCAATAAAGACTCGAGTTTAGACTTCTGTACCTGAGGATACCCCGGTGCGGGTTTCCTATTACCTTGGCCCTCCTGGAACTCGTGGTTTAGCGTGTTGTTGTAGTTACCGTAGGAGAGGTAAGGGTTGTTCTTCCTTTGGTTGTAGGGATTTGGGGGAGCATAATTGGGCAACTTCGGGTTTGTGTCGTAGAAACCCCAACCCCTAACCCCTAAACCCAACCCCTAACTTCTAAATAACTCCTAAACCCCAACCCCTAACCCCTAAACACAACCCCTAACCCCTAAGTAACCCCTAAACCCTAAATAAATCGTAAACCCTAAATCCCAAACCCCAGACCCCAAATCCCAAAACCCCAAACCCAAAACCCTAAAACCCTAAAAACCTAAAAACCCTAAGTCTCAGACCCTAAAACCCTAAGTCCCAGACACCCTAACCCCCTAAACACTAAACCCCTAAGCCCTGAACCCGAAACCCAAACCTGAACCCTGAACCCTGTACCCTGACCCCTGACCCCTAACCCCCTACCCCAAAACCCCTACCCCGACGCCCCGAAACCCGAAACCCACAACCCTAAACCCGAAAACCGAAACCCTAAACCCTAAAACCCTAAACCCAAAAACCCTAAAAACCCTAAGTCCCAGACCCTAAAACCCTAAGTCCCATAACTCAGACCCCCTAACCCCCTACCCGCTAAACCCGAAACCCTAACGCCCTAACCCCTAAACCCTGAACCCTGAACCTGAACCCTGTACCCTATACCCTGATGCCAGTACGCTGACCCTGAACCATAACCCCCAAACCCCAACCCCCAACCACCAGACCCCAAACCCCGAAACCCTAAACCCTAAACCCCTAACCTCTAAATAACCCCATAAACCCCAACCCCTAACCCCTGGGTAACCCCTAAGCCCTAAATAAATCGTAAACCCTAAACCATGAAACCCAGACACCAGACACCAAAACCCTAAACCCTAAAACCCTAAGTCCCAGACATTAAAACCCTAAGTCCCAGACCCCTTAACCCAAAATCCCCTAAACCCGAAACCCCAACCCGAACCCCTAAGCCCTGAACCCCGAAACCCTGAACTCGAACCCAGAACCATGAACCCAGAACTCTAAACCCTAACCTCTAACGAACCGCTAAACCCCAACCCCTAATCCCTAAATAACACCCAAACCCCGAAACCTGGAACCCCGAACCCCGGAACCCGAACCCAGAACTCGAAACCGGAACACGAACCCCGAAACCCGAGCCCGACCCACGAACCCCGAACCCGAATAGCGAAACCCGAAACCCGACCCCCGAAACCCGACCCCCGAATCCCGACCCACGAAACCCGAACCACGAACCCCGAAACCCGACCCCCGGAACCCGAACCCCGAACCTGACCCCCAAAACCCGAAACCCGAACCCCAAACCCCCAAACCCCAAACCCCAACCCCAACCCCAACCCCCTAAACCCTAAAACCCGAAACCCTAAACCCTACACTCTAAATAACCGCTAAAGCCCAACCCCTAACACCTAAATAACCCCTAAACCCCAACCCCTAACCCCTAAGTAACCCCTAAACCCTAAATAAATCGTAAACCCTAAACCCTAAAACCCAGACCCCAGACGCCATTACCCAAAACCCTAAACCATAAATCCCAAAAAAAACGTAAGTCCAAGACCCTAAAACCCTAAGGCCCAGACCCCAGAGCCCAGACCCCTAACCCCTAAACCCGAAACCCCAACCTCAAACCCCTAAACCCTGAACCCCGAAACCCTGAATCTGAACCCTGAACCTAGAACCCTGAACCCATAACCCTAAACCCTAACCTCTAAACCACAATCCCTAACCCGTAAATAACCCCTACACCCCGAACCCTGGAACCCCGAACCCGGACCCCGAAACCCAATCCCCGAACCCGAACCCTAAAACCCTAAAAACCCTAAGTCCCATACCCTAAAACCCTAAGTCCCAGAGCCCAGACCCACTAACCCCCTAACCCCTAAACCAGAAACCCCAACCCCGAATCCCTAAACCCTGAACCCTGAAACCCTGAACCCGAACCCTGAACACTGAACCCAAAACCTTAAACCTTAAACCCTAACCTCTAAACAACCCCTAAACCCCAACCCATAACCCCTAAATAACCCTAAACCCCTAAGTAATCCTTAAACCCTAAATAAAACGTAAGCCCTAATCCCTAAACCCTAATCCCTAATCCCCAGACGCCAAACCCCAAACCCTCTACCATAAAACCCAAAACCCTAAAAACACTAAGTCCCAGACACTAAAACACTAAATCCCAAACCCCAGACCCTAGAGCCCAGACCCCTTAATCCCCTAACCCCTAAACCTGAAACCCCAACACGAACCCCTAAACACGGAACCCGAAACCCTGAAACTCGAACCCAGAACCATGAACCATGAACCCAGAACCCTAAACCCTACCCTATAAACAACACCTAAACCCCAACCCCTAACCCCTAAATAACACCTAAACCCCAAAACCCGGAACCCCAAACCCAGAACTTGAAACCGAAACCCGAAACCCCGAAACACAAAACCCAAACCCCGAAACCCAAACCCCGAACCCTGAAACCCTAAACCCTAAACCCCAAACCCCGAACACCGAAACCGAACCCCGAAACCCGAGCCACGACCCCCGAACTCCGAAACACGAAAGCCGAACCCCGAAACCCGACCCCCGAACCCTGAAACCCTAAACCCCAAACCCCGAACTCCGAACCACAACCCCAACCCCGAACCCCGAACCCCAACCCAAAACACCAATTTAAAACCGGAAACCCTAAACCCTAAACCCATAAGCTCTAAATAATGCCAAAACCCCAACCCCTAACCAGTAAGTAACCCCTAAACCTGAAATAAATCGTAAACCCTAAACCCTAAACCCAGACCACAAAACCCTAAACCCTAAATCCCAAAAAACCCTAAGTCCAAGACCCTAAAAACCTAAGTCCCAAACCCCAGAGCATGAACCCCCTAACCCCTAAACCCGAAACCCCAACCTCGAGCCCCTAAACCCTGAACCCCGAAACCCTGAACCCGAACCCTGAACCTAGAACCCTAAACCCTAACCTCTAAACAACCCCTAAACCCCAATCCCTAACCCCTAAACCCCGAACCCTAGAACCCCGAAACTCGACCCCCGAACCCAAACCTCGAAACGCGAAATCGGACCCCCGATCCCCAAAACCCGAAACCTGAACCCCGAAACCCGAACCACCAACCCCCAACCCCAAAACCCCAACCCAAAGCCCAAACCCAAACCTCAAATCCCTAAACCCTGAAACACGAAACCCGAAACAATAAACTCTAAATAACCCCTAATCCCTAAACTCTAAATAACCCCTAAACCCCAACCCCTAACCCCTAAACCCTAACCCCTAAACAACCCCTAAAACCTAAACCCTAAACCCAGACCCCAAACCCCAAAACACTAAACCCTAAAACCCTAAAAACCCTAAGTCACAGACCCTAAAACCCAGAGTCCCAGACGTCAGACTCTCTAACCCCCTAACCCAAAAACCTGACCTTGAACCCTGAACCCTATACCCTGACGCCTGACCACTGAACCCTGACCCCTGACCCCCAAATCACAAACCCCAACCCCAAACCCCAAACCCCCAACCCCAAAGTCACCCGAAACCCGAGACACTGAAACCAGCAACCCTAATCCCTAGACCCTAAACCACTAACCTCTAAATAACCCCTAAACCCCAACCCCGAACCCCTAAGTAACACCTAAACCCTAAATAAATCGTAAACCCTAAAACCCAGACCCCAAACACCAAAACCCTAAACCTTAAACCCTAAAACCCAAAGTCCCAGACCCTAAAACCCTAACCTCTAAACAACCCCTAAACCCCAACCACTAACCCCTAAATAACCCCTAACCCCTAAGTAACCCCTAAACCCTAAATAAAACGTAAACCCTAAACCCTAAACCCTAATCTCCAGATGCCAAACCCCAAACCCTCTACCATAAAACCCTAAACCCTAAAACCAAAAAAAACCCAAAGTCCCAGACCCTAAAACCCTAAGTCCCAGACCCCCTAACCGTTAAACCCGAAACCCTAACCCCTAAACCCTGAACACTGAACCAGAACCCAGAACCCTGACCCCGACCCCCTACACCCTAGCTCCAAACCCCAACCCCAAACCCCAAAACCTGAAACACGAAACCCTAAAGCCTAAACCTTAAACCCTAATCCCTAAACTGTAAATAACCCCTAACCCCTAAATAACCCCTAAACCCCAAACCCTAACCCCAAAGTAACCACTAGACACTAAATAAATCTTAAACCCTAAACCCCAAACCGCAAACCCGAAAACCGTAAACCCTAAACCCTAAAACCCTAAAACCCTAAAAACCCTAAGTCCCAGACCCTTAAACCCTAAGTCTCAGACCCCAGATCCCCTAACCCCTAAACACGAAACCATAATCCCCTAACCCCTAACCCCTGAACCCTAATCCCTAACCCCTAAACCCCATCCCCCGCCCAAAACCCCAAATGCCGAACCAAGAAACCCGAAACCAGAAATGCTAAACCCAAAACTCTAAACCCTAAACCCCAAACACTAAACCCATAACCTCTAAATAACCCATAAACCCCAACCCCTAACCATAACCCCTAAGTAACCCCTAAACCCTGAATAAATCATAAAACCTAAACCCCAAAACCCAGACACCAGACCCCAAACCCCAAAACCCAAAACCCCAAAACCCGAAAACCCTAAAACCCCGAACCCCAAGCCCAAACCACAACCCCCAACCCCCACACCCCTAACCCCTAATCCGAAACACAAACCCCCAAACCCCAAGCCCCAAGCCCAAAACCCCAAAACCCAAAAATCGTAAACCCTAAAACCCCTAACCCTAAACCCTAACCCAAACACCCAAACCCAAACCCCCAAACCCCCAAACCCAAAACTCCAAACCCCAAATCCCAAAACCCTAAAACCCCCAACCCTAAAACCCCAAACCCCAAATCCTAACCCCAACCCCTAAACCCTAAACCAAAAACCAAAAACCCGTAAACAATAAACCATATACCCGAAACCCGAACCCCAAAACTCGAGCCCAGAACCACCGAAACCCGAGCCCCGAACCCCGAACCCCGAAACACGAAACCCGAAACCCGACCCCCGAACCCTGAAACCCTAAACTCTAAACCCCAAACCCCAAACCCCGAACCCCGAACCCTAACACCGAACCCCGAAGCCCGAACCTCAAACCCGACCCCGAACCTGACGCCAGAAACCGGAACCCCGAACCCCCAAACCCCTAACCTCTAAATAACCCCTAAACCCCAACACCGAACCCCTGAGTAACACCTAAACACTAAATAAATCGTAAACCCTAAAACCCAGACCCCAAACAACAAAACCCTAAAACCCAAAGTCCCAGACCCTAAAACCCTAACCTCTAAACAACCCCTAAACCCCAACCCCTAACCCCTAACCCCCTGACCCCCTACACCCTAGCTCAAAACCCCAACCCCAAAACCTGAAACGCGAAACCCTAAAACCTAAACCTTAAACCCTAATCCCTAAACTGTAAATAACCCATAACCCCTAAATAACCCCTAAACCCTAAACCCCAAACCCTAACCCCTAAGTAACCACTAGACCCTAAATAAATCTTCAACCCTAAACCCCAAACCCGAAAAACCTAAACCCTAAAACCCTAAAAACCCTAAGTCCCAGACCCTTAAACCCTAAGTCTCAGACCCCAGACCCCCTAACCCCTAAACACGAAACAATAACCCCCTAACCCCTAACCCCTGAACCATGAACCGGAACCCTGACCCCAAATCCCTGAACCCTAATCCCTAACCCCTAAACCCCATCCCCCACCCAAAACCCCAAATGCCGAACCCAGAAACCCGAAACCCCGAAACCCGAAACCCTAAACCCTAAACCCAATACTCTAAACCCTAAACCCCTAACACTAAACCCATAAACTCTAAATAACCCATAAACCCCAACCCCTAACCCTAACCCCTAAGTAATCCCAAAACCCAAAATAAATCGTAAAACCTAATCCCTAAAACCAAGACCCCAAACCCCAGACCCCAAACCCCAAACCCCAAAACCCCAAAACCCTAAAACCCTAAAACCCGAAAACCCTAAAACCCTGACCCCAAACCCCAACCCCTAACCCCCACACCCCTAACCCATAATCCGAAACACAAACCCCCAAACCCCAAGCCCCAAGCCCAAAACCCCAAAACCGTAAAATCGCAAACCCTAAAACCCCTAACCCCTAAACCTAAACCCAAACCCAAACCCCCAAACCCAAACCCCCAAACCCCAAACCCAAAACCCCAAACCCCAAATCCCAAAACCCTAAAACCCCCAACCCCAAATCCTAACCCCAAAACCCTAAACACTAAACCGTAAACCAAAAACCCGTAAACAATAAACCATATACCCGAAACCTGAAACCCAAAACTCGAGCCCAGAACCATCGAAACCCGAGCCCCGAACCCCCAACCCGAACCCCGAACCCGAACCCCAAAACACGAAACCCGAAACACGACCCCCGAACCCTGAATCCCTAAACCCTAAACCCCGAATCCCGAACCCGAACACCGAACCCCGAAGCTCGAACCTCGAACCCGAACCCCGAACCTGACGCCAGAAACCGGAACCCCGAACCCCAAAACCCCCAACCCCAAACCCTAACCCGAAACCCTAAACCCATAACCTCTAAATAACCCCAAAACCCCAACCCCTAACCACAAAGTAACCCCTAAACCCGAAATAAATCGTAAACCCTAAACCCAAATCCCTAAAGCCTAAATCCCAAAAAACCCTAAGTCCAAGACCCTAAAACCCTAAGTCCTAGACCCAAGAGCCCATAGCCCAAACCCCCTAACCCCTAAACCCGAAACCCCAACCTCGAACCCCTAAAATCGAAACCATAACCCCCTAACCCCAAAACCCTGACCTTGAACCCTTAACCCTGTACCCCGACGCCTGACCCCCGAACCCCCAACCCCCAAACCCCAACCCCCAACCCCGAACCACCAAACCCCGAACACCAAAGCCAAAACCCACTAACCCCGTAACCCCTAAAACCGAAACCATAACCCCCTAACCCCAAAACCCTGACCTTGAACCCTTAACCCTGTACCCTGACGCCTGACCCCTGAACCCTGACCCCTGACCGCCAACCCCCAACCCCTAAACCCCAACCCCGAACCCCCGAACCCCGAACCCCAAAGCCAAAACCCGAAACCCGAAACCCGAGACACCAAAACCAGCAACCCTAATCCCTAGACCCTAAACCCCTAACATCTAAATAACCCCTAAACCCGGAGTAACACCTAAACCCTAAATCAATAGTAAACCCTAAAACCAAGCCCCAAACCCCAAAACACTAAACCCTAAACCCTAAACCCTAAGTCCCAGACCCTAAAACCCTATGTCCCAGACCCCAGACCCACTAACCCCTAGCCCCTAAACCCGAAACCCCAACCACGAACCCCTAAACCCCGAACTCCGAAACCCTGAACCCAAAACCTTAAACCTAAAACCCTAACCTCTAAACAACCCCTAAACCTCAACCCCTAACCCCTAAATAACCCCTAACCCCTAAGTAACCCCTAAACCCTAAATAAATCATAAACCATAAACCCTAAACCCTAATCCCCAGACGCCAAACCCCAAACCCTCTACCATAAAACCATAAACCCTAAACCATAAAACCCAAAAAACCCTAAGTCCCAGACCCTAAAACCCTAAACCCAAAACTTGAAACCCGAAACCCTAAAGCCTAAACCTTTAACCCTAATCCTTAAACTCTAAATAACCCCTAAACCCCAACCCCTAACCCCTAAAAACCCCTAAACCCCAAACCCTAACCCCTAAGTAACCATTAGACCCTAAATAAATCTTAAACCTTAAACCCCAGACCCCAAACCCAAAAACCCTAAATGCTAAACCTAAACCCCAAAACCCTAAAAACCCTAAGTCCCAAACCCTTAAACCCTGAGTCTCAGACCCCAGACCCCCTAAACCCTAAACACGAAATCATAACCCCCTAACCCCTGACCCCTGAACCGGAACCCTGACCCCTCAACCCTAATCCCTAACCCCTAAACCCCACCCCCAACCCCAAACACCAAATGCCGAACCCAGAAACCCGAAACCCTAAACCCAAAATCTAAACCCTAAACCCCTAACACTAAACCCATAACCTCTAAATAACCCATAAACCCCAACCCCTAATCCTAACCCCTAAGTAACCCCTAAACACTAAATAAATCGTAAACCCTAAACACTAAAACCCAGACCCCAAACCCCAGAACCCTAAACCCCAAAACCCTAAACCCGAAAACCATAAATCCCAAAAACCCTAAAACCCCGAACCCCCGAACCCCCAACCCCCCACCCCCCAACCCCTAACCCCTAATCCGAAACACAAACCCCCAAACCCCAAACCCCAACCCCCAACCCCCAAAACCAAAACCACAAAACCCTAAAATCGTAAACCCTAAAACTCCTAACCCCTAACCCTAAACCCTAACCCAAACCGCCAAACCCCAAACCCCAAACCCCAAATCCCAAACCCTAAAACCCCAAATCCTAACCCCAACCCCTAAACCCTAAACCGTAAACCAAAAACCCGTAAACAATAAACCATATACCCGAAACCCGAACCACAAAACCTGAGTCCCGAACCCCGAAACCCAAGCCCCGAACCCTGAACCCGAACCCCGAAACACGAAACCCGAAATACGACCCCCAAACTCCGAAACCCTAAACCCCGAAGCCCGAACCCCGAACCCCGCACCTGACGCCAGAAAACGGAACCCCGAACCCCCAACCCCAAACCCCTAAAAACCCCTAAACCCCAAACCCTAACCCCTAAGTAACCATTAGACCCTAAATAAATCTTAAACCTTAAACCCCAGACCCCAAACCCAAAAACCCTAAATGCTAAACCTAAACCCCAAAACCCTAAAAACCCTAAGTCCCAGACCCTTAAACCCTGAGTCTCAGACCCCAGACCCCCTAAACCCTAAACACGAAATCATAACCCCCTAACCCCTGACCCCTGAACCGGAACCCTGACCCCTCAACCCTAATCCCTAACCCCTAAACCCCACCCCCAACCCCAAACCCCAAATGCCGAACCCAGAAACCCGAAACCCTAAACCCAAAATCTAAACCCTAAACCCCTAACACTAAACCCATAACCTCTAAATAACCCATAAACCCCAACCCCTAATCCTAACCCCTAAGTAACCCCTAAACACTAAATAAATCGTAAACCCTAAACACTAAAACCCAGACCCCAAACCCCAGAACCCTAAACCCCAAAACCCTAAACCCGAAAACCATAAATCCCAAAAACCCTAAAACCCCGAACCCCGACCCCCAACCCCCACACCCCTAACCCCTAATCCGAAACACAAACCCCCAAACCCCAAACCCCAACCCCCAAAACCAAAACCACAAAACCCTAAAATCGTAAACCCTAAAACTCCTAACCCCTAACCCTAAACCCTAACCCAAACGGCCAAACCCCAAACCCCAAACCCCAAATCCCAAACCCTAAAACCCCAAATCCTAACCCCAACCCCTAAACCATAAACCGTAAACCAAAAACCCGTAAACAATAAACCATATACCCGAAACCCGAACCACAAAACCTGAGTCCCGAACCCCGAAACCCAAGCCCCGAACCCTGAACCCGAACCCGAAACCCGAAACACCGAAACCCCGAAACCGAACCCGAAACCCCGAACTCCGAAACCCTAAACCCCGAAGCCCGAACCCCGAACCCCGAACCTGACGCCAGAAAACGGAACCCCGAACCCCCAAACCCCAAACCCCAATTCGAAACCCGAAACCCTAAACCCATAACCTATAAATAACCTCAAAACCCCAACCAGTAACCACAAAGTAACCCCTAAACCCGTAATAAATCGTAAATCCTAAACCCAAATCACTAAACCCTAAATCCCAAAAAACCCTAAGTCCAAGACCCCAAAACCCTAAGTCCCAGACCCCAGAGACCAAACCCCCTAACCCCTAAACCCGAAACCCCAACCTCGAACCCCTAAAACCAAAACCATAACCCCCTAACCCCAAAACCCTGACCTTGAACCCTTAACCCTGTACCCCGACACCTGACCCCTGAACCCTGACACCTGACCCCCAAACTCCACCCCCAACCCCGAACCACCAAACCCCGAACACCAAAGCCAAAACCCGAACCCCGAGACACCGAAACCAGCAACCCTAATCCCTAGACCCTAAACCCCTAACTTCTAAATAACCCCTAAACCCCAACCCCTAACCCCTGAGTAACACCTAAACCCTAAATAAATTGTAAACCCTAAAACCCAGACCCCATACCACAAACCCCAAAACCCTAAACCCTAAAACCCTAAGTCCCAGACCCCAGACCCACTAACCCCCTTAACCCCTAAACCCGAAACCCCAACCCCGAACCCCTAAACCCCAAACCCCGAAACCCTGAACCCAAAACTTTAAACCTAAAACCCTAACCTCTAAACAACCCCTAAACCCCAACCCTAACCCCTAAATAACCCATAACCCCTAAGTA
Organism: Sophora flavescens; assembly: GCA_030762895.1. Classification (NCBI taxonomy): domain Eukaryota; kingdom Viridiplantae; phylum Streptophyta; class Magnoliopsida; order Fabales; family Fabaceae; genus Sophora; species Sophora flavescens. The sequence continues at coordinate 14,120,774 of CM061066.1, forward strand.
ACCCCTAAATCCTAAACCATAAAACCCAAAAAACCCTAAGTCCCATGCCCTAAAACCCTAAGTCCCAGACCCCCTAACACTCAAACCCGAAACCCTAACCCCCTAATCCCTAAACCAGGAACCATGAACAAGAACCATGAACCCTGAACCCCGACCCCCTTCACCCAAGCTCCGAACCCCAAACCCCGAAACATGAAACCCGAAACCCTAAAGCCAAAACCTTAAACCCTAATCCCTAAACTGTAAATAACCCCTAAACCCCAACCCCTAACCCTTAAATAATCCCTAAACCCCAAACCCTAACCCCTAAGTAACCACTAGACCCTAAATAAATCTTAAACCCTAAACCCCAAACCCGAAAACCATAAACCCTAAACCCTAAAACCCTAAAACCCTAAAAACCCTAAGTCCCAGACCCTTAAACCCGAAGTCTCAGACCCCAGACCCCCTAACCCCTAAACACGAAATCATAACACCCTAACCCTTGACCCCTGAACCCTGAACCGGAACCCTGACCTTTGACCCCTGAACCCTAATCCATAACCCCTAAACCCCACCCCCAACCCCAAACCCCAAATGCCGAACCCAGAAACCCGAACCTTAAAAATCGAAATCCTAAACCCTAAACCCTAAACCCTAAACCCCTAACACTAAACCCATAACCTCTAAATAATCCCTAAACCCCAACCTCTAACCCTAACCCCTAAGTAACCCCTAAACCCAAAATAAATCGTAAACCCTAAACCCTAACCACTAAACAACCTCTAAACCTCAATCCCTAACCCCTAAACCCCGAACCCTAGAACCCCGATCCCCGAAACCCGACCCGCGAACCCGAACCTCGAAACCCGAAACCCGAAATCGAACCCCCGACCCCCAAAACCCGAACCACCAACCCCCAACCCCAAAACCCCAACCCAAAGCCCAAACCCAAACCCAAACCTCAAATCCCTAAACCCTGAAACCCGAAACCCGAAACCCGAAACAGTAAACTCTAAATAACCCCTAATCCCTAAACTCTAAATAACCCCTAAACCCCAACCCCTAACCCCTAAACAACCCCTAAAACCTAAACCCTAAACCCAGACCCCAAACCCCAAAACACTAAACCCTAAAATCCTAAAACCCCTAAGTCTCAGACCCTAAAACCCGAAGTCCCGGCGCGCGGGCCCCTACCCTAAACCCCAAACCCCAAACCCCGAACCCTGAACCCGAACCCCGAACCCCGACCACCACCCCCACCCCGACCCCTAACCCCCAACCCCCAAACCCCAACCCCCAACCCCCGAACCCCAAAGCCCTAAACCCGAACCACGAGACACCGAAACCAACAACCCTAAACCCTAAACCATAAACCCCTAACCTCTAAATAACCCCTAAACCCAACCCCTAAGTAACCCTTACACCCTAAATAAATCGTAAACCCTAAAACCCAAACCCCAAACACCAAAACCCTAAACCCTAAAAGCCCTAAGTCCCAGACCCTAAAACCCTAACCTCTAAACAACCCCTAAACCCCAACCCCTAACCCCTAAATAACCCCTAACCCCTAAGTAACCCCTAAACCCTAAATAAATCGTAAACCCTAAACCCTAAACCCTAATCCCCATATGCCAAACCCCAAACCCTCTACCATAAAACCCTAAACCCTAAAACCCAAAAAACCCTAAGTCCCAGACCCTAAAACCCTAAGTCCCAGACCCCCTAACCCTTAAACCCGAAACCCTAACCCCTAAACCCTGAATACTGAACCAAAACCCTGAACCCTGAACCCTGTCCCCCTACACCGTAGCTCCAAACCCCAACCCCAAACCCCAAAACCTGAAACGCGAAACCCTAAAGCCTAAACCTTAAACCCTAATTCCTAAACTGTAAATAACGCCTAACCCCTAAATAACTCCTAAACCCCAAACCCTAACCCCTAAGAAACCACTAGCCCCTAAATAAATCTTAAACCCTAAACCCTAAACCCCAAACCCGAAAACCCTAAACCCTAAACCCTAAACCCTAAAACCCTAAAAACCCTAAGTCCCAGACCCTTAAACCCTAAGTCTCAGACCCCAGATCCACTAACCCCTAAACACGAAACCATAATCCCCTAACCCCTGAACCCTGAACCAGAACCCTGACCCCTAACCTCTGAACCCTAATCCTTAACCCTTAAACCCCATCCCCCACCCAAAACCCCAAATGCCGAACCAAGAAACCCGAAACCCGAAACCCTAAACCCAAAACTCTAAACCCTAAACCCCTAACACTAAACCCATAACCTCTAAATAACCCATAACCCCTAACCCTAACCCATAAGTAACCCCTAAACCCTAAATAAATCGTAAAACATAAACCCTAAAACCCAGACCCCAAACCCCAAACCCCAAAACCCAAAACCCAAAACCCCAAAACCCTAAAACCCCCAACCCTCACCGCAAACCCCAACCCCCAACCCCCACACCCCTAACCCCTAATCCGAAACACAAACCCCCAAACCCCAACCCCTAGCCCAAAACCCCAAAACCCTAAAATCGCAAACCCTAAAACCCCAAACCCCTAACCCTAACCCAAACCCCAAACTCCAAACCCCAAATCCCAAAACCCTAAAACCCCCAACCCTAAAACCCCAAACCCCAAATCCTAACCCCAACCCCTACACCCTAAACCGTAAACCAAAAACCCGTAAACAATAAACCATATACCCAAAACCCGAACCCCAAAACCCAAAACCCCCAACCCCGAACCCACAAACCCCAAACCCCAACCCCCAACCCCCAACCCCCAACCCCCAACCCCGAACCCCGAACCCCCAACCCCGAAACCCTAAACCCTTAATCCTAAACCCCAAACCCCGAACCCCGAACCCGAACACCGAACCCCGAAGCCCGAACCTCAAACCCGAACCCCGAACCTGACGGCGGAACCCCGAACCCCAAACCCCCAAACCCCTAACCTCTAAATAACCCCTAAATCCCAACCCCGATCCCCTGAGTAACACCTAAACCCTAAATAAATCATAAACCCTAAAACCTAGATCCCAAACAACAAAACCCTAAACCCTAAAACCCAAAGTCCCAGACCCTAAAACCCTAACCTCTAAACAACCCCTAAACCCCAACCCCTAACCCCTAAATAACCCCTAACCCCTAAGTAACCCATAAACCCAAAATAAATCGTAAATCCTAAACCCTAAACCCTAATCCCCAGATGCCAAACCCCAAACCCTCTACCATAAAACCCTAAAACCCAAAAAACCCTAAGTCCTAGACCCTAATACCCTAAGTCCCAGACCCCCTAACCCATAAACCCGAAACCCTAACCCCTAAACCCTGAACCCTGAACCAGAACCCTAAACCCTGACCCCTGACCCCCTACACCCTAGCTCCAAACCCCAACCCCAAAACCTGAAACATGAAACCCTAAAACCTAAACCTTAAACCCTAATCCCTAAACTATAAATAACCCCTAACCCCTAAATAACCCCTAAACCCCAAACCCTAACCCCCTAAGTAACCACTAGACCCTAAATAAATCTTAAACCCTAAACCCCAAACCCCAAACACGAAAACCCAAAACCCTAAACCCTAAACCCTAAACCCTAAAACCCTAAAAACCCTAAGTCCCGGACCCTTAAACCCTAAGTCCCAGACCCCAGACCCCCTAACCCCTAAACACGAAACCATAACCCCCTAACCCCTAACCCCTGAACCCTGAACCGGAACCAGAACCCTGATCCCTAATCCATGAACCCTAATCCCTAACCCCTAAACCCCATCCCCCACCCAAAACCCCAAATGCGGAACCCAGAAACCCGAAACCCCGAAACCCGAAACCCCGAAACCCGAAACCCTAAACCCGAAACTCTCAACCCTAAACCCCTAACACTAAACCAAGAACCTCTAAATAACCCATAAACCCCAACCCTTAACCCTAACCCTAACCCTAACCCCTAAGTAACCCCTAAACCCTAAATAAATCGTAAAACCTAAACCCTAAAATCCAGACCCCAGACCCCAAAACCCCAAAACCCCAAAACGCGAAAACCCTAAAACCCCGAACCCCGACACCAAACTCCAACCCCAAACCCCCACACCCCTAACCCCTAATCCGAAACACAAACCCCCAAACACCAAGCCCCAAGCCCAAAACCCCAAAACCCTAAAATCGCAAACCCTAAAACCCCTAACCCCTAACCCTAAACCCAAACCCAAACCCCCAAACCCAAACCCCCAAACCCCAAACCCAAAACCCCAAACCCCAAATCCCAAAACCCTAAAACCCCCAACCCTAAAACCCCAAACCCCAAATCCTGACCCCAACCCCTAAACCCTAAACCCTAAACCCTAAACCCCAAACCAAAACTCTAAAAACATTAAACCATATCCGAACCCTAAACTCCGAGCCCTAAACCTGACCCAAACCCGAGCCCAACCCAAACCCCAACCCCTAAACCCGAACCTCGAACCCCGAAACCCCAAAACCGAACCCCAAACCCGAAACACGACCCCCGAACCCTGAAACCCTAAACCCTAAACCACAAACCCCAAACCCCGAACCCCGAACCCGAACACCGAACCCCGAAGCCCGAACCTCGAACCCGAACCCCGAACCTGACGCCAGAAACCGGAACCCCGAACCCCCAAACCCCCAACCCCAAACCCCAATTCGAAACCCCAAACCCTAAACCCTAAACCCATAACCTCTAAATAACCCCAAAACCCCAACCCCTAACCACAAAGTAACCCCTAAACCCGAAAAAAATCATAAACCCTAAACCCAAATCCCTAAACCCTAAATCCCAAAAAACCCTAAGACCAAGACCCTAAAACCCTAAGTCCTAGACCCAAGAGCCCAGAGCCCAAACCCCCTAACCCCTAAACCCGAAACCCCAACCTCGAACCCCTAAAACCGAAACCATAACCCCCTAACCCCAAAACCCTGACCTTGAACCCTTAACCCTGTACCCCGACGCCTGACCCCTGAACCCTGACCCCTGACCCCGAACCCCCAAACCCCAACCCCCAACCCCGAACCACCAAACCCCGAACACCAAAGCCAAAACCCACTAACCCCGTAACCCCTAAAACCGAAACCATAACCCCCTAACCCTAAAACCCTGACCTTGAACCCCTAAACCCCGACCCCGAACCCCGACCCCCAACCCCGACCCCCCAACCCCAACCGCCGAACCCCATCCCCGAACCCCAAAACCCCGAACCCCAAAGCCAAAACCCGAACACCGAGACACCAAAACCAGCAACCCTAATCCCTAGACCCTAAACCCCTAACATCTAAATAACCCCTAAACCCCAACCCCTAACCCCTGAGTAACACCTAAACCCTAAATAAATAGTAAACCCTAAAACCCAGCCCCAAACCCCAAAACACTAAACCCTAAACCCTAAAACCCTAAGTCCCAGACCCTAAAACCCTAAGTCCCAGACCCCAGACCCACTAACCCCCTACCCCTAAACCCGAAACCCCAACCCCGAACCCCTAAACCCCGAACCCCAAAACCCTGAACCATGAACCTTAAACCTAAAACCCTAACCTCTAAACAACCCCTAAACCTCAACCCCTAACCCCTAAATAAACCCTAACCCCTAAGAAATCCCTAAACCCTAAATAAATCATAAACCCTAAACCATAATCCCCAAACGCCAAACCCCAAACGCTCTACCCTAAAACCATAAACCCTAAACCATAAAACCCAAAAAACCCTAAGTCCCAGACCCTAAAACCCTAAGTCCCAGACCCCCTAACCCTCAAACCCGAAACCCTAACCCCCTAAACCCTGAACACTGAACCCTGACCCCCTACACCCTAGCTCGGAACCCCAAACCCCGAAACTTGAAACCTGAAACCCTAAAGCCTAAACCTTTAACCCTAATCCCTAAACTCTAAATAACCCCTAAACCCCAACCCCTAACCCCTAAAAATCCCTAAACCTCAAACCCTAACCCCTAAGTAACCACTAGACCCTAAATAAATCTTAAACCCTAAACCCTAAACCCCAGACCCCAAACCCAAAAACCCTAAATGCTAAACCATAAACCCTAAAACCCTAAAAACCCTAAGTCCCAGACCCTTAAACCCTAAGTCTCTGACCCCAGACCCCCTAAACCATAAACACGAAATGATAACTCCCTAACCCCTGAACCCTGAACCGGAACCCTGACCACTAACCCATGAACGCTAATCCCCAACCCCTAAACCCCACCCCCAACCCCAAAACCCAAATGCCGAACCCAGAAACCCAAAACCCAAAACCCTAAACCCAAAACCCTAAACACTAAACCCCTAACACTAAACCCATAACCTCTAAATAACCCATAAACCCCAACCCCTAACCAAACCCCTAAGTAACCCCTAAACCCTAAATAAATCGTAAACCCTAAACACTAAAACCAAGACCCCAAACCCTAAAACCCTAAACCCCAAATCCCTAAACCCCAAATCCCTAAACCCGAAAACCCAAAAACCCCGAACCCCGACCCCCGACCCCCACACCCCTAACCCCTAATCCGAAACACAAACCCCCAAACCCCAACCCCCAAAACCAAAACCACAAAACCCTAAAATCATAAACCCTAAAACACCTAACCCCTAACCCTAAACCCTAACCCAAACCCCCAAACCCCAAACTCCAAATCCCAAACCCTAAAACCCCAATCCCCAAATCCTAACCCCAACCCCAACCCCTAAACCCTAAATCGTAAACCAAAAACCCGTAAACAATAAACCATATACCCAAAACCCGAACCCCAAAACCTGAGTCCCGAACCCCGAAACCCGAGCCCCGAACCCCGAACCCGAACCCCGAAACACGAAACCCGAAACACAATCCACGAACTCTGAAACCCTTAACCCCAAACCCCGAACCCCGAACCTGACGCCAGAAACCGGAACCCCGAACCCCCAAACCCCCAACCCCAAACCCCAATTCGAAACCCGAAATCCTAAACCCATAACCTATAAATAACCCCAAAACCCCAACCCTAAACACTAAAATCCAAACACCAAACCCCAGAACCCTAAACCCCAAAACCCTAAACCTGAAAACCATAAAACCCAAAAACCCTAAAACCCCGAACCCCGAGCCCCAACCCCCACACCCCTAACACCTAATCCAAAACACAAACCCCCAAACCCCAACCCCCAAAACCAAAACCACAAAACCCTAAAATCGTAAACCCTAAAACTCCTAACCCCTAACCCTAAACCCTAACCCTAACCCCTAAACCCCAAACCCCAAATCCCAAACCCTAAAACCCCAAACCCCGAATCCTAACCCCAACCCCTAAACCCTAAACCGTAAACCAAAAACCCGTAAACAATAAACCATATACCCGAAACCCGAACCCCAAAACCCGAGTCCCGAACCCCGAAACCCGAGCCCCGAACCCTGACCCGAACCCCGAAACACGAAACCCGAAACACGACCCCCGAACTCCGAAACCCTAAACCCCAAACCCCGAACCCCGAACCTGACGCCAGAAAACGGAACCCCGAACCCCCAAACCCCCAACCCCAAACCCCAATTCGAAACCTGAAACCCTAATCCCATAACCTATAAATAACCTCAAAACCCCAACCAGTAACCACAAAGTAACCCCTAAACCCGTAATAAATCGTAAATCCCAAACCCAAATCACTAAACCCTAAATCCCAAAAAACCCTAAGTCCAAGACCCCAAAACCCTAAGTCCCAAACCCCAGAGCCCAAACCCCCTAACCCCTAAACCCGAAACCCCAACCTCGAACCCCTAAAACCAAAACCATAACCCCCTAACCCCAAAACCCTGACCTTGAACCCTTAACCCACCCCAGCCCTCGACACCGACCCCCGAACCCGACCCCCAGACCCCAAAACCCCACCCCACCCCCAACCCCGAACCACCAAACCCCGAACACCAAAGCCAAAACCCGAACCCCGAGACACCGAAACCAGCAACCCTAATCCCTAGACCCTAAACCCCTAACATCTAAATAACCCCTAAACCCCAACCCCTAACCCCTGAGTAACCCCTAAACCTTGAACCCTGAACCAGAACCTAAACCCTGACCCCTGACCCCCTACACCCTAGCTCCAAACCCCAACCCCAAAACCTGAAACGTGAAACCCTAAAACCTAAACATTAAACCCTAATCCCTAAACTATAAATAACCCCTAACCCCTAAATAACCCCTAAACCCCAAACCCTAACCCCCTAAGTAACCACTAGACCCTAAATAAATCTTAAACCCCAAACCCCAAACATGAAAACCCAAAACCCTAAACCCTAAACCCTAAAACCCTAAAAACCCTAAGTCCCGGACCCTTAAACCCTAAGTCTCAGACCCTAGACCCCCTAACCCCTAAACACGAAACCATAACCCACTAACCCCTAACCCCTGAACCGGAACCAGAACCCTGACCCCTAATCCCTGAACCCTAATCCCTAACCCCTAAACCCCATCCCCCACCCAAAACCCCAAATGCCGAACCCAGAAACCCGAAACCCTAAACCCGAAACTCTAAACCCTAAACCCTAACACTAAACCAAGAACCTCTAAATAACCCATAAACCCCAACCTTTAACCCTAACCCCTAAGTAACCCCTAAATCCAAAATAAATCGTAAAACCTAAACCCTAAAATCCAGACCCCAAGACCTAAAACCCCAAAACCCCAAAACGCGAAAACCCTAAAACCCCGAACCCCGACCCCAAACCCCAACCCCCACACCCCTAACCCCTAATCCGAAACACAAACCCCCAAACCCCAAGCCCCAAGCCCAAAACCCCAAAACCCTAAAATCGCAAACCCTAAAACCCCTAACCCCTAACCCTAAACCCAAACCCAAACCCCCAAACCCAAACCCCCAAACCCCAAACCCCAAACCCCAAACCCCAAATCCCAAAACCCTAAAACCCCCAACCCCAAATCCTAACCCCAACCCCTAAACCCTAAACCGTACCAAAAACTCGTAAACAATAAACCATATACCCGAAACCTGAACCCCGAAACCCGAGCCCAGAACCATCGAAACCCGAGCCCCGAACCCCGAACCCGAACCACGAAACATGAAACCCGAAACACGACCGCCTAACCCTGAAACCCTAAACCCCAAACCCCGAACCCGAACACCGAACCCCGAACCTGATGCCAGAAACCGGAACCCCGAACCCCCAAACCCCCAACCCCAAACCCCAATTCGAAACCCGAAAACCTAAACCCTAAACCCATAACCTCTAAATAACCCCAAAACCCCAACCCCTAACCACAAAGTAACCCCTAAACCCGAAAAAAAATCATAAACCCTAAACCCAAATCCCTAAACCCTAAATCCCAAAAAACCCTAAGTCCAAGACCATAAAACCCTAAGTCCTAGACCCAAGAGCCCAGAGCCCAAACCCCCTAACCCCTAAACCCGAAACCCCAACCTCGAACCCCTAAAATCGAAACCATAACCCCAAAACCCTGACCTTGAACCCTTAACCCCCCCTCCGCCCCCCGAACCCCGCCCCCGACGCCTGACCCCCGAACCCCCAACCCCCAAACCCCAACCCCCAACCCCGAACCACCAAACCCCGAACACCAAAGCCAAAACCCACTAACCCCGTAACCCCTAAAACCGAAACCATAACCCCCTAACCCCAAAACCCTGACCTTGAACCCTTAACCCCTGCCCGACGCCCGACCCTCGACCCCACCCCGACCCCGACCGCCAACCCCCAACCCCCGAACCCCCAAACCCCGAACCCCAAAGCCAAAACCCGAACCCCGAGACACCAAAACCAGCAACCCTAATCCCTAGACCCTAAACCCCTAACATCTAAATAACCCCTAAACCCCAACCCCTAACCCCTGAGTAACACCTAAACCCTAAATAAATTGTAAACCCTAAACGTTAAACCCCAAACCCCAAAACACTAAACCCTAAACCCCAGACACCAAACCCTAAAACCCTAAGTCCTAGACCCTAAAACCCTAAGTCCCAAATCCCAGACGCCCAAACACCCTAACCCCTAAACCCGAAACCCCAACCCCGAACCCCTAAACCCCGAACCCCAAAACCCTGAACCCTGAACCTTAAACCTAAAACCCTAACCTCTAAACAACCCCTAAACCTCAACCCCTAACCCCTAAATAACCCCTAACCCCTAAGTAACCCCTAAACCCTAAATAAATCATAAACCCTAAACCATAATCCCCAAACGCCAAACCCCAAACGCTCTACCCTAAAACCATAAACCCTAAACCATAAAACCCAAAAAACCCTAAGTCCCAGACCCTAAAACCCTAAGTCACGGACCCCCTAACCCTCAAACCCGAAACCCTAACCCCCTAAACCATGAACCCTGACCCTCAACACCCTAGCTCGGAACCCCAAACCCCAAACTTGAAACCCGAAACCCTAAAGCCTAAACCTTTAACCCTAATCCCTAAACTCTAAATAACCCCTAACCCCCAACCCCTAACCCCTAAAAATCCCTAAACCTCAAACCCTAACCCCTAAGTAACCATTAGACCCTAAATAAATCTTAAACCCTAAACCCTAAACCCCAGACCCCAAACCCAAAAACCCTAAATGCTAAACCCTAAACCCTAAAACCCTAAAAACCCTAAGTCCCAGACCCTTAAACCCTAAGTCTCAGACCCCAGACCCCCTAAACCATAAACACGAAATGATAACCCCCTAACCCCTAACCCCTGATCCCTGAACCGGAACCCTGACCCCTAACCCATGAACCCTAATCCCCAACCCCTAAACCCCACCCCCAACCCCAAACCCCAAATGCCGAACCCAGAAACCCGAAACCCAAAACCCTAAACCCTAAACCCCTAACACTAAACCCATAACCTCTAAATAACCCATAAACCCTAACCCCTAACCAAACCCCTAAGTAACCCCTAAACCATAAATAAATCGTAAACCCTAAACACTAAAACCCAGACCACAAACCCTAAACCCCAAATCCCTAAACCCGAAAACCCTAAAACCCAAAAACCCAAAAACCCCGAACCCCGACCCCCAACCCCCACACCCCTAACCCCTAATCCGAAACACAAACCCCCAAACCCCAACCCCCAAAACCAAAACCACAAAACCCTAAAATCGTAAACCCTAAAACACCTAACCCCTAACCCTAAACCCAAACCCAAACCCCCAAACCCCAAACTCCAAATCCCAAACCCCAAATCCTAACCCCAACCCCTAAACCCTAAACCGTAAACCTAAAACCCGTTGACAATAAACCATATACCCGAAACCCGAACCCCAAAACCCGAGTCCCGAACCCCGAAACCCGAGCCCCGAACCCGAACCCCGAAACTCGAAACCCGAAACACAACCCACGAACTCCGAAACCCTAAACCCCAAACCCCGAACCCCGAACCGGACGCCAGAAATCGGAACCCCGAACCCCCAAACCCCCAACCCCAAACCCCAATTCGAAACCCGAAACCCTAAACCCATAACCTATAAATAACCCCAAAACCCCAACCTGTAACCACAAAGTAACCCCTAAACCCGTAATAAATCATAAATCCTAAACCCAAATCCCTAAACCCATAATCCCAAAAAACCCTAAGTCCAAGACCCTAAAACCCTAAGTCCCAGACCCCAGACCCCAGACCCCAGAGCCCAAACCCACTAACCCCTAAACCCGAAACCCCAACCTCGAACCCCTAAAACCAAAACCATAACCCCCTAACCCCAAAACCCTGACCTTGAACCCTTAACCATGTACCCCGACACCTGACCCCTGACCCCCAACACCCAAACCCCATCCCCCAACCCCGAACCACCAAAGCCCGAACACCAAAGCCAAAACCCGAAACCCGAGACACCGAATCCAGCAACCCTAATCCCTAGACCCTAAACCCCTAAAATCTAAATAAACCCTAAACCCCAACCCCTAACCCCTGAGTAACACCTAAACCCTAAATAAATCGTAAACCCTAAAACCCAGACCCCAGACCACGAACCACAAACCCCAAAACCATAAACCCTAAAACCCTAAGTCCCAGACCCTAAAACCCTAAGTCCCAGACCCCAGACCCACTAACCCCCTAACCCCTAAACACGAAACCCCAACCCCGAACCCCTAAACCCCGAACCCCGAAACCCCTGAACCCAGAACTTTAAACCTAAAACCCTAACCTCTAAACAACCCCTAAACCCCAACCCTAACCCCTAAATAACCCCTAACCCCTAAGTAACCCCTAAACCCTAAATAAATCATAAACCCTAAACCCTAAAGCCTAATCCCCAGATGCCAAACCCCAAACCCTCTACCATAAAACCCTAAACCCTAAACCATAAAACCCAAAAAACCCTAGGTCCCAGACTCTAAAACCCTATGTCCCAGACCCCCTAACACTCAAACCCGAAACCCTAACCCCTGAACCCTGAACCCTGAACCTGAACCCTGAACCCTGACCCCCTACACCCTAGCTCCGAACCCCAAACCCCGAAACATGAAACCTGAAACCCTAAAGCCTAAACCTTAAACCCTAATCCCTAAACTCTAAATAACCCCTAAACCCCAACCCCGAACCCCTAAATAACCCCTAAACCCCAAACCCTAACCCCTAAGTAACCACTAGATCCTAAATAAATCTTAAACCCTAAACCCCAAACCCGAAAACCATAAACCCTAAAACCCTAAAAACCCTAAGTCCCAGACCCTTAAACCCTAAGTCTCAGACCCCAGACCCCCTAACCCCTAAACATGAAATCATAACACCCTAACCCCTGACCCCTGAACCCTGAACCGGAACCCTGACCCTTGACCCCTGAAACCTAATCCCTAAACCCCACCCCCAACCCTAAACCCCAAATGCCGAACCCAGAAACCCGAACCCCAAAAATCGAAATCCTAAACCCTAAACCCTAAACCCCTAACACTAAACCCATAACCTCTAAATAAACCCTAAACCCCAACCTCTAACCCTAACCCCTATGTAACCCCTAAACCCTAAATAAATCGTAAACCCTAAACCCTAAAACCCAAACCCCAAACCCCAAAACCCTAAAACCCTAAACCCTAAAACCCTTAAAACCATAAGTCCCAGCCCCTAGACCCCCTAGATAACTTGTATGCATTGGTAACTCGTATGCATTGGTAATAGTAGATGATTACTCTAGATATACATGGACATATTTTATATCTCATAAAAGTGATTCATTTGCTGTATTTAAGAAGATGGTAAAAATTGTGCAAAATGAAAAGGACGTAAAAATTGTTTCTATAAGAAGTGATCATGGGGGAGAATTTAAAAATGAAGTGTTTGAAAACTTTTGTGATGAGCATGGCATTCAACATAATTTTTCTGCTCCTAGAACTCCACAACAAAATGTAGTGGAAAGAAAGAATACATCATTAGAGGAGATAGCAAGAACTATGTTGAACGACTTTAGCTTTGGGAAGATGTTGTTAATACAGCCTGCTATGTGCTAAATAGAGTCTTGATGAGACCAATCTTAAAGAAAACCCCTTATGAGCTTTACAAAGAAAGAAAACCAAACATAGCACATTTACATGTTTTCGGTTGCAAATGGTTTGTTCTTAATAATGGAAAGAATAATCTTGGAAAATTTGATGCAAAGGCTGATGAAGGAATTTTCCTAGGATACTTTCTATCTAGTAAAGCATTTAAAATATATAATAAGAGAACAAAAACTATTGAGGAATCTGTGCATGTGGCATTTGATGAGTCTAACCCCAAAAGGTTGGGAAAGGATATTGTGTTATTAATGATCTTGCAGATTCAATTAAGAAAACTCTCCTAGAATCGAAACAGGATAATGAAGAAGATGAAAGCTTAAAGAACGAATCGTTGCAGCAGGAGCAAACAGAACAACAGCCTGACCTACCAAAGGAATGGAGGACTGTCAGAAATCATCCAATTGATAACATCGTCGGTGAAATTACAAAGGGGGTAACTACTAGACAATCTCTTAGAATTGTTTGTAACCGTATGGCATTTGTGTCGCAAGTAGAACCTAAGAACATAGATGATGCTATAATTGATGAACATTGGATGATGGCTATGCAAGATGAATTAAACCAGTTTGAAAGAAACCAAGTTTGGAAACTAGTGCCTAAACCTAAGAACTGTCAAGTAATAGGTACAAAATGGGTTTTTAGGAATAAACTAGACGAAAATGGTATAATTGTAAGAAAGATGGCCAGATTGGTAGCCAAAGGGTATAACCAAGAAGAAGGCATAGATTATGATGAAACATATGCACCAGTAGCAAGATTAGAAGCTATAAGAATGCTACTTGCTTATGATTGCATAATGGGATTTAAATTGTATCAAATGGATGTTAAGAGTGCTTTCTTAACATCCATTTGATACAATGAATTGCCTAACCATGTTTATAAACTGTCTAAAGCACTATATGGCTTAAAGCAAGCTCCTAGAGCTTGGTATGAAAGGTTAAGTAATTTTCTCATTGAAAAAGGATTTAAAAGAGGTAAATTTGACACAACTTTGTTCACTAAGAAAAAGGCACACAACATTTTACTTGTACAAATATATGTGGATGATATAATTTTTGGTGCTACTAATGAGCAGTTGTACAATGAGTTTGCAAGTCTTATGCAGAGTGAGTTTAAAATGTCAATGATGGGTGAGCTGAACTTTTTCCTTGGACTGCAAATAAAGCAAACTGAAAATGGAATCTTTGTTAGCCAAACCAAGTACTGCAATGAATTAATCAAGAAGTTTGGCATGGAAAAAGCTAAGGAGATGGCTACTCCAATGACTACCTCATGTTATTTGGACAAGGATGAGCAAGGTAAACCTGTTGATGTTTCTAAATTCAGAGGTATGATAGGCTCACTACTTTATCTTACTGCTAGTAGGCCAGATATCATGTTTAATGTATGCATGTGTGCTAGGTATCAAGCAAATCCAAAAGAACCACACTTAACAGCGGTTAAAAGGATAATTAAGTATCTGTTAGGAACAAAAGACATGGGATTATGGTATCCCAAGGGAGCTAAATGTATGTTAATTAGCTATTCAGACTCTTATTTTGCTGGTTGTAAACTAGACAGAAAGAGTACTAGTGGAACTTGCCATTTACTAAGAAACTCATTAGTATCATGGTTCAGTAAGAAACAATCTAGTGTGGCTTTATCACCTATAGAGGCTGAATATGTAGCAGCTGGTAGGTGTTGTGCACAAGTTTTATGGATGAAACAACAATTAATTGATTATGGTGTGCAACTAAACCAAGTTCCTATTAGATGTGACAATACGAGTGCAATTAACATAACTAAGAATCCAATAATGCACTCTAGAACTAAACACATAGAAATCAGACATCATTTCATTAGAGACCATATTCAAAGTAGAGAAATTGAGATTGAATATGTTGATACAACTAAACAACTTGCCGATATATTTACCAAGCCCTTGAACAAGGAAAGCTTCTTTTTCATTAGAAGAGAATTAGGCATAATCGACCAATCCTATATCTAATATCTAAAGAAACTGATTATATGACTGTATCTTTGTATAAATATGCTCTGATTCTTGTATGATTTGATTTAGAATATCTATGAATGATAAGAAGAGAGTTTTGGAACATCTATGTGAGTTGGACGCATCTTTTTGATTTCCCCTGCACCTATCCCTCTATCATGAACAATTTTATATGCTAAGTTTGAATGTTTAAATGCTTACCTTCTCTATCGCTTTAAATGTTTCTTTTCTTTACCTTTTTTATGATTCCAAAAGGGGGTGAAAAAGTATGATATAGAGAAAGGGGATAATAACAAATTATACATGAAGAAAAAGTATGATATAGAGAAAACGAATTATACATGCATATGTTGAGAGGGAGCCTAAAAGCATACATGATTAATAGGGAGTAAATCAAATTCTACTATGATAATATTTTTTTTTTACTTTGATATACTTCTGCTCTGACTGCTTTGATACCATGATGTAAATCTGTCAAAACACTTAGCGTCTACTACACTTATACTCTGATCTTATAATTTGTTAAAAGGTTTGTCATAATCAAAAAGGGGGAGATTGTTAAACTCAATGACTTAGAGATTTTGATATATGACAAATACAACTTATTGTGTATGGAAATGTTTTAGTATCAAATAGCAAAGACATGTATCAAGCAGTGATCAACAAGTTCAGTGAGCAATCAAAGGAGAATATTCAAGGAAGAACTTGGAGGAATCAAAGAGCAAGGATGAAGATGAAGGAATCATCAAGACAAGAGCTTAAAGAAGAAATTAGTTTTAAGTCTTAGATGATCTGTAAGAGATGAAATCTCTTATTCATAAATAAGTTCAATTTGAAAAGATGCATGAAGAAAATCATTTTTCATAACCTGCATTAAAAGGAATAAGTTTTTGTAAATTAAAATGATTTTTGAAATAAGATTTCAAAGCTCTCGTCCAACAGTGGAATAATATAAGCGCTCATCCAACACTGCAATAATATAAGTGCTCGTCCAACACTGGGAATAGTAAAAGCTGGCGTCCAAGAAAGTGATAAAAGCTGACGTCCAAGAAAGTGGTAAAATCTGGCGTCGACTAAAGTGGTAAAAGCTGGCGTCCACTAAAGTGATAAAAGCTGAAGTCCACTAAAGTGATAAAAGCTGACGTCCACTAAAGTGATAAAAGCGCATGTCCACCAAAGTGACACAAGCGCACGTCCACAGAAGTGATAAAAGTGCTCGTCCACTGAGGTGACAGAAGCGCTCATCCACACAAGTCTTTGGACCTGCTAAGATCTTAAGGAGAAGCTCCCATCTGCTGACATGGCATATGGAGCTCGTCTACTAGTTGGAGCACATCCAATTACTTTGTGTTAGTACTCCCGTCGGCTGAAGTGGCAAATGGACCCGGCTATTTTTTAAGATGGACGCGGTTATTTTTTTTAAGATAGACTCGGCTATTTTTTAAGATGGACGCGGTTATTTTTTAGGATAAACGCGCTATTTTGCCAAATGAACTCGGTTATTTTATGGACGCGAATTCTAAAAGAACAATCAGAATCTTATTTCAAGAGCGAGAATCAATAAAACAGATTCTGTTAATTAGATCCAAATCTGTTTTGATTGATCCCAACGACTATAACTTGTTTTCTATATAAAGAGGGATCAAAGGAACACTTTTAAAATATAACAACAGAATTATAACAATACACATATCATTCATCATCTTGCTTGAGCTTACTGTGAAAAGAGTGTTTCATACTCAAAGTGCTTCAATTTGTTTATCTGACTATTGGGAGTTAGGAATCAATTTTTGTTTTACTTTTGATTGTAAAGAGAGAGGGAGTCTCTCTTAGTGATTAGGGTGAGGTATCCCTAAGGTTGAACGTTGAGTCTCTTCACAAGAGTGTGGTATCTCGAGGTGAAGAAGTGATCTCTGGTGTAAAGGTTTTCAAGCTACCTGGTAAAGTTTGTGTGTGAAATCCCACGGGTGGAGTGGGGACTGGATGTAGGTCACAGTGGAGGTGACTGAACAAGGATAGATCTGGTTGTGTGGTATCTCTAAACTCAAACTCCTTACTTTCTGTTTATGTTCAAGAAACTGCAACTTTGATGTTTAAAGCTCAATCTGTTCTTGATCTGTATAAACTGTATTTTGTTATTACTGAGTTATAAAACCCGGACCTATTCTGAATCTTTCTGAATTAATCTTTCTTATCCTCATCACCTTCTATTCAAGATTTTGTAAAACCTCTTCATCGATTTTGTAAAAGATCCCGAGGGCACTAATCTGCAACTCTGATTTATAAAGCTTTGTGAAAAAATTTTAAGAGGGAAATATTTTTTGAAAACTCAATTCACCCCCCCCCCCCCCCCCCTCTTTAGTCGTTGAAGCCAAAACAACAAACCCCAACCCCCAAACCCCAAAAACCCTAAAGACCCAAACCCCAAACCCAAAACACTACACCCCAAATCCCAAAACACTAAAACCCCCAACCCTAAAACCCCAAATCCTAACCCCAACCCCTAAACCGTAAACCCAAATCCCGTAAACCCTATTCCCGAAACACGAACTCCCGAAACCTGAACCCCAAACCACAAACCCCTAAATCCCCAAACACCTAAAACCCCAAAACCAAAACCTCAAACCCCCAAACACAACCCTTACTTTAAACTGCAAACCCCAAAGAAGGAAAGTCGGAAAGCAACTTTCGGTACAGCAGGAAACTGACAGCTCTACTTTGAGCATTCCTCTGATAAACAAGACCACTTCTCCATGAAGTAGATCAAGTTATCAGTCTTAACTGGTCCAAGCATTTAATGCTATGTCTAAACAGATATAATTTGAAGACCGTTTAAGAAGATCAAGGCAGAGAAACACTTCATCTATAAATACTTAAAGAACTTCAACAGAAGATAACAACATATACACAAGCTCTGATTTCAAAGTACATAAACTCTGCTGAAATTGTAAAACAAGTTTACTTGTAAGACCATGGGTTTTGCACTAATTATTCGAGTTTAATCTCGTTTTCGCCCAAATTTGGATTTAATTGTCATCAAGCAGCATTTTGAGTTTCTTAAGTAGTTTTAGGGTATTTTAGTTGATTTTGAGTCTAATAAAGCATTCACTGCTATTTCATGTTTTCAGGTTAATAAGAAAAGCAATTCTGGAAGTTTCGCCTCGCGAGCCTGAAGACCAGCCTGAGCAGCAACAGTCACCCTTTCTGTCTCGCCTCGCGAATCACCATCTCGCCTCGCGAGCCTGAAGGCCTGACTCTGCCAGAGAAGTCATCCTTTCTGTCTCGCCTCGTGAATCACTATCTCGCCACGCGAGAACCCAAATTTGAACTGGCGCCACAATTAATATTCGCCTCGCGAGAGGCTACTCGCCTCGCGAGCGGGCGCAGATTCTGAAAGTTATAAATTGTTGTTTTAGGGCAGATTAGGGGAGAACTTTTCATTCACTGTTTTGCAAATTTTCTAGGTTTTGTATTATGTCTTTGATGGAGAACTAATCCCCAGAGATTAGTCTGCTGTAATCGGTTTCCGCCGACACTTGAGGTTCTGTAATTCCCGGATCAATTTGCTTCTCCCTTTCAATACTATCCTATATGTCTTGTTTGCTTAATTCAGGTTGTATAGAATAAGTGTTGATTTATTTCGGTGATTCTATGTTAATATACCTAATCGCATTTGCTTAATTCGCGTGTGTTCAATCGCGTTTGCTTAATCCATGAGAGCTTCAATCCGTTTGCTTAATTCAGAATTGGGAACATATATCTCGTAGTGTCAATTTCGCTTGTTAATTGTTGCTACAATCGAAAAGTGATTAGAATCTGCTTAGGGCATGGGAATTATATGAATCAATGATAGTGGGAAACCGAAACAGTAGATTAATCATTTTTAGCTTATTGACTATCACCTGTTTGCACTGTTTTTCTTAACTGTTTCTTAATTGAATCATTCAATCTCAACCCCCCCCCCCCCCCCCCCAAAACTGATTTTAAGGTTAATAACAATCCAAGAGTCCTTGAGAGACGATACTCGAGCTGTCGCGCCCTAACTACACTTTTTCCAATCACTCGGTTTTTGACCCGAGTGCGACAGCGGATCAAAAATTGGCGCCGTTGTTGGGGACTCTTGTTGTTATTTTCGCATTTTCTTTTTTAGTTTTCTGCTGAATCAGTTCTAGCTACTAGATCTGGTTGTTCTGAATTGTTTGAATTTGATCCTGAAATTGAGAGAACTTTGAACACACGCCGTAGAGCAATCCAGGCTAGCACTAGTTCACCAACCAATAGTGATTCTGATTCTACATTTACTTTTGAAAACATGGCTGACAAAAGAACATTAAGGCAGCTTGCTGCTCCTGATGTTAATTATAATGGTTTGTGTATTGAATATGCTGATGTCATTGCTCCTTTTGAATTAAAATCTGGTTTAATACACTTGTTGCCAAGGTTTAGTGGTCTTGCGGGTGAGGATCCGCATAAGCATCTAAAAGAATTCCAGGTTGTTTTCTCTACACCTTTGAGACCGGAAGGAATAACAGAAGACCATATCAAGCTGAGAGCCTTTCCATTCTCACTTCAAGGTGCTGCGAAGGATTGGTTGTATTACCTTGAACCGAATTTTGTTACAACCTGGAATGATTTGAAGAAGGTCTTCCTAGAGAGATACTTCCCTGCCTCCAGAGCTGCATCAATCAGGAAAGAGATATGTGGCATTAGACAAGGCAATGAATCACTGGCTGAGTATTGGGAGAGATTCAAGAAGTTAGTGTCCAGTTGTCCTCAACACCAGATTTCCGAGTAGCTGCTTATTCAGCACTTTTATGAGGGATTGCTGCCAATGGATAGGAACATTTTGGATGCTGCCAGCGGGGGAGCGCTTGTTGATAAGACTCCAGCTACTGCCAAGCAATTGATAGAGAACATGTCACTCAACTCCCAACAGTTCACAACCAGGAATAACTCTGTCGAAACAAGGGGTGTGAATAAGATCCATGTTTCTTCTTCCAACAAAGCCCTTGAAACCAGACTTGATGAGCTTACTTCTCTGGTGAAAAAGTTGGCAGTGGATAAAGTTCAGACAGCAAGGTTGTGTGGTATCTGTACTTCTCCTGAGCACCTGACTGACGCATGCCCCATTCTGAAAGATGAGTCAGTCACTGATTTGCCTCAAGCATATACAGCCAATCTTTACAATCAAGGCAACAATCAGAACAGGTACAACATTCCTGACCTTTCCACTAATAAGTACCACCCCAACTGGAGGAACCATCCGAACCTTCGGTATGGGAACTCATCTGCACAACAGCAACAACCAATGTTACCGCTGGCACCACCACAGAATTCTCCCCAAGTGACCACCTCTGCACCTTCTGGACCTTCACTAGAGGACCTGGTCAAGCAAATGGCTGCACAAAATCTCCAGTTTCAGCAGCGAACGGATTCTAGTATTCATGCTTTGCAGACACAGATTGGACAGCTTGCCACTTCGATGAATGCCATGCAGCAAGCTCAAGGATCGAACCAACTACCTGCCCAAACAGTAGTGAATCCTAATGTCCCTAACCCTAATGTGAGTGCAATTACTTTGAGATCCGGGAAGATTGCAGAACCAGCCCCTGAAAAAATCAAAGAAACTGTTAAGGTAACACCTGAGCCTTCTGTTGTTGTTGAGGCTGAAAAAGAGTATGTGCCACCAATTCCCTTCCCGCAAAGAGTACTGAGAAATAAAAAGATTGATGAGGAAGACAAAGAGAGAGAGATTCTGGATATGTTCAGAAAGGTGGCAGTAAACATCCCACTCCTTGATGCGATTAAGCATGTTCCGAAATATGCGAAGTTTCTAAAGGATTTGTGCACACACAAGAGGAGGTTGAAGGGTAATGAGAGAGTCAATTTGGGGCGAAATGTTTCAGCCCTCATTCAACCTAAGCCTGCACCTGAAAAGGTTACTGTTTCGGCCCTCACTCAGGCAATGCCACAGAAATGCAAGGACCCGGGGACTTTTTCTATTCCATGCACCATTGGGGATACTAAATTCGACAACTGCATGTTGGATTTGGGAGCTTCTATTAATTTGATGCCTACTTCTGTTTTCAACAATCTTGATCTTGGTCCTTTGGAGCATACGAGTCTTACTATTCAGTTGGCAAACAAGACCAATGCTCGCCCCATTGGAGTAGTAGAAGATGTGCTTGTGCAAGTTAATGACCTGATTTTCCCTGCTGATTTTTACATTCTGGATATGGCAGGAGAAACGAAATCAAGCAGATCACCAATCATTCTGGGTAGGTCGTTCATGAAAACGGCGAAGACAAAGATTGATGTTGACGATGGAACCATGTCCATGGAATTTGGTGACATTGTTGCAAAAATTCAACATTTTCGATGCTATGAAGCATCCCTTGGAAGAGCACTCTATTTTTCAAATAGAGTTGCTCTCTGAAATTGTTGATGAAACTTAAGATGATTTGGTTGCAGCTGCTGATTTTCCATCTGTTTCTGGATTTGATGATGTTTACTCATGTGCTGATTGTACTGACACTACCCTTGTGTTGTTTGTGCTGAGACTGATGCTACCTTGCAAGGTGACTGATCAGCCTCTGGCTCATCTAGTTTTATGGATAGTATGACCAGGGTTTTGTGCTAATTATATCTCATTTTCACCCAAATTAGACTTGATTGTCCTTAAGCAACATTTTGAGTCGTTTGAGTAGTTTTTGGTTAATTTATCCAGTTTTGAGTCAAATAAAGCACTTATGGCTATTTTATTGTTTTCAGGTTAAGTTAGAAGTCAAGGGAATAAAGAAGCAGGGGAAATTTCAATCCTGAAGGTGTTCGCCTCGCGAGAGTCTTCTCGCCACGCGAACCTGAAAGCCAGATGAACAGCAAAATGTCATCCTCTCTGGTTCGCCCCGCGAACAACACCTCGCCTCGCGACCCTGATAGCTAATTGTTCCAGAGAAATGCAACCCATTCTGTGTCGCCTCGCGGATCCATGTCTCGCCTCGCGAGATTGAAGACCAGAAGCCATGACTCTTCCATGACTCGCCACGCGAGAAGTACTTCGCCCCGCGAGAAGACCAAACGTTGCAGACTCTTCATGATATTCGCCTCGCGAGTGAGGGTTCGCCTCGTGAGTGGGCTCAGTTTCTGAATACTATAAATTGCTTTTCTAGGCAGTTTGGAAAAAACTTTTGATTCTCCATTTTTTTTTTTACATATTTTCTGTGTGTTTCGTTTTTCCATGGAGAACTAATTTCCTTAGATTAGTCTACTGTAATTGATTTCCATCACACTTGAGGTTCTTGTAATTCCTGTTTTGTATGCTTTTCTTTTTTCAATACTATGCTATATATTTCTGTTTGTTTAATTCAGGAGTGTATAGTGGTGTGTTGATTCATTTCGGTGATGTTATGTTCCTATATTGAATCGCGTTTGTTTAATTCGCGTGTGTTCGTTCATGTTCGTTTAGTTCATAAGGGCTTAACCCCGTTTGTTTAATTCGGGAATAAGAACATATATCTGTAGTAGCGATTTCGTTTGTTAATTGTTGCTACAACCGAAAGGGGATTAGAATATGCGTAGGGCTTGGAATTTACATGAACCGATGATAGTTGGGAATTCGAGAACAGTAGATTAATCGTCTTTAGCTATTTGATAATCTTTTCAACTGCTCTGTTTTATTGCTCTTTTATTACTTTGTTTTCTTAATTGCATTCAAATCCAAAACCCCCCCCCAAAAAACTGATTTTTGTGGTAAATAACAAGTCAAGAGTCCTTGTGAGACGATATCCGAGTTGTCGCTCCTAAACTACAGTTTTATAAAACCGCTCGCTTTTTGGCGCGTGCGCGACAGCGCGACCAGTAACAGTGTAGATGAAGTTGTTTGCTCAGCTGAAGTTCTTGACAGCACGGCTACCCCAAGCATACCATCTATTGAGCAGCCACCCTCCTTAGAGCTTAAGCCACTTCCTGAAAATCTGAAATATGCTTACTTGGAGAGGAATGAAAAACTTCCGGTTATAATTTCCTCTAACCTTGATTCTAACCAAGAAACTAAGCTCTTGGAGGTTTTGAAGAAGCATAATAAGGTGATTGGGTGGACCTTGGCTGACATACCAGGTATTAGCCCGTCCAGGTGTATGCATAGGATTCTGTTGGAGGATGGGGCTAAAACAGTTAGGCAGCCCCAAACACGGCTCAATCCCTTGATTCTTGATGTTGTGAAGAAGGAGGTAACAAAACTCTTGCATGCGGGTATCATATATCCTATCTCTGATAGCAATTGGGTAAGCCCAGTGCAAGTTGTACCTAAGAAATCTGGACTCACAGTGGTAAAAAATGAAAACAATGAACTTGTCCCCACACTAGTCGAAAATATACATTAGACGGTAAAGGTTTACGTCAGTTAACCAAAAGCTAGACGTTAAAAAGGAGGCGATGGCAGTTTTGTAAATATCAGGCTTCATTAATTCAATTTTAACGTCAGTTGTTTTAAGGACTGACGTTAAAAGTGAAGAGACTTACTTATAACGTCAGTTCAATAAAGAACTGACGTTAAAAGTGAACATTTTAACGTCAGTTCGATAAAGAACTGACGTTATAAGTAAGTCTCTTCACTTTTAAAGTAGTTACCTACATCAACAGACGTTAAAAGTTATTTTAATAATTTTTTTATCTAGTATACGATTCCTTCCGCATTGCCTTCCTCAAAGTTTCAGTTTCACATGAATTGCTTTGATGTTTTGTGTTTCTGTTTTGAAAACTAAAATATATGTGCGAAGTATAAGTTGAATCAATAACCCAAACCGGATCTCATTCATGAAGTGTAATACAGACTGATCGATACAGAAGATTGAAAGGGTTTAAAATCCTATAAAAAGTTACATTGAAAGGGTTTAAAATCCTAAACATTAAAGCTACATCCCATCAGAGAGTTTTATGAAATATGCCAAAGGGAAAACTATATATACTCCGAAGACCTCAGAAAACTGGGGGGCATGAGAGAGCTCAAGAGAGAGGCAAAAACAGGTGCACCAGATCCGTTTCAAGCAAAGGCAGTGGTTCCAGAGACTTCCAAGACGGTCACTTGCCTGCCAAAGCTGAGGTTTTGGAACTGTGACCCCCGAGCACCTGATTAGCCCTCCAGCAGCTGATTCTCCGGAAGGTGATAAGGTGAGCAACTCACATAATGTAATTTACTCAGACTTATCACCCATGTAATGTAATTTACTCAAACTCAGAAGTTGTTTGACCATTAAGACAAAGACCTTTGAGTCTAGGAATAAGAAGAAAGAGTGATGAAGTTAATCTCCACGGCAGAGCCATATTGTGAAGCAGAAAATTAAAAGGATGGAAGGAAGCTATTTATAGGAGCAGGGGATGAAGTTACTAAGCTATTCTGATTTTGTTGAAAACTTACCTATAAACTTAATGCTCATTAAGAGGATTGAGTTACAAGGTGCATGGGTAAGTAGCACAGTACAGTCAAAGGAATGAATGTTTTTACAGATATCTATACACTTTTAACGTCAGTTGTTTAAAAAAACTGACGTTAAAAGTGTTTTTAATAAAAAATATTAATTGTTAACGTCAGGTTTTTATACAACTGACGTTAAAAGTTTGATTTTTACTTCAGTTAAATAAATAGCTGACGTAAATAATCCTATATATTATACACGTGCAGAAAGAATATTGAAAATAATGTAATTAATATACGGGAACTTGGCAGTCATCAAATAAGTTGACGTTAAAAATGAGGTGGTGGGTAAACTATTTGCGTCAGTTCTATAAATAACTGACGTAAATAATTATTCATTGGTTGTCATGTCCCTGTTGTCCCTCTTAACGCAGATCACTCCATATAGTACTGCAGTTTATTTCTAAAGCTTTTTTTTATACAAGTTTATTTTTAGTTTTTATTAATTAGCTTGAATTAGTAAACAAATTATTGTGCAAATTAAAATAAATAAACACTTAACATAAAACAAGTTATATGTATAATCAAATCGTATGACATTAATTGAAGCGATTCATAAGTTAAATTACATGATTAAAAGATAAAAAATTTCTGCAACATAGCCCTAAAATATAAAAAAGTTTCTGCATCAACGTCATTTTCTTCTCAGTCCTGTCATCAGAAACTCCAATGGATGCATCACCTCCCTCACTTGAATTCCAAGATGCAAAGTAAATCCTCAGCCACTAGCAGCGAAAGCAAAGTGAAATGGATCTTTGCATCTTTCTTCTTCAGTGGAGTTCCTTGATGCATCATCTTGAATCCACAATCACTTGCTTCCAAAGCAAAGTGAAAGGGATGACGGGGATGAAATAAAGTGAGAGAATCACATTACGTGATTCACCCAACCTTAATATCCATGCAATGTAATTTACTCAAACTCAGAAGTTGTTTGACCATTAAGACAAAGACCTTTGAGTCTAGGAATAGGAAGAAAGAGTGATGAAGTTAATCTCCACGACAGAGCCATATTGTGAAGCAGAAAATTAATTAAAAGGAGATGGAAGCTAGGAAGCTATTTATAGGAGCAGTGGATGAAGTTACTAAGTTATTATGATTTTCTTGAAAACTTATCTATAAACTTAATGCTCATTAAGAGGATTAGGTACAAAGGTGAATGGGTAAGTAGCACAGTAGTCAAGGGAATGAATGTTTCTGCAGAAACTAATAAACCTTTAACGTCTGTTGTGTAATACAACTGACGTAAGAAGTTGTGAGTGTTTTTAACGTCAATTTCTTAATACAACTTACGTTAAATATATGACATTTAACGTCAGTTATTACTAACAACTGACGTAATAAGTGTTAGAGTTTTTAACGTTAGTTTATTAAGACAACTGACGTTAAATATATGATCTTCAACGTCAGGTTTTACCAAAAACTGACGTAAAATGTTGTTTTATTTTAATTATAACGTTTACCCCCGCGCGCCTTCTCCACTTCTCTACGTCTTTTCTCTTTTCATCATGCTCAACCCTCACTCTCGCTCTCACTCTGCCCTAATCGCGCGCTCATCTCCACCGCAACCACCGCTAGGGCTTCTTCGCCACCACCGTGAGGTACACTCTTAACCCCTAACTCTGTCTTTCCCGCTCCTTCTTTGCAATAACTTGACATCTCTCTTTCCCCTGGCCTTCCCGCGCACTAACTCTCCTTGTCCCTCTGCTCTCAGTAACCACATCGAACGTTGGCCACCACTCGAGCTTCCCCCCCACCACCACACGAGCGCCTATTTCTGGTGAGTCTTTAATTAGGGCACATTTTTTTATTCACGGTTTTCAGTGCATGCATGTTGCTCTGCTGGTTTGAAACTGTAGTCTCAGTAGTTGAAACTTGAAACTGTGAGTTTGAGTTGTTTGGAATGTCTCTATTTTTGGTTTTGAGTGTATGTTGAAATTGTAGTCTCAGTAGTTGTAAATTTAAACCGTGAGTTTGAGTTGTTTGGAATGTCTCTATTTTTGGTTTTGAGTGCATGTTGCTCTGCTGGTTGATCTGTCACGGCCGTGATGCTCATCACGGCTAGGCCGTGATCAGTTCTGCCTTTGAGGGTCTGATTCAGTAGGCACGTTATGGCCGTGATGGACATCACGGCCAGGCCGTGACCAGTGCTTGGCAATGTTCAAAAACTATAGTTTTCAATCTCCCGTATTGTCCTTATATTGGATATATAGATGTTTTGTATATCTACAGGACCTATCTAGTTATTTTTATTTATACTTCTGTATTTATTTTGAGTTATAACCTATGTTAATACATATATATTGTTTTTGAACAGGCATACATATGGATCAGTCGGATAGCCCACATGCAAGGGAGGACACTGTTGGGGTTTCGCAGGACCCGATCACGCCTACGCCTTCTGATTCTAGTGTAAGTTTACATGCATGTTATATACTGTCTTTAGTCCTTCTTGTTAATGTAAGTTTATAATGTTACAACCCTCTATTTTATCATTCTTTTTTGTCCATACAGACATCACAGGCTCAAAGGAAACGGGGTAGAGGAGCCACCTCGTTGAAGAAACTAGAGAAGGACAGGCAGAGCGGACAGAAGCTTGAGGTGTCCTTCGATGCTAATCTAAATGCCCAGGGACCCCGTGCTAAAGAATTTAATAAGTGGGTGTTTCTACAAGCGAAGCAGCACGTAAGCATCAACTACAACCACTGGAATGACGTTCCACAGAACGTTAAGGATCAGATTTGGGAGGCTATCACGGTATTTTACCTTTACATTCGTTTGATTTACATTATCAGATAATTATCCGAGTTATAATCCATCCAGTTGTTATATATGTATCTAATGTGTAGGTAGCTTGGACTGTGCCAAATGACGAGGATCATCGTCATAAATGTATGAAAATGGCATCAAAGCGTTGGAATGGGTTCAAGCATGATCTTACCAGGTACTATCTATCTGGGAAGAAGCGGCTTGATAAAATGTTCTCGGATTATCCCTGGATTGATCAGGATACTTGGGATATGTTTGTCAGGAGTCGACAGGATGAAGAATTTCAGGTTGGTTGATTAAGTTAATTTTGTATGCTTATTATAGATCATTTAACTATATTTAATTATGTGTTTTTGTTTGAATAGGCTAAGGCAAATAAGGGTTGGCAGAATCAGGCGAAGAACGTCCCACCGCCACACCATGTCTCGGGGTGGGTACCATACTCGGATCCAAAGAGATGATGGCGGATAGGCCGAGGCGAAGCAGGAAGAGCACTCTGCTAGGATTGAAAGAGGAGAGGTGCTTGAGGGCACACCATCAAGTCCTCCGTCGGACATCGACCGCGAGGATGTCTGGTTAGCCGGTCGCATGACAAAGGCGGGATCTTTTAAAGCTGATGCCACTCGCGAAGTGGCGTATAAGATTGTAAGTAAATAATTAACTTGATTTCAATTGATATTTGTATAGATACTTGCAACACTTTTCACTTGCACGTTTTTTCATTTTTTTTTCATTGTAGATGGATCTTAAAGCAAAATCCTCCCGGGCGCATTCGTCCCTTCCCGACGGCAGGGCGTCTTGATGATCGCTCTAGGCAAGAAAGACCATCCTGGTCGGGTTCTCGGTGTTCCCGGGACGTGACCATCAAACAATATTATGGCAAGTCTGCTTCATGAAAGCGGGTGGTCAATGAAGCATCAATTTTGGCTGACATTACTCAAAGACCTCATGACCAACCCGGATATTACATCACATCTCGATGCAAGGCTTAATAGCCAACCCAGAATTCAAGCAGCGCTTGCCGAGAGAGCTTTCCTCCGTCGGTACATCCCAGGACACCGCAAGGCTTGCCAACGCTTCACATGTGAGCACAAAAGAGAGTTTTAGTATGGCACATGTGGAGGACGATGAGTTGGCAGCTAGGGAGCGGGAGTTGGAAGTCCAGCGCCATGAGCATGAGTTGGAAATGAAAAGGCGTGAACTTGAGTTGGACTCCAAACGACGTGAGCTCGAAATGTTAGCAAAGGTATTTATTCATTATTAATGTCCAAAATAGTCAAATAATTACTTGTGTTTTTTTAATTATCAAAAACTTATATATTTTATTTTCCTAAACTGAAGGCCAAGTCGACGTCGGTCTTGCACACACCTATCACTCGTTTGTTCTCACTTGGTGAGGATTATTCGTATGAGATTTTTGAATGTCCATTGGAGCACGATGGATGGGTGGCACACCCAAATCAAGAGAGGATATTTTCCTTCGTTGGTGACGATCTCGGAACGCTGCGTAAATAACGTCTGGATGAACAAAGCAATGTCATCGGTCTACAGTGCACGTAAGTTAATTTTAATTTTATAACTTATTTATTTTTGGTATTTTTCCATTTAATAATTTATTTTAATTTCAATATATATATTATGTAATTAACATCCACACCCTTTTCATATCTTAGGTATCTCCATCGTCTTGACTTGATAAGGCGTTGCATCGGTTTACGGTTTCTTAGATCCGTCAATCCTTCTGCCCGAGTTCTTTGCTGGCGATGCATTGAGTAAATACATAGGGAAGGTGTTGGGAGACAATCCGAAAGAATTATATCTGGCTCCCTACTGTATGAATGACCATTGGCAGTTGTTGGTACTTCACCCGTCTAGGCATACTGTCATATTCTTCTGCTCTCTCCACCATGATCCGCCACCGAAGGTGGTGGAAGCTGTAAATATGTAAGTAACTAATCTTAAATTAAATTTAAGTTTTAATATCAGTTGTTTTTAGTTTATTACGCACATGATAAATGAGTTTGTTAATTGATCGACATGATTATTTGTTTATGATAGCACGCTGAAAGCGAGTAGCATAAGTTGCGCCAACGGGAGAAGTAGGACTTCTAAGGCTAAAGCAAATCCTGCATGGAACATCCTCAAGGTTTGGTAGTTTATTTATCAAATAATTATTATTATAATTACTAATTTATGTGTATATTCAACTGACGTTGAAATTAATTTTGTTGGTAGTCTCGATTTCAACCTGACAGTTGGTCGTGCGGCTATTATGTGATGCTTCATATGCTGAACATAGTCTCCGCATCTATTACGGAAGGATGGAAGAAGGTAATATTTAAACAACTTGTTAAATTATATATTATAGTTTTGAAGATGACTTGAATTGATGTTATTGTTATTATTTGAACGTGTCTAGGCATTTATCGACCAATCGCCTATTGAACAAGATGAGTTAAGAGACTTGAGGATGCGCTTCGCCGAATTCTTCTTCAAGTATGCGGCTGAAAAAGGAATTGCCAACATACCTCCGCACTACTTAGATAAATAGTTTTTTTGTTAGACTTTAGAAACTAATTAATAACATGTATATATATATCCTTAGATAGTTTTGTTTTTTAGACATTGGAACTAAAATTTATTTATATATATACATGGGTTTTGGTTTTAAGTCCCCCATTGTTCAATTTTCCTTTGCAATTCTGTAATGTGTGTGATATTCTGTGTTACTGGGACTGAATGCAGGGATAGCTGAGGGGAGTGATATTTTAAAACTGAATTTAAAAAAAAAAACTTATTAACGTCAGTTGTATCAAACAACTGACGTTAATAGTATTTTATAAAATATACAGTACTATATTAACGTCAGTTGTTTATTACAACTGACGTTAAAATTAAACCTTTAACGTCAGTTCTTTATAACAACTGACGTTAGTTTTAACAAAATCAATGTCCGTTGTATTAAAGAACTGACGTTAATAGTTTTATTTTAACGTCGGTTTTGTTAAGGAACTGACGTTAATAGTGTTATATTTAACGTCAATTCTCAACTGACGTTAAAATAGTAACTATTAACGTCAGCTGTATTTACGTCGGTCAGTATTCTGACGTAAAAAATCAATTTTAATTGATGTAAAAAGCACTTATTGCACTAGTGCCACTAGAATTCAGAACAGCTGGAGAGTTTGCATTGATTGCAAGAGATTGAACCAGGCTACTAGGAAGGATCACTTCCCTTTACCGTTCATCGATCAGATGCTTGAACGGCTAGCTGGTAAATCACACTATTGTTTTCTTGATGGTTTTTCAGGTTACTTCCAGATCCACATTGCACCAGAGGATCAAGAGAAGACAACTTTCACATGCCCTTTCGGTACTTTTGCTTACAGGAGGATGCCATTTGGTCTTTGCAATGCTCCTAGCACATTCCATAGATGCATGATTAGTATTTTCACTAAATATATTGAGAATTGCATGGAGGTGTTCATGGATGATTTCACTGTTTATGGTTCCTCATTTGATGCATGCTTGCATAGTTTGAATCTGGTTTTGGAAAGATGCATTGAAACTGACCTTGTTTTAAATTATGAAAAAATCCATTTTTTGGTTGAACAGGGGATTGTTTTGGGGCATATTATTTCTAAAAAGGGTATTTCAGTAGATCCTGCTAAGATTGAGGTGATTTCTACACTGTCTTACCCATCCTGCCTTCGCGAGATTCGCTCTTTTCTTGGTCATGCAGGTTTTTACAGGCGCTTCATTAAGGATTTCAGCAAGATAGCTCTTCCTCTGTCAAACTTGTTGAAGAATGATGTCATTGCACAAAGGGTGGGCAAGGTTGCCCATGTGATTTATTATGCTTCTAGAACTTTGGATGCTGCACAGGCTAATTACACCACTACTGAAAAGGAACTTCTAGCTATTGTTTTTGCTCTTGATAAATTCAGATCATATTTGCTAGGTTCCAAGGTTGTTGTTTTCACTGACCATGCAACTTTAAAGTACTTGTTGAAGAAACCGGAAGAAAAACCGAGATTGATTCGGTGGATGTTGTTGCTCCAAGAGTTTAATATGGAGATTAAAGACAAGAGTGGAGCTGAGAATTTAGTGGCTGATCACCTGAGTAGAATCGAGAGGGATGAAAATCCTTCTCCCATTCAGGATGACTTTCCTGATGAGCAGCTTTTACAGTTGCACGGGGTAACTCCTTGGTTTGCTGATATTGTTAACTATCTTGTTGCTGGTGTTTTTCCGACAGGTGCAACTAGGTCACAAATTCACAAACTCAAGAGTGATGCCAAATATTATGTTTGGGATGATCCATATCTTTGGAAATTTGGCAGTGATCAGGTAATTAGGAGATGTGTCCCCGACTATGAGATTGAATCTATTCTGCATCTTTCTCATGCTTCTCAAGTAGGGGGACATTTCGAGCCACAAAGGACTGCAAGAAAAATCCTAGATTCAGGTTTTTACTGGCCCACCATTTTTAAAGATACTTATGAGGTTTACCGCACTTGTAAAGAGTGTCAGACAGCAGTTACAGCCATCACTCGTAAGAGTGAAATGCCTCAGCAACCTATGCTTTTCTGTGAGGTGTTTGATGTGTGAGGAATTGACTTTATGGGTCCTTTCCCCGCATCTTTTGGTTTTCTCTATATTTTACTGGCTGTTGACTATGTTTCAAAGTGGGTGGAAGCTATCCCCACTATGACTAATGATTCTAGAGTTGTTGCAAATTTTGTCAGGTCCAATATTTTTTGCAGGTTCGAAATACCTCGTGCTATCATAAGTGACCAAGGCACTCACTTCTGCAACCGCACCATGGAAGCCTTGCTCCGAAAGTATGGAGTTGTGCACGGGGTCTCCACTGCATATCATCCCCAAACTAATGGGCAGGCCGAGATCTCAAACAGAGAGATCAAACAGATCTTAGAGAAAGTGGTGCAGCCAAATAGGAAGGACTGGAGCCGCCGTCTAGAAGACGCACTTTGGGCTCAAAGAACAGCTTTCAAGACACCAATAGGGATGTCTCCCTATAGACTTGTGTTCGGTAAGGCATGTCACCTTCCTGTAGAAATTGAGCACCGTGCTTATTGGGCGGTCAAAAGCTGTAATTTGGAAATTCAAAAAGCAGGCATTGAAAGGAAACTCCAATTGCAGCAGCTTGAAGAGCTTAGGTTGGAAGCCTATGAAAGCTCTCGAATTTATAAAGAGAAAACTAAGCACTTCCATGATAAGATGATTTCTAGGAAGGAATTCTCTGTGGGCAAACAGGTTTTATTGTTTAACTCCCGTCTGAAAGTGATGGCTGGGAAACTTCGATCCAAGTGGATTGGCCCGTTTATTGTTACTGATGTTTTCCCTCATGGTGCAGTAGAAATAAAAAGTGCAGGTAGCAACAAGGTTTTTAAGTTTAATGAGCAACGCTTGAAGCTATTCCATGAGAGCTCAGTGCATGAAGATGCTGCTGTTGAAGAGCTCTCCTTGGAAGAGCCCACCTACACTACAACTTGATCAGGGAGCACCTTCTCCTTTCCCTCACTCTTATTTTATATTTATGTTCTTTCATTGAGGACAATGTATGCCTTAAGTGTGGGGGAGGGAACCAATTGTTTTGTTTTTGTTTTGCTTTACTTTGCTTTGTGTCGTATGTGTGTGAGTCTTGTGTCGGTGAGCTTGTTGGATTTTAATCAAATTAGCATAGATGGATTGCATGATATGTGTTGACTATTGATGATTTCCCCCTAGGTTTTGAAAATTGAAAATTGATCCCCATGTGAAAAATTGAAAATTGAACTTTGAGATATTCTATTGTGATTGCATGATTTATGATAAGTTTGGGGTGAAGGGATGCACACACTAGGAATTGAATCTCGGTCAAACAATTTGCGAAAAATGTGCAGGTGAGGATTTGAGCCTCCAATATGTTTTTTTTTAAATTGTGTGAATCACTTTTAAGTTGCACTTTCCCGAATTTGCTTGAATCTCTTCATGGTTTGCATGTTTATATGGTTGCATCAAATGATTTAGGCAAATTTTCTTTGAAATAGCTACTTAGACTAAAAAGAACCAATCCCTAATGCATGTTCCCTAGTTAGCCACATTGAGCCTAATAAGCCTATTGTTTCTTGATGACCCCATGTTATAAGCCAAAAATCTGGAAAAACCATGTTAACCCAATCTTAGAATTAGGAGAGCATGGAAGCTTAGCAAGAGAAGGGTTGAAGGAAACTAAGTTTGGGGTGGCTACAAGGATATGATGTGTTGTTCTGGATTGAGAAAAAGAAAAAAAAATAAAGGTTGAAGCCAAAGGCAAAAAGAAAAAGAAGAAAAGAACAAAAATGCCAAAAAAGGGTATTAGAAGAAAAAGGTTGTAACCACCCAGAGCTCAAAAAGAAAATTGGAAAAAGGAATTAGAGTGAAAATAATGTACAAAGCTTGATGCTCTCTTAATTCCTAGGGATGTAAAGCCTAGTACCCTTGAATATCCTACCCTTAGCCAGGCCCCATTACAACCTTTAAAAGACCTTTTGATG
Source organism: Sophora flavescens (assembly GCA_030762895.1). NCBI lineage: Eukaryota > Viridiplantae > Streptophyta > Magnoliopsida > Fabales > Fabaceae > Sophora > Sophora flavescens. Next base: position 14,155,027 of record CM061066.1, read on the forward strand.
TTGCATGCATGTTTTCGTGGGAACTTTGTTTGAGATGAAAATCAAGTTCATGGCAAGTGCTCTTGAAATGTGAAATTGAATGAAAAGTTGATAGCCTAGACAAATTGAGCGAATGAGTGAAATATTACATGCCCTTGTGAGGAAGGCAATTGTTTGAAATTGATGATCTCCCTTTTGTGTGTAACTTGGATCCTCAACTTAGATTAATGTTTGCATGAATGAAGGGATTCTCGATTGTTTAAAGTAAATGAATGTGGGGATTACATTGTTGCAAAGGGGGGAAACATTGAAGAAAAATCGTTTTGTTAAGATTGCATGAAAATTGAGCGAAATTGATTGAATCCATTAAGCTTTCCAAGTTTGAGTCTTTTTGAGATTTAGTTTACTTGGGGACAAGCAAAGTTTAAGTTTGGGGTATTTTGATCAGCCTCGGCTCACCTAGTTTTATAACTAGTAAGACCATGGCTTTTGCACTAATTATTCGAGTTTAATCTCGTTTTTGCCCAAATTTGGATTTAATTGTCCTCAAGCAGCATTTTGAGTTTCTTAAGTAGTTTTATGGTATTTTAGTTGATTTTGAGTCTAATAAAGCATTCACTGCTATTTCATGTTTTCAGGTTAATAAGAAAAGCAATTCTGGAAGTTTCACCCCGCGAGAGGCTACTCGCCTCGCGAGCCTGAAGACCAGCCTGAGCAGCAACAGTCACCCTTTCTGTCTCGCCTCGCGAATCACCATCTCGCCTCGCGAGCCTGAAGGCCCGACTGTGCCAGAGAAGTCATCCTTTTTGTCTCGCCTCGCGAATCACTATCTCGCCACGCGAGAACCCAAATTTGAACTGGCGCCACAATTAATATTCGCCTCGCGAGAGGCTACTCGCCTCGCGAGCGGGCGCAGATTCTGAAAGTTATAAATTGTTGTTTTAGGGCATATTAGGGGAGAACTTTTCATTCATTGTTTTGTGAATTTTCTAGATTTTGTATTATGTCTTTGATGGAAAACTAATCCCCAGAGATTAGTCTGCTGTAATCGGTTTCCGCTGACACTTGAGGTTCTGTAATTCCCGGATCAATTTGCTTCTTCCTTTCAATACTATCCTATATGTCTTGTTTGCTTAATTCAGGTTCTATAGAATAAGTGTTGATTTATTTCGGTGATTCTATGTTCCTATACCTAATCGCGTTTGCTTAATTCGCGTGTGTTCAATCGTGTTTGCTTAATTCATGAGAGATTCAATCCGTTTGCTTAATTCGGAATTGGGAACATATATCTCGTAGTGTCAATTTCGCTTGTTAATTGTTGCTACAATCGAAAAGGGATTAGAATCTGCTTAGGGCATGGGAATTATATGAATCAATGATAGTGGGAAACCGAAACAGTAGATTAATCATTTTTAGCTTATTGATTATCACCTGTTTGCACTGTTTTTCTTAACTATTTCTTTATTGAATCATTCAATCTCAACCCCCCCAAAAAAAAATGATTTTAAGGTTAATAACAAGCCAAGAGTCCTTGAGAGACGATACTCGAGTTGTCGCGCCCTAACTACACTTTTTCCAATCACTCGCTTTTTGACCCGAGTGCGACAGCGGATCAAGAGTGAACCAGGATAAAATACTTGGGTGAATCTTATAACCGATATATTTTACAGACCCTAAACTTGAAAAGCCTAAGTCCCAGACCAGAAACCCCTAAACCCGAAACCCTAACCCCCTGACCCCTAAACCCTAACCCCGAAGCCCGAAACCCCTCACCCTAAACCTGAAACCCCTAATCCCTAAACCTTAAACCATAAACAATAAACGTTAAACCCCTAAATCCTAAACCCTAAACCCTAACCCATAACCCCTATCCCCTAAACCCTGACCCCTAACCCCTAAACCATAAACCCTAAAACCCTAAACCCAAAATTTAAAACCTGAAACCCGAAAACCCAAAAAACCCTGAAACCCGAAACCCGAACCCGAACCCTGAACCCCGAAACCAGGAAACTCGAAAACCCCGAACCCCCGAATCCCAATGCACAACCCCCACCCCCAAATCCCTAACCAGAAACCCAAAACCCAACCCCAAAACCCAAATCTTTAAAACCCCAAACCAGAAACCCTAAACCCTAACCCAAACCCCAAATCCCAAAACCCTAAAACCCCAAACACTAAAACGCCAAACCCCAAAACCATAAATCCTAACCCCAACACCTAAACCCTAAACCGTATACCCAAAACCCGTAAACCCTAAACCCTTTACCTGAAACCCGAACCCCGAACCCCGAACCCCCGAACCCGGAACCCCCGAACCCCAAACCCCGAACCCCAAAACCCCAACCCCAAACCCCTAAATACCCAAACACCTAAAACCCCAAACCTCAAACCCAAAACCCCAAACCCCCAAACCCAACTCCTACCCCAAAACCCCCAAACCCCAACCCTAAACCCCTAAACCCTAAACCCAAAACCCTAACCGCAAAACCCCAAACCCAAAACCCCTAATCGCTAAACCCTAACACCTAACCCAAAACCCAAAACCATAAACTCTAAACCATAAACCCTAAACCATAACCTCTAAACCCTAAACCCGTAAACCCTAAACTCTGAACCCTAACCCCTAAACCCTAACCCCTAACCCTAAACCATAAACCCTAAACCCAAACCCCGAAAACCCGAAACCCGAAAACCCTAAAACCCCGAACCCGAACCCCCAACCCCCATATCCCTAACCCCAAAACAGAAACCCAAACCACCAAACCCCAAACCCAAAACTCCAAACCCTAAAATCGCAAACCCTAAAACCCCTAACCTTAAACCCTAACCCAAACCCCCAAACCCCAAACCCAAACCCCCAAACCCCAAATCCCAAAACCCTAAAACCCCCAACCAAAAAACCCCAAACCCCAAATCCTAACCCCAACCCCTAAACCCTAAATCGTAAACCAAAAACCCGTAAACAATAAACCCTATACCCGAAACCCGAACCACAAAACCCGAACCCCCGAAACCTGAACCCCAAACGCCGAACCCCAAACCCCCAACCACAAACCCCTAAATCCCCAAACCCAAACCCCCAAACCCAAACCCCCAAACCCAACCCCTACCCCTAAACCCCAAACCACAAACCCCAAAGAAGGGAAGTCGGAAAGTAACTTTCGGTAGAACAGGGACGTGACAGCTCTACTTTGAGTATTCCTCTGATAAACAAGAGCACTTCTCCATGAAGCAGATCAAGTTAGTAGTCTTAACGGATCCAAGCATTTAATGCTATGTCTAAATGGATATAATTTGAAGACCGTTGAAGAAGATCAAGGCTGAGAAACACTTCATCTATAAATACTTGAAGAACTTCAACAGAAGATAACAACATATACACAAGCTCTGATATCAAAGGGCATAAACTCTGCTGAAATTGTGAAACAAGTTTACTTTCAAAACTAGCTGATCTTAAACTTTCAAATCCTCACACATAGTGAGTTCTTAGATCAAATATGTTAATCTCTTAGTTAGAGTTAGAGTTAGAGTTAGAGTTAGAGTCTGAAGAGGCTTGGTAGAGAAAGAATACTTGTAGCCTGAAGAGGTGTTGAATACTTGTAATCTATTTTGGAGAATAGTGGAGTAAAACCTTCAGGTAGAATAGACTAGACGTAGCTCTTGGTTGGAAAAGAGTGAACCAGGATAAAATACTTGTGTGAATCTTCTAACCCTTATATTTTACAGTTTTTTATTATATTAACTATGGGGTTTTTGAATCTGAGTTTATTAACACTTTAATAAGATTTTCCTGTTTGTGTGTTGATTTTATTGGTTTGCGTGTAAAAGTGTTTGAGAAAGGCTTTTTCGAAAAACTATTAAGAAACACAATTCAACCCCGTCTTCTTGTGTTTCCATGTGTGAACTTCAGTTGGTATCAGAGCTCAGCCTCGAAAGGGTTGAGCATCTAACAAGTGTTGAGGGAGTACGATCCAACAAGCAATGATACAGAAGAACAAGCAATCAACAGACCTCCTCTCTTTGATGGTAGTGATTATAATTACTAAAAAATGAGAATGATGGCATTCCTTGATGTACAAAATATGGATATCTGGGAGCTGATTGAAACGGGCTATACTGAGCCAAGAGGTGATGCTGGAGCTGCTATTCCTAGGGCTCAATCGACTCAAGAGCAGAAAACTCAACATCAGCTCAATCTGAAAGCTAAGCACTACTTGATGTGTGCTATCACCAGATCTGAGCATGATAAAGTCCATAGCTGTAACACTGCTATGGAAATATGGGATACTCTTGCCCTAGTTCATGAAGGGTCATCCCATGTCAAGGAGTCAAAAATAAGCAGGTTGGTTCATCAATATGAATTATTTAAAATGGTTGAATATGAAACTATAGATCAAATGTTTGGAAGATTCCAAACCATCACCAACAGTCTTAGATCTCTTGGAAAAACCTATGAGAATAGAGATCATGTCAGAAAAATTTTGAGGAGCTTACATAAACTGTGGAGACCGAAGGTCACTGCAATTTAGGAAGCAAAGAATCTCAATACTACTTTGGAGGAACTTTTTGGATCTCTGAAAGTTCATGAGCATGAGCTCAATGAAGAAGGGAGTTTCAGAAAAGGAAAGTTTGTTGCCCTAAAGGCAAAGAAGGCTAGCTCATCGAAAGTTCTTAAAGCTGAGGAATCCTCAGATGAAGCAGAACCTTCTGACAGTGATGAAGGATCTGATGAGGATGAACTATCTTTCATCTCCCGAGACCCGAGACGCCGGACATGTGACGCCGGACCCGTGACCTCGAACCCATGACCCCAGACCCCAAACCCATGACCGAGCACCCCGCACCCAGGTCCCCGAACCTAAAACCCTAAACCCACCGAAAACCACAACCCAAACCACAGAATCACAACCACGAACCCCTAAACCCAAACCGCAGACTCACAACCCCGGACCACAGACACCAGACCCAAGATCCCAGACCCCAGACCCAAGTTCCCAGACCCTAGGCCCCAGACCCCAAAACCCTAAACCCACCCCAAACCCTCAACCGACCCCTAACCCTAAACCCACCCCTAAACCCTAAACCCCTAAACCCTAAACCCCTAACCCTAAACCCTAAACCCCAGACCAAAGATCCCAGACCCCAAAACCCTAATCCCACCCCAAACCTCAACCCCAAAACCCTCAACCCACCCCTAACCCTAAACCCTAAACCACTGACACCGAAACCCTAAACCCCTAACATTGAACCCTAAACCTGAACCCCTAACCCCTAACCTCTAAATAACACCTAAACCCCAACCCCTAATCCCTAAATAAATCGTAAACCCTAACCCATAAACCCTAAACCCTATCACCCTAAACCCTACCACCCTAAACCCTAACACCCCTAACCCCTAAACCCTAACTCCCCTAACAACCTAACACCCCAAACCCTAAACCCCAAAACCCCAAAACCCAAAACCCCGAAACCCAAAACCATAAAACCCAAAAGCCCCGAGCCCTAAGCCCGAAGCCCTGACATTTTAAGGATTAAACGGTTAAATCAAACTGAGCCAAATTGATGGCAAATTGCAGTAGAATACATGTGTCTCAAGTTTGTAAATTTTAAGGATTAAACGGTTAATCTTTTCCTAATTAAATTAATCATGTGGTCTCTATACGTGAAAATTTTGAAATTAGAATTATATATAAAATTGTTTAATTTGATTTTCATCATTTATTGGCATTATAATGTTGTTTGTCAGAGTTAAAGTAATAGGATCAAATTGAAAATGATTGTCAAGTGTAAGGATCGAATTCAAAAATTTTTGGTCTCCATATATGATCCTCATTCTCACATCAATTTCAATTTGGCCATTATACTTTAATTCCAAATTAATAAAATTACACATTACAAACTGATTTAAATATTTTCAAGTATAGGGACAAAATACAAAATCAATATCACATGTAGGGATCAAATTCAAAATTGCGTCCCTACATCACCAACCTTGCTTCTTGTTGGGTTCTGACTCAGACAATACCTGCATAAATTTGTTTTAGTGCAGCTTTCAATCAGAATTTGAAATGAGTAGCTTCATCAAAAACGAAAATGTAGGAGAGACACAATAAAGAGAGTTTTTATTTATTTTTTTGTCTAAAATACTCTTTTGGTACTTTAAATTATTTTTTAAATTCATTTTGGTCCCTCAACTTTTAAAATATTCATTTTGGTCCCTTATGTATTAAACTTTACTCATTTTGGTCCATTCAGTCACATCCATCTATAACGACGTTAACGGTGTCCAACGAGACTGTTAACAATAGTTGATGCAGATTCATTTTGGTCCTTCAATGTTTTAAGAATATTCATTTTGGTCCCACAAAGTTTTAAGTAGATTCATTTTGGTGCCTCGACATTTTAAGTAGATTCATTTTGGTCCCTCAACGTAGGATGCTATTAACATCGTCATAGACGGATGTGACAGAAAGGACCAAAATGTGTAACGTTTCATACACAAGGGACCAAAAATGAATCCTTTTATAGTTAAGGAACCAAGATGAATCTAAAAAATAACTTAAGGGATCAAAATAATATTTTAGTTTTTTTAAAATAAAATAAAAGAGTGTTTTTTGTATTTGCTTCCAAACACAATGACTCGTGCTTATCATAAAAATCTCTATCTTAAAATTAGATTTTTACAAAGCTTATATAAATGCACCCTCAAATGGTTATATATATCTAACAAAGACGATGAACATAATGGAATGTTGAATGAAAAGACAATAGCTTACCAATAATGATATTGGTACATCACAAATTTGACAACAATCGACACCTGGTTAATGACGTTCAAAGTCGTAGTTAATGACGTGTTGAGTTTAATTAACCGATACACTTGTGGTAGATGAATAATTTGTTAACGGAAAACTTGATTAATGATGTACAAAATCATGGTTAATAAATCTCATTGGATGGCTAATGAATTACCCAAACCTGATGCACTCGTTAACCAAATCCAATACGTCATTAATCCCAATTTTGAACCTTATCACTAGGTGTCGATTGTTGTCAAATTTGTGATGCCCAAATAGCAGAACTCATAAGTTAAATGTTAGAACCAAAGTGGTTTTGGATTAAATAATCTCTTAAGTTTTGATGTTAACAAAAAGGTTAAATTTGTATGGCAAAGTGTTGTCAAAGATCTAACTTGCTTGTTATAAGAGTGCAGGGACTGTTTGAATTATACAAGTCAGGGGAACTTAACATAAAATATGGAATCATATCAGATTCTATTTTGATCCTCTAGACAATTCTGCAACTCTTGGTAAAATTATGAGTCTATTACTTTTATGCTAGACAAGAACTTAAAATTAACTAAGATAGACGAGTATCTAAGTCTCAAAGAAAAGTCAAGTAGACGAGACAATGAAATAATTTTCAGAAATATAACAAGTCCAAAGACTTGAAAGACGAGTAGTCTCACTAAACGCCACGTCAGTAGACGAGATATTGAGTATAGCGAGTCAAATACTTGGACCAAGATAAAAGTCGCTAGACGCAGTATAAGTGGACGAGCCAGTCTCACTGATAAGTTAATCTTGCACGTCCAAAGACCTGTGCGTCCACAAGTTTTAAAACGTGAACCCGTCTAATCTTAAGTGTATTTATTTCAAATGATTGTTTATTAAATTCAAGATAATATACGTCTCTTTATCCTTGATGCTTCTTTTGTTAACTCTTTGTCTATTGGACAAAAGAACATAGTACCATTGAAAACATAAACCTTTGTACTCTGTCATCTACACTGTTGTAAAGCTCAAGTCAAGTACAAATAAGGAAAGTCATAAAGCAACTTTCGGTACAACAGGGAAGTGACAGCTCTACTTTGAGCATTCCTCTGATGAACAAGAGCACTTCTCCATGAAGCATATCAAGTTATCAGTCTCAGTGGATCCAAGCATTTAATGCTATGTCTAAACGGATATAATTTGAAGACCGTGGAAGAAGATCAAGGAAGACATACACTTCATCTATAAATACTTGAAGAACTTCAGTAGAATATAACAACATATACACAAGCTCTGATATCAAAGTACATAAACTCTGTTGAAATTGTAAAACAATTTTACTTGTAAAACTTGCTGATCTTAAACTTTCAAATCCTCACACATAGTGAGTTCTTAGATCAAATCTATTAATCTCTTTGTTAGAGTTAGAGCTTGAAGAGGCTTGGTAGAGAAAGAATACTTGTAGCCTGAAGAGGTGTTGAATACTTGTAATCTATTTTGGAGAATAGTGGAGTAAAACCTTCAGGTAGAATAGACTGGACATAGATCTTGGTTGGAAGAGGGTGAACCAGGATAAAATACTTGTGTGAATCTTCTAACCCTTATCTTTTACAGATTTTTATTAGACTAACTGTGGGGTTTTTGAATCTGAGTTTATTAACACTTAAATAAGGTTTTCCTGTTTGTGTGTTGCTTTTATTGGTTTGCGTGTAAAATTGTTTGAGAAAAGGATTTTTAAAAAAACTGTTAAGAAACACAATTCAACCCCGTCTTCTTGTGTTTCCATGTGTCAACTTCAGTTGGTATCAGAGCTCAGCCTCGAAAGGGTTGAGCATCTAACAAGTGTTGAGGGAGTACGATCCAACAAGCAATGATAATGAAGAACAAGCAATTACCAGACCACCTCTCTTTGATGGTAGTGATTATAACTACTAGAAAAGGAGAATGATGGCATTCCTTGATGCACAAAATATGAATATCTGGGAGCTGATTGAAACGGACTATACTGAGCCAAGAAATGATGCTGCAGCTGCTTTTCCTAGAGCTCAATGGACTCAAGAGCAGAAAACTCAACATCAGCTCAATCTGAGAGCTAATCACTACTTGATGTGTGCTATCACAAGATCTGAGCATGATAAAGTCCATAGCTGTAACACTTCTAAGGAAATATAGGATACTCTTGCCCTAGCTCATGAAGGATCATCCCAGGTCAAGGAGTCAAAAATAAGCATGCTGATTCATCAATATGAATTATTTAAAAAGGATGAATATCAAACTATAGATCAAATGTTTGGAAGATTCCAAACCATCTATAAAACCTTAAGTCCCAGACCCCCTAACCCCTAAACCCTAAACCCGAAACCCCAACACCCAACCCCTAAACCCTGAACCCCAAAACCCTGAACCAGAACTCTGAACCCTAAACCCTAACATGTAAATAACCCTTAAACCCCAACCCATAAATAACCCTTAAACCCCAACCCCTAACCCCTAAGTAACCCATAAACCCTAAATAAATTGTAAACCCTAAACCCTAAATCCCAGACCCCAAAACCCTAAACCCTAACACCCTAAAACCATAAAAACCCTAAGTCCCAGACCCTAAAACCCTAAGTCCCAGACCCCAGACCCCCTAACCCCTTAACCGCTAAACCCGAAACCCTGAACCCATACCCTGAACCCTAAACCCTGAACCCGAACCCAGAAACCTGAACACAGAACCCTGACCCCTGAACCATGACTCCTAACACCCTACCCCCAACCACGGAACCCCGAACCCCAAACCCTAAAATCCAGAAACCCAAAACCCAAAACCCTAAACCCTAACCTCTAAATAACCCCAAATCCCCAACCCCTAACCCCTAAGTAACCCCTAGACACTAAATAAATCTTAAACCTTAAACCCTAAACCCCAGAACCCAAAACCCAACACCCTAAACCCTAAAACCCTAAAAACCCTAAGTCCCAGACCCTAAAACCCCAAGTCCCAGGCCCCAAACCCCCTAACCCCTAAACCCGAAATCCTAACCGCCTAACCTCTAAATCCTGAACCTGAACCCTGAACCCTGACCCCTGACCCTTGACTCCTGAACCCTGACCCTTGAACCCTGACCACTAACCCCCAACACCCAAACCCCAACCCCCGAAACCCGAAACCCTAAACCCTAAACCCTAAACCCCTAACCCCTAAGTAACCCCTAAACCCTAAATAAATCGTAAAGCATAAACCAAAAAACCCAGACCCCAAACCCTAAAAACCCTAAGTCCCAGACCCTAGACCCTCTAACCCCTAAACCTGAAACCCTAACCTCCTAACCCCTAAACCAGATACCCTAACCCAGAACCCGAAACCCCAAACCCTAAACCCTAAACCCCTAACTCCGAAACCCTAACCCTAAACCCAAAACCATTAACCCTAACCCCTAAACCCTAAACCCAAACCCATAACCCGAAACCCAAATACAAACCCCCAAACCCCAACCCCTAAACCCTGAACCCCAACCCCAAACCCCCAAACCCCAAAACCCTAAAACCCTAAAACCCCAAACCCTAAAACCCCAAACCCCAAAACCCTAAAACCCCAAAAACTAAAACCCCTAACCCTAAACCCAAACCCCAAATCCCCAAACCCCAAAACCCAAAACCCTAAAACCCCAAACCCTAAAAACCCAAACCCCAAATCCTAACCCCAACCCCTAAACCCTAAACCTTAAACCCAAAACCCAAAACCCGTAAACCCTAAACCCTATACCCAAAACCCAAAACCGGAACCCCGAAACCCGAACCCCCGAAACCTGAACCCCAAACCCCAAACCCCAAACCCCTAAATCCCCAATCACCTAAAACCCCAAACCCAAACCCCCAAACCCAACCCCTACCCCTAAACCCCAAAGAAGGAAAGTCGGAAAGCAACTTTCGATACAACAGGGAAGTGACAGCTCTACTTTGAGCATTCCTCTAATAAACAAGAGCACTTCTCCATGAAGCAGATCAAGTTATCAGTCTCAACGGATCCAAGCATTTAATGCTATGTCTAAACGGATATAATTTGAAGACCGTTGAAGAAGATCAAGGCAGAGAAACACTTCATCTATAAATACTTGAAGAACTTCAAAAAAATATAACAACATATACACAAGCTCTGATATCAAAGTGCATAAACTCTGTTGAAATTGTAAAACAAATTTACTTGTAAAACTTGTGGATCTTAAACTTTCAAATCCTCACACATAGTGAATTCTTAGATCAAATCTATTAATCTCTTTGTTAGAGTTAGAGATTGAAGAGGCTTGGTAGAGAAAGAATACTTGTAGCCTGAAGAGGTGTTGAATACTTGTAATCTGTTTTGGGGAATAGTGGAGTAAAACCTTCAGGTCGAATAGACTAGTCGTAGCTCTTGGTTGGAAGAGAGTGAACCAGGATAAAATACTTGTGTGAATCTTATAACCCTTATATTATACAGTTTTTTATTATATTAACTGTGGGGTTTTTGAATCTGAGTTTATTAACTCTTTAAAAAGGTTTTCCTATTTGTGTGTTGCTTTTATTGGTTTGCTTGTAAAAGTGTTTGAGAAAAGGCTTTTTCGAAAAACTGTTAAGAAACACAATTCAACCCCCCCCCCCCTCTTGTGTTTCCCTGTATCAACTTCAGTTGGTATCAGAGCTCAGCCTAGAAAGGGTTGAGCATCTAACAAGTGCTAAGGGAGTACGATCCAACTAGCAAGGATACAGAAGGACAAGCAATCAACAGACCTCCTCTCTTTGATGGTAGTGATTATGACTACTGGAAAAAGGGAATGATGGAATTCCTTGATGCACAAAATGTGGATATCTGGGAGCTGATTGAAACGGGCTATAATGAGCCAAGAGGTGATGCTAGAGCTGCTATTCCTGGAGCTCAATGGACTCAAGAGCAGAAAACTCAACATCGGCTCAATCTGAAAGCTAAGCACTACTTGATGTGTGCGATCACCAGATCTGAGCATGAATAAGTCCAAAGCTGTAACACTGCTAAGGAAATATGAGATACTCTTGCCCAAGCTTGTAACACCCTCAACTTTTCGCTGCTTTCTAATATCGGTAATAAATATATAAAGATATATATTTTTATCCGAGACTCAAAATGATTTTGGGTAAACCACTGTCACTTCTATATCATAGGGTTATGATGAAATTTTGGGTTGAAAATTCAGACAGAACCCAGTCTTCGTTTTCACTGACAGTAAAAGTTTACTGCTCAAAAAACCTAATTTTGATTCGTGAACGAGATGAATAATGTTTTTATTGTATTTGCTATGATACTGGAAGTTTTGAAAAATTTAGCGTAAAAATATAATATTTGATGCGGTCGAAAACGTTGAGATATCTCTAGGATAACCCGAGTTAGATGAATCAGAGATTCAGCAACGGAGCTTAGATGACTGATGTGACAGATGTGACAAGCATTTATGACGATATTATCCAAGTCATAATGGCCATAATGGCACATTTACGACAAATAGATATTTTGGCATGGAAAAGACAATTTTGCCCCTTGCTTCACATAATTTTTACAAGCCTTGCCATTAGGACTTTGGACCAAATTGCCCCAAAACCCACGGCCCCTTTTACAAACACCATCACTTAGGCAAATTTATTCATTCTTTCATGTCATCTTCTTCCTCCAAAGTTCATGTTTTCTTAAGAACTCCAAGAACACCCATAGGTGTTCATACTCGCCAGATTTTACACATAAATTCTTACCATTTTCTGTTATGAATCTCGAAAAACTTTATGCATGAAAGTTGTTCCTCTGTCTCTTTTATTTCCAACGACATAAAGATCATCAAAAATGGAAAAGTATATTGAGAGATATGTCCAAATTACCGAAACTGCTCTAAATCTTCATCATCTTCATCTTTCTCTCTAAACTTCTCAAGAACACTTAGAACATCAAGATGATTTTGTGAATAACATCATCCAAATCATCATTTTATTTGATCATCGAGAGTTAGTCTCTCTTAATGTTGTCATTCTAAGCCTTTCTCTTCACAAACTTCTTGAGTTTATGCTTTTGATCATCATGTTCTTCATATCATTCAAAGTTCTTGAAGCTTTCTTCAAAAATTCATAACTAATTGTAGAAAAATCCTTTTGACATGAAACCAATTTATATAATCTCATAATCATCTCTATATTCATCATATAGAAGCATGTGATCATTAGAAATTTCTTCCCTGTTTTTCTAAGCTAGGTCGAACCTATGTCAAATAGGTGTTCTTGGATTTTGTTTCAACTTTAAGCCATGATTCATGATTTAATCCCTTGATATCATGATAGCTATTGTATAAAAGTGATTTGAAAACCAAAAATCAAACCCTAGCTTATTTATTCCAAAAGGGCCGAAACCCTAAATTTTGTTGTTGGATTTTGATTCAAAAGTTGTCTTGTGATACTTAAATCCAACTCTAAGTTACCTATGTTTGTTGAATCCAAGAGTTGATAAGATTTCAAAATCTCTAGCCTTTTGGTCTTGTGAGAACCGAAAACCCTAACTCATGGAGTTAGATGAGTTTTGTTCAATGTTCTTAGTTCATGATCTTTGATTAGGTTTCCATCATGTTTAAGGATCATAAATCCATAAGTTCGAAAAAATTTAACATCCTTAGCCTAATGATCTTGAGTAGGCCGAACCATTATCATATGGTTTAGAAAGTTTTGTTGTTTGATTTTCATTAATTTTGTGATGATTTGTTGTGAAGGATAAATCGTTGTTGATTATCCTGAGTGTGCGAAGGAAACAGATATCAAATGGGGAAATCGTTCGTGAGACAAATACTTGAATCTTCAAGAGGTAAGGGGAGCTTACCCAGGGATTTTTCTCAATAACCATTTGCTTTTAGTGTAGTTTGTATAATTTATATGTGGTTGTGGTTATTTGTTTATGTTGTTTACGTTGTGATGTTTATCTGTTTATCGGTGATTGATATGCTTTTAATTTATTTAATTATCTACAGTTGTATATTATATTGCTATGATGCATGACCTGCCTGGTGATATAATTCTGATGATGTTGTTGAATGTTGTTTGAGAAGCCTGACACTGGTCAGTGCACAACCGATTAATCAGATAAAAGCGTTAATAAGCTGTGTAAATTATATTCAATGTTTTATGGGAAATGTTGGAATATAAGAGTGGTGGAAAATATTGTTTTGGAAAAATAATGAGTTTTGAGAAATATTATTATTTTAATGATTTATTAATGAAAAAGTGAACTGTGGGTCACAGGGAGTGCGTAACCGTGAAAATATTTTACTACTGCTAATTTTTATGTATGATATTCTGTAATATTACAAAAAGATATTTTATGAAATTAATCTTCGAAAATAACTTAACTGTGATTTTATAAAATGATTTAAGGGGAAAGAGCTAAGTTTTGGCTTAATTGGTGTTAAAAAGACTTAACAACAGCAATTTGGAAAATTAACGACGACAAGTGTTTTAGAAGTGACAGTACGTATTTTAAATAAACTTAAACCTCTTGTGACCATCTTTTTCAGAAATCATATTTTCAGTATCCTGTATTTTATGAAAGGATCTTCCTATTTAAAAGATTTTCCGAAATCATGTTTTAAGTTGAAACTATTTTAAAGAGGTTTGAACTTAATAACCGAGACGTCGGGGTATTAAGGTTCGTTGTGTTGTAGACTGTGTATCTACTTAAATAAGTTAAAAAAATTTGAGACGTTGTCTATTACCACGAACCTAAGACTGATTGCAAGGTCTAGGGGCTTCGTGATTGAGCACTCGGACTTTGAGGTCCTGTATTATTAATGAAAGTTTTAAAGATTTTTAAAACTATGATGGGTCGTAAGCTTTTAAGCTTCGGCAAGGAAATATTGAACACAGAGAAAATTGATGAGAATAAAATGTTTTACATGCATTTTGGTAGACGTGCCTAAGAGGTTAATCATGATATCTTGATGATATTCATGTCTTGGCGTATTTGTTAATCATGGTATCTTTATGATATTCCTGTAATCGACGTATTCATTGTGCCTTTGGGCAATCGACGTACAATGAAAAACCATAATTCGACGTTCTCACTGTGTCGGACAGTGGGCTATGGTAAAAACGACGTGCCTCTTTTGGCCATCAAGCTTGATCAGCTTATTTTAAATGACGTTGGGGATCTACGGAGATTAAGTGTGAATGTTTAGATGATGTATTGAAGTGTTCATGTATAGTTTTCCAACGTTGATGTTTGGGGTGGGGGACCCATTGATAAACTATATGCTATAATATGGATGCTTATGTTGTCATAAACATGTATATGTGTATGTGCCTTCTTTTGTGTCACGCATATAGTTATTGTGTTAAATCCATATATTGGTGTCTCACCCTTATAAATATATCTGGTTCTTCTGGTTAGTACCGTTGTATCCTGGGATACTAGTACAGATGAAGCTGGGGAGTTCTTTAAGTCACTTGTGGACTTAGATTCTAGATGCTTGAAGAAGTATCTATTCGTAGGAAAGACCACGGAGGTCTTTCCAATAATGTCTTGTAGAGCGACCAGCTTAGGAGTTATGCTTTGGGTTTTATGTTGAAAAGGTCGGTAGTTGTGATGTTGTAATATTATCTTTGTTCTACGTTTCTCTTTTTGGAAATTGAGACCTTTTGAAAATAAAAATGGTATGCTGTGGTGACTTCTTTAAGAATATGACTTTAATATTTATTGTATGTATTAAGGTGTTCTAGAGTCATTCGCGGAAGAAAATTTTTACACCCGAGTTCTCTGACCTCAATTAAACATTATTTTCCGAAAGCAACCAGCAAATTAAGTTTTATTTCCGCAAGCGGGTAACCATGTGATGACCCGTGTTAGGGTGTCACATAGCTCATGAACGGTCATCCTAGGTCAAGGAGTCAAAAATAAGCATGCTGGTTCATCAATATGAATTATTTAAAATGGTTGAATATGAAATTACAGATCAAATGTTTGGAAGATTCCAAACCATCACCAATAGTCTAAGATCTCTTGGAAAAACCTATGAGAATAGAGATCATGTCAGAAAAATTTTCAGGAGCTTACATAAACAGTGGAGACCTAAGGTCACTGCAATTTAGGAAGCAAAGAATCTCAATACTACTTTGGAGGAACTTTTTGGATCTCTGAAAGTTCATGAGCTTGAGCTCAATGAAGAAGAGAGTTTCAGAAAAGGAAAGTCTGTTGCCATAAAGGCAAAGATGGCTAGCTCATCCAAAGTTCTTAAAGCTGAGGAATCCTCAGATGAAGCTGAACCTTCTGACAGTGATGAAGGATCTGATGAAGACGAACTGTCTTTCATCTCCCGAGACCCGAGACGTCGGACCCGTGACACGGAACCCGCGACCCCTGACCACAAACACGTGACCCCGGACCCCGGACCCAGCACCCCACACCCAGGACCCTGAACCCCGAACCCTAAACCCACCCCAAACCCAAACCGCAGACTCACAAACCCGGACCCCTAAACCCAACCACAGACTCACAACCACGGACCCCAGACACCAAACCCAAGATCCCTGACCCCAGACCCAAGTTCCCAGACCCCAGTTCCCAGACCCCAAAACCCTAAACCCACCCCTAACCCTAAACCCACCCCTAAACCCCTAGACCCTAACCCTAGACCCCAGACCCTAGACCCAATATCCCAGACCCCAGACCCCAAAACCCTAAACACACCCAAACCCCAACCCCAAAACCTCAACACACCCTTAACCCTAAACCCTAAACCCACCCCTAAACCCCTGACACCGAAACCCTAAACCCCTAACCATAAACCCTAAACCTGAACCCATAACCACTAACCTCTAAATAACCCCTAAACCCCAACCCCTAAGTAACCCCTAAACCCTAAATAAATCGTAAACCCTAACCCATAAACCCTAAACCCTATCACCCTAAACCCTACCACCCTAAACCCTAACACCCCTAACCCCTAAACCCTAACACCCTAAACCCTAACACCCTTAACACCCTAACACCGAAAACCCTAAAACCCCGAACCCCATAACCCAAAACCCTAAAACCCAAAATCCCCCAACCCTAAGACCCCGGTCCTAAGCCCGAAGCCCTGACATTTTAAGGATTAAACGGTTAAATCAAACTGAGCCAATTGATAGCAAATTGCAGTAGAATACATGTATCTCAAGTTTGTAAATTTTAAGGATTAAACGGTTAATATTTTCCTAATTAACTTAATCATGAGGTCTCTATAGGTGAAAGTTTTAAAATTAGAATTATATATGAAATTGTTTAATTTTATTTTCATCATTTATTTGTATTATAATGTTGTTTGCGAGAGTTAAAGTAATAGGATCAAATTGAAAATGATTGTCACGTGTAAGGACCGAATTCAAAATTTTTTGGTCCCCATATATGATCATCATTCTCACATCAATTTCAATTGGGCCATTATACTTTAATTCCAAATTAACAAAATTACACATATACAAACTGATTTAAATATTTTCATGTATAGGGATAAAATACAAAATCAATATCACATGTAGGGATCAAATTCAAAATTGCGTCCCTACATCACCAACCTTGCTTCTTGTTGGGTTCTGACTCAGACAATACCTGCATAGATTTTGTTTTAGTACAGCTTTCAATCAGAATTCGAAATGAGTAGCTTCATGTAAAACGAAAATGTAGGAGAGACACAATAGAGTTTTTATTTTTTTTGTCTAAAATACTCTTTTGGTACTTTAAATTATTTTTTAAATTCATTTTGGTCCCTCAACTTTTAAAATATTCATTTTGGTCCCTTATGTATGAAAATTTACTCATTTTGTAACATTCAGTCACATCCATCTATAACGACGTTAACAGTGTCCAACGTGACCTTTAACAATAGTTGATGCAGATTCATTTTGGTCCTTCAACATTTTAAGAATATTCATTTTGGTCCCACAAAGTTTTAAGTATATTCATTTTGGTCCCTCGACGTTTTAAGTAGATTCAATTTGGTCCCTCAATGTAGGATGCTATTAACGTCGTCGTAGATGGATGTGACAGAAAGGACCAAAATGTGTAATGTTTCATACACAAGGGACCAAAAATGAATCCTTTTATAGTAGAGGGACCAAGATGAATATAAAAAATAACTTAAGGGATCAAAATAATATTTTAGTTTTTTTAAAATAAAATAAAAGAGTGTTTTTTGTATTTGCTTCCAAACACAATGACTCGTGCTTATTATAAAAATCTTTATATCTTAAAATTACATTTTTAAAAAGCTTATATAAATGCACCCTCAAATGGTTCTATATATCTAACAAAGACGATGAACAGAATGGAATGTTGAATGAAAACACAATAGCTTAACAATAATGATATCGGTACATCACAAATTTGACAACAATCGACACCTGGTTAATGGCGTTCAAAGTCATAGTTAATGACGTGTTGAGTTTAATTAACGGATACACTTGTGGTAGATGAATAATTTGTTAACTGACAACTTGATTAATGATGTACAAAATCATGGTTAATAAAGCTCAGTGGATGGCTAATGAATTACCCAATCTTGGTGCACTCGTTAACCAAATCCAATACGTCATTAACCACGATTTAGAACCTTATCACTAGGTGTCGATTGTTGTCAAATTTGTGATGCCCAAAAAGAAGAACTCATAAGTTAAATGTTAGAACCAAAGTGGTTTTGGATTAAATAATCTCTAGAGTTTTGATGTTAACAAAAAAGGTTAAATTTGTATGGCAAAGTGTTGTCAAAGATCTAACTTGTTTGTTATAAGAGTGCAGGGACTGTTTGAATTATACTAGTCAGGGGAACTTACATAAACTATGGAATCATATCAGGTTCTATTTTGATCCTCTAGACGATTCTGCAACTCTTGGTAAAATTTCGAGTCCATTAATTTTATGCTAGACAAGAACTTAAAATTGACTAAGATAGACGAGTATCTAAGTGTAAAAGAAAAGTCAAGTAGACGAGACAATGAAACAATTTTTAGAAATATAACAAGTCCAAAGACTTGATAGACGAGTGGTCTCACTAGACGACACGTCAGTAGACGAGCTATTGAGTATAGCGAGTCCAATACTTGGAACTAGATAGAAGCCTCTAGACACAGTACCAGTAGACGATCTCGTCTCACTGATAAGTTAATCTTGCACGTCCAAAGACCTGCGCGTCCACAAGTTTTAAAACGTGAACCCGTCTAAGCTTAAGTGTATTTATTTCAAATGATTGTTTATTTAATTCAAGAGAATATATGTCTCTTTATCCTTGATGATTCTATTGTTAACTCTTTGTCGCTTGGATAAAAGAACATAGTACCATTGAAAACATAAACCTTTGTACTCAGTCATCTACACTACTGTAAGCTCAAGTCAAGTACAAAGAAGGAAAGTCAGAAAGCAACTTTTGGTACAACAGGGAAGTGACAACTCTACTTTGAATATTCCTCTGATAAACAAGAGCACTTCTCCATGAAGCATATCAAGTTATCGGTCTCAATGAATACAAGCATTTAATGCTATGTCTAAATGGATATAATTTGAAGACCGTTGAAGAAGATCAAGCCAGAGAAACACTTCATCTATAAATACTTGAAAAACTTCAACAGAATATAACAACATTTACACAAGCTCTGATATCAAAGTGCATAAACTCTGTTGAAATTGTAAAACAAGTTTACTTGTAAAACTTGCTGAACTTAAACTTTAAAATCCTCACACATAGTGAGTTCTTAGATCAAATCTGTTAATCTCATAGTTAGAGTTCGAGCCTGAAGAGGCTTGGTAGAGAAAGAATACTTGTAGCCTGAAGAGGTGTTGAATACTTGTAATCTATTTTGGAGAATAGTGGAGTAAAACCTCCAGGTAGAAGGGATTGGACGTAGCACTTAGTTGGAAGAGAGTGAACCAGGATAAAATACTTGTGTGAATCTTCTAATGCTTATCTTTTACAGTTTTTTATTATACTAACTGTGGGGTTTTTGAATCTGAGTGTATTAACACTTTAATAAGGTTTTCCTGTTTGTGTGTTACTTTTATTGGTTTGCTTGTAGAAGTGTTTGATAAAAGGCTTTTTCGAAAAACTGTTAATAAACACAATTCAACCCCGTCTTCTTGTGTTTCCATGTGTCAACCTCAATTGGTATCAGAGGTCAGCCTCGAAAGGGTTAGCATCTAACAAGTGTTGAGGCACTACGATCCAATAAGCAATGATACAGAAGAACAAGCAATCAACAGACCTCCTCTCTTTGATGGTAGTGATTATAACTACTGGAAAAAGAGAATGATGGCATTCCTTGATGCACAAAATATGGATATCTGGGAGCTGATTGAAACGGGCTATACTGAGCCAAGAGGAGATGTTGGAGCTGCTATTCCTAGAGCTCAATGGACTCAAGAGCAAAAAACTCAAACATCAGCTCAATCTGAAAGCTAAGCACTACTTGATGTGTGCGATCACCAGATCTGAGCATGAATAAGTCCATAGTTGTAACACTGCTAAGGAAATATGAGATACTCTTGCCCAAGCTCATGAAGGGTCATCCCAGGTCTAGGAGTCAAAACTAAGCATGCTGGTTCATCAGTATGAATTATTTAAAATGGTTGAATATGAAACTATAGATCAAATATTTGGAAGATTCCAAACCATCACCAACAGTCTTAAATCTCATGGAAAAACATTTGAGAATAGAGATCATGTCAGAAAAATTTTGAGGAGCTTACACAAACAGTGGAGACCTAAGGTTACTGCAATTTAGGAAGCAAAGAATCTAAATACTACTTTGGAGGAACTTTTTAGATCTCTGAAAGTTCATGAGCATGAGCTCAATGAAGAAGAGAGTTTCAGAAAAGGAAACTCTGTTGCACTAAAGGTAAAGAAGGCTAGCTCATCCAAAGTTCTTAAAGCTGAGGAATCCTCAGATGAAGCAGAACCTTCTGACAGTGATGAAGGATCTGATGAGGATGAACTGTCTTTCATCTCCCGAGACCCGGTACCCGTGATGCCGGACCCGTGACCCCGAACACCCCGGACCCCGAACCCAGAATCCAAACCCTAAACCCATCCGAAACCACAGAATCACAACCCCGAACCCCTAAACCTAAACCGCAAACTCACAACCCCAGACCCCAGACCGAAGATCCCAGACCCCAAAACCCTAAATCCAACCCAAACCACAACCCTAAAACCCTAAATCCACCCCTAAACCTTACCATAAACCCACTACTAATCCCTAAACCCCTAACCCCTAAACCCTAAACCCCAGACCCCAGACCCAAGATCCCTGACCCCAAAACCCTAAACCCGCCCCAAACTCCAAACCCAAAACCGTAAACCCACCCCTAACCCTAAACCCACCACTGAACTCTAAATAACCCCTAACCCCCAACCCCTAACCCCTAAGAAACCCCTAAACATAAATAAATCATTATCCCTAAACCCTACCACCCTAAACCCTAACACCCCATAACCCGAAAACCTTACACCCTAAACCCTAACACCCCTAACACCCTAACACCCGTAACACCCTAACACCCTAACACCCCAAACCCTAAACCCCAAAAACCTAAACCCCAAAACCCAAAATCTCAAAACCCCAAAACCCTAAAACCCAAAAGCCCCCAGTCCTAAGCCCCCAGTCCTAAGCCCGAAGCCTTAAGCCCTAAGCTCGAAGCTTTGACATTTTAAGGATTAAACGGTTAAATCAAACTGAGCCAAATTGACGGCAAATTGCAGTAGAATACTTGTGTCTCAAGTTTGTAAATTTTAAGGATTAAACAGTTAATATTTTCCTAATTAAATTAATCATGTGGTCTCTATACGTGAAAATTTTGAAATTGGTATTATATATAAAATTGTTCAATTTTATTTTCATCATTTATTGGTATTATAATTTTGTTAGTCAGAGTTAAAGTAATAGGATCAAATTGAAAATGATTGTCACATATATGGACCGAATTCAAATTTTTTTGGTCCCCATATATGATCATCATTCTCACAACCTTGCTTCTTGTTGGGGTATGACTCAGACAATACCTGCATAAATTTGTTTTAGTGCAGCTTTCAATCAGAATTTGAAATGAGTAGCTTCCTCAAAAACGAAAAATGTTGGAGAGACACAATAAAGGGAGTTTTTTTTTGTCTAAAATACTCTTTTGGTACTTTAAGTAATTTTTAGATTCATTTTAGTCCATCAACTTTTAAAATATTCATTTTGGTCCCTTATGTATGAAACTTTACTCATTTTGGTCCATTCTGTCACATCCATCTATAACGACGTTAACGGCGTCCAACGTGACCGTTAACAATAGTTGATGCAAGTTCATTTTGGTCCTTCAATGTTTTAAGAATATTCATTTTGGTCCCCCAAAGTTTTAAGTAGATACATTTTTGTCCCTCAACATTTTAATTAGATTCATTTTGGTCCCTCAACGTAGGACGCTATTAACGTCGTCATAGACGGATGTGACAGAAAGGACCAAAATGTGTAACGTTTCATACACAAGGGACCAAAAATGAATCCTTTTAAAGTTGAGGGACCAAGATGAATCTAAAAAATAACTTAAGGGATCAAAATAATATTTTAGTTTTTTTAAAATAAAACAAAAGAGTGTTTTTTGTATTTGTTTCCAAACACAATGACTAGTGCTTATTATAAAAATCTCTATATCTTAAAGTTACATTTTTACAAAGCTTATATAAATGCACCCTCTAATGGTTCTATATATCTAACAAAGATGATGAACCGAATGGAATGTTGAATGACAACACAATAGCTTAACAATAATAATAATGGTAGATCACAAATTTGACAGCAATCGACACCTGGTTAATGACGTTAAAAGTCGTAGCTAATGACGTGTTGAGTTTAATTAACGCATACACTTGTCGTAGATGAATATTTTGTTAACGGACAACTTGATTAATTATGTACAAAATCATGGTTAATAAAGCTCAATGGATGGCTAATGAGTTACCCAATCTTGATGCACTCGTTAACCAAATCCAACACGTCATTAACCAAGATTTTGAACCTTATCACTAGGTGTCGATTGTTATCAAATTTGTAATTCCCAAATAGCAGAACTCATAAGTTAAATGTTAGAACCAAAGTGGTTTTGGATTAAATAATCTCTTAAGTTTTGATGTTAACAAAAAGGTTAAATTTGTATGGCAAAGTGTTGTCAAAGATCTAACTTGTTTGTTAAAAGAGTGCAGGGATTGTTTGAATTATACTAGTCAGGGGAACTTAACATAAAATATGGAATCATATCAGATTCTATTTTGATCCTCTAGACGATTCTTCAACTCTTGGTAAAATTCGAAGTCTATTCATTTTATGCTAGACAAGAACTTAAAATTGACTAAGATAGACGAGTATCTAAGTTTAAAAGAAAAGTCAAGTAGATGAGACAATGAAATAATTTTCAGAAATATAACAAGTCCAAAGACTTGATAGACGAGTAGTCTCACTAAACGCCACGTCAGTATACGTGCTATTGAGTATAGCGAGTCCAATACTTGGAACTAGATAAAAGTCTCTAGACGCAGTATCAGTAGACGAGCCCGTCTCACTGATAAGTTAATCTTCCACGTCCAAAGACCTGCGCGTCCACAAGTTTTAAAACGTGGGACTGTCTAAGCTTAAGCGTATTTATTTCAAATGATTGTTTATTTAATTCAAGAGAATATATGTCTCTTTACCCTTGATGCTTCTATTGTTAACTCTTTGTCTCTTGGTTAAAAGAACATAGTACCATTGAAAACATAAACCTTTGTACTCTGCCATCTACACTCCTGTAAACACAAGTCAAGTACAAATAAGGAAAGTCAGAAAACAACTTTCGATACAACAGGGAAGTGACAGCTCTACTTTGAGCATCCCTCTGATAAACAAGAGCACTTCTCCATGAAGCATATCACGTTATCAGTCTCAACGGATCCAAGCATTTAATGCTATGTCTAAACGGATATAATTTGAAGACTGTTGAAGAGGATCAAGGAAGAGAAACACTTCATCTATAAATACTTGAAGAACTTCAACAGAAGATAACAACATATACACAAGCTCTGATTTCAAAGTGCATAAACTCTGTTGAAATTGTAAAACAAGTTTACTAGTAAAACTTGCTGATCTTAAACTTTCAAATCCTCACACATAGTGAGTTCTTAGATCAAATCTGTTAATCTCTTTGTTAGAGTTAGAGCCTGAAGAGGCTTGGTAGAGAAAGAATACTTGTAGCCTGAAGAGGTGTTGAATACTTGTAATCTATGTTGGAGAATAGTGGAGTAAAACCTTCAGGTAGAATAGACTGGATGTTTCTCTTGGTTGGAAGAGAGTGAACCAGGATAAAATACTTGTGTGAACATTCTAACCCTTATCTTTTGCAGTTTTTTATTATACTAACTGTGGGGATTTTGAATCTGAGTTTATTAACTTTTCAAAAAGGTTTTCCTCTTTGTGTGTTGCTTTTATTGGTTTGCCTCTAAAAGTGTTTGAGAAAATGCTTTTTCAAAAAACTGTTAAGAAACACAATTCGACCCCCCCTTCTTGTGGTTCACTATGTCAACTTCAGATGGTATCAGAGCTCAGCCTCGAAAGGGTGAGCATCTAACAAGTGTTGAGGTAGTACGATCCAACAAGCAATGAAACAGAAGGATAAGCAATCAACAGACCACCTCTCTTTGATGGTACTGATTATGACTACTGGAAAAATAGAATGATGGCATTCCTTGATGTACAAAAAGTGGATATCTGAGAGCTGATTGAAACGGGCTATACTGAGCCAGGCAGTGATGCTGGAGCTGCCATTCCTATAGCTCAATGGATCAACAGCAGAAAACTCAGCATCAGCTCAATCTGAAAGCTAAGCACTACTTGATGTGTGCTATCACCAGATCTGAGCATGATAAAGCCCATAGCTGTAACACTGCTAAGGAAATATGGGATACTCTTGCCCTAGCTCATGAAGGGTCATCCCAGGTCAAGGAGTCAAAAATAACATGTTGGTTCATCAGTATGAATTATTTAAAATGGCTAAACATGAAACTATAGACCAAATGTTTGGAAAATTCCAAACCATCACCAACAGTCTTAGATCTCTCAGAAAAACCTATGAGAATAGAGATCATGTCAGAAAAATTTTGAGGAGCTTACATAAACTGTGGAGACCTAAGGTCACTGCTATTCAGGAAGCAAAGAATCTCAATACTACTTTGGAAGAACTTCTTGGATCTCTGAAAGTTCATGAGCTTGAGCTTAATGAAGAAGAGAGTTTCAGAAAAGGAAAGTTTGTTGCCCTAAAGGAAAAGAAGGCTAACTCATCCAAAGTTCTAAAAGCTGAGGAATCCTCGGATGAAGCAGAACCTTCTGACGATGATGAAGGATCTGATGAGGAAGAACTGTCTTTCATCTCCCGAGACCCGGGACACGAGACCCATGACGCCGGACCCGTGACCCCGGACCCAGACCTCGCACCCAGGACGTCGAACCCCGGACCCCAAACCCTAAACCCACCCCAAACCCTAACCCCAAACCGTAGACTCACAACCCCGAACCCCTAAACCCAAACTGCAGACTCACAATCCCGGACCTCAGACACCAGACCAAAGATCCCATACCCCAAAACCCAAAACTCACCCCAAACCCCAACAACAAAACCCCACCCACCTCTAACCCTAAACCCTAACCACACCCCTAACCCTTAAACCCCTACCCCTAAACCCTAAACCCCAGACACCAGACCCCATACCCCAAAACCCTAAATCCACCCCAAACCCTAACCCCAAAACCCTAATCTCACCCCTAATCAAACCCCTAAACCCTAAACCTTAAACCCCTAACCATAAACCCACCCCTAAACCCATAACTCACAAACCCTAAACCCACCCCTAACCATAAACTCACCCCTAAACCCTAAACCTTAACCCCCTAACCTCTAAATAACCCCTAAACCCCAACCCCTAACCCCTAAGTAACCCCTAAACCCTAAATAAATAATACACCCTAAACCCTATCACCCTAAACCCTAACACCCCTAACCCCTAAACCCTACCACCCGTAACACCCCAAAACCCCAAACCCAAAACCCCAAAACCCCAAAACCCAAAACCCTAAAACCCAAAAGCCCCCAGCACTAAGCCCCCAATCCTAAGCCTGAAGCCCGAAGCCCTGACATTTTAAGGATTAAACGGTTAAATCAAACTGAGCCAAATTGATGGCAAATTGCAGTAGAATACATGTGTCTCAAGTTTGTAATTTTAAGGATTAAACGGTTAATATTTTCCTAATTAAATTAATCATGTGGTCTCTATACATGAAAATTTTGAATTTGAAATTATATATAAAATTGTTTAATTTTATTTTCATCATTTATTGGTATTATAATGTTGTTTGTCAGAGTTAAAGTAATAGGATCAAATTGAAAATGATTGCCACATGTAAGGACTGGATTCAAAATTTTTTGGGCCCCATATATGATCATCATTCTCACATCAATTTCAATTTGGCCATTATACTTTAATTCCAAATTAATAAAATTACACATATACAAACTGATTTAAATATTTTCACATATAAGGACAAAATACAAAATCAATATCACATATAGAGATCGAATTCAAAATTGCGTCCCAACATCACCAACCTTGCTTCTTTTTGGGTTCTGACTCAGACAATACCTGCATAAATTCGTTTTACTGCAGCTTTCAATCAGAATTTGAAATGAGTAGCTTCATGAAAAACGAAAATGTAGGAGAGACACCATAAAGAGAGTTTTTTTTTTCTAAGATACTCTTTTGGTACTTTAAGTGATTTTTTAAATTCATTTTGGTCCCTCAACTTTTAAAATATTCATTTTGGTCCCTTATGTATGAAACTTTACTCATTTTGGTCCATTCCGTCACATCCATCTATAACGACGTTAACGACATCCAACGTGACCAAGCTTATATAATTTAAGGGATCAAAATAACTCAAAGGATGAAAATAATATTTTAGTTTTTTTAAAATAAAAAAATAGTGTTTTCTGTATTTGCTTCCAAACACAATGACTCGTGCTTATTATAAAAATCTCTATATATTAAAATTACATTTTTACAAAGCTTATATAAATGCACCCTCAAATGGTTCTATATATCTAACAAAGACGATGAACAGAATGGAATGTTGAATGACAACACAATAGCTTAACAATAATGATATTGGTTCATCACAAATTTGACAACAGTCGACACCTGGTTAATGACGTTCAAAATCATAGTTAATGACGTGTTGAGTTTAATTAACGGATACACTTGTGGTAGATGAATAATTTGTTAACGAACAACTTGATTACTGATATACAAAATCATGGTTAATAAAGCTCAGTAGATGGCTAGTGAGTTAACCAATCTTGATGCACTCGTTAACCAAATCTAATACGTCATTAACCCCGATTTTGAACCTTATCACTAGGTGTCGATTGTTATCAAATTTGTGATGCCCAAATAGCAGAACTCATAAGGTAAATGTTAGAACCAAAGTGGTTTTGGATTAAATAATCTCTTAAGTTTTGATGTTAACAAAAAGGTTAAATTTGAATGGTAAAGTGTTGTCAAAGATATAACTTTTTTGTTATAAGTGTGCAGGGTCTGTTTGAATTATACTAGTCAAAGGAACTTAACATAAAGTATGGAATCATATCGGGTTCTATTTTGATCCTCTAGACGAGTCTGCAACTCTTGGTAAAATTCTTGGTCTATTAATTTTATTCTAGACGAGAACTTAAAATTAACTAAGATAGACGAGTATCTAAGTCTAAAATAAAAGTCAAGTAGACGAGACAATGAAATAATTTTTAGAAATATAACAAGTCCAAAGACTTGTTAGACGAGGAGTCTCACTAGACGCCACGTTAGTATACGAGCTATTGAGTATAGCGAGTCCAATACTTGGAACTAGATAAAAGTCTCTATACGCAGTATCAGTAGACGAGCCCGTCTCACTGATAAGTTAATATTGCACGTCCAAAGACCTGCACGTCCACAAGTTTTAAAACGTGAACCCGTCTAAGCTTAAGTGTATTTATTTCAAATGATTGTTTATTTAATTCAAGAGAATATATGTCTCTTTACCCTTGATGCTTCTATTGTTAACTCTTTGTCTCTTGGATAAAAGAACATAGTACCACTGAAAACATAAACCTTTGTACTCCGTCATCTACACTGCTGTTAAGCTCAAGTCAAGTACAAAGAAGGAAAGTCATAAAGCAACTTTCGGTACAACAGGGAAGTGACAGCTCTACTTTGAGAATCCCTATGATAAATAAGAGCACTTCTCCATGAAGCATATCAAGTTATCAGTCTCAATGGATCCAAGCATTTAATGCTATGTCTAAACAGATATATTTTAAAGATTGTTGAAGAAGATCAAGGAAGAGAAACACTTCATCTATAAATAATTGAAGAACTTCAATAGAAGATAACAACATATACACAAGCTCTGATATCAAAGTGCATAAACTCTGTTGAAATTGTAAAACAAGTTTAGTAGTAAAACTTACTGATCTTAAACTTTCAAATCCTCACACATGGTGAGTTCTTAGATCAAATCTGTTAATCTATTTGTTAAAGTTGGAGCCTGAAGAGGCGTGCTAGAGAAAGAATACCTGTAGCCTGAAGATGTATTGAATACTTGTAATCTATTTTGGAGAATAGTGGAGTAAAACCTTCAGGTAGAAGGGACTGGACGTAGCTCTTGGTTGGAAGAGAGTGAACCAGGATAAAATACTTGTGTGAATCTTCTAACCCTTATCTTTTACAGTTTTTTATTATACCAACTATGGGGTTTTTGAATATGAGTTTCTTAACTCTTTAAAAAGGTTTTCCTGTTTGTGTGTTGCTTTTATTGGTTTGCTTGTAAAAGTGTTTGAGAAAAGGTTTTTTCGAACCTTGTGTTTCCTTTTGTCAACTTCATTAAACACTCTTTTTGAATTGGAACAAAATTCAATTATAGCAAACTTCAGTTCTTAATAGTATGACTATGCTCAAAACAAGTGAGTAATTTATCTCATGAGTTTACCAATAAATTGCTGGTGTGAACATCTTTATTTGCCACCCTAGCTAATGTCCCAATTGAGAAAGATGATGTGTTGGATTCCGGCAAGTGTACCGGATTCGTCGCCAAGTAATAAAAAGATATCGATCCCACAGAGACCGTGATCTCAAATCGCAACTAATTATCAAATTGATTAAACTGGACTCTATAAAAAAAGATTTTGAAAAGGTTTTGATTTTTTAAAATAAGAGATAACTTAGAAAATCAGATAAGGAATGCAATCAAGTAAAACAAAGTAAATCAATTTGTGGTTTTTCAGATCTAAAGGGATTCCTAGGAATTGGGTTACCAACAAGATTGTTTATGTTACTAAATTGACTATCCCTTGTTAATTATCAAAATTGCCTTGAAGGCGAATTTATCCTCAAATAGTTAATGCTCCCTCTCGGGTTACAAAAACCATGCCCAATTAAACCAACCCCTACTCTCGTGGTAGTCGAATTTAGATTGGACCCTTTATGTTTCGTGACAATTCATTAATCCTCAAAGGACCGCTTCTAACTCTCGTGATTTAAGTCCTAAGTCTGATTCTATAGATCCGATACCTAAGTTCACCGCTAGGTTCCTCCTTAGAATATCTACGACACGCAAATAAGTGGCCACCGAATTTACGAGTAATTAAAATGATAGAAATCAGATCTAAAGAAAAATCGAAATTAACAAAGGTAAAACATCAATTCAACATCATAAATCGGATCTTGGGCATAGCCCCAATCCCTAGAAATTAAGCTACTACTCAAGCCTTGCCATGGTGATGACAAGCTTGGTTAACAACATAAAATAAAACCTAAAATAGGAGGAGAAGAAGAAGAAGATCCTAAAAATTTTCCTAAGTCGTAGCAGCTCCAAAAATCTCCCCTGAGTCTCTGCCTAGATGCCATATTTATAGATTAGGGAAGTTTGAATCCCAACCAAACACAAATTCAGATCAATTCAGTTTGTTCAGATCCAAAAATTGCGCGTCACAGCCGTGATGGCTATCACGGCCAGGCCGTGACGGATTCTGCCTTGGAAATTCTTCACTGGTTGGTATGTCACAGCCGTGAAGGTCATCACGGCCTGGCCCTGATGGCTTCTGACTTTTTCGTTCTTCTTTCTTTTTCAGCCCTGCTCGATCATGGCCGTGATGCCTATCACGGCCAAGCCGTGATGGGCTCGGTTTGGCTCATTTTTCTTCACTTTTCAAGCCTCATCTTCATGCGAGCTCCATCATGGTTGATCCTGAGCATTTAATCCTTAATTCCTGCAAAACAACACCACAAAACCGCCTTACCCGATCCAAGGTAAAAATTAACAAAAATTTAATTAAAAATGCCTAAACTATATGTAAATGCATGCAAAATGATAAGCAAATATGAGGTGTAATCACACTCATCAAATCACCCCAAGCTTAAGATTTTGCTTGTCCTCAAGTAATCACCAAGGCTAGAAGATATAAACAATCAAAGCGTGGATAGTGAACCAAGAACCCGAGTAACTGATCCAAGCGACAGGCATATTCGAATAAGTACCCAAGACACAATCAATTTCAAGTCCAATTAGAAGCTTAGGTTTCCTAAATTCATATACTCACTGATTCAGGCACTCTTCTCACCTCACTCAAGTGTTTAAGGGTATATGACAATTTGCTCAATTTCCTCAAGGAAGGTACTCTACCATAAGCTTGACTATTAACCAAATCTCTACTTTATTAATGAAAACACATAAGAATCAAGAGGTCTTTTAATTTGGTTGTAATGGGGCCATGGGATTAATCGTTAGGTGGGGAAATCAAGAAAAGGAAAATTCAAGAAGGCTAAACAAAATATCAAACAATACAAAGAATGACAACCTTCTAAAATACCTTTTTGGGCTTTGATTCAATTTTCCACCTTTCTTTCCTTTTTTTATTTTATTTCTCACTTTCTTTTTGTCATCCCCTTCTCCATTTTTTTGTTTATTTTATTCATTTATTTGGAGAAGGGGAGATTTTCAATTCAAGAGAAATAATTTTCTAACTTTCTCATCCCACAATTTTATTTTTCGAACTACCTTTTTACCCTTTTGCAATACTTTAAAAGGCGTCATATCAAGCATTATTCATCAAAATATTTCAAGGTACCAAGAAAAGTATTTTATTCTTTTAGGCTTAAAATTGGGCAACTAAGGGGTGGCATTTAATCAATCAAAGCTCAGAAGACCGGAAAAATACCTAGTGCCTCAATCATTTTCAAAAATGTTTTCAAAAATTTCTAAGTTTCAAAACGGTTTCAAGTCAAGTTCTAGAGAGTACAATCCAAGAGGAATAAAACACTCTATCACAAAGAATGGGGTAGATTTAGTGAGTACCCCTTTTAGGCTCAAGATCTCACATTTAGTAGTTTAAAATCAATGAGACACACAAATTTAAGGAACCACATGCTAATTATCAACTATCAAAAGATCATCTCAAGCGTTTTTATTTTTATCCTTATCACAAGAATAAAAAATTGGGTTCAAAAATTCACTATCTCAATTTATTTGGCACCAAGTTCTCAGAATTGGATGCATGTTTTAATAAAGGGGCAATCTAATCATGTGATCATGCAAAACTATGCCTATATGAATGCAACATGAAAAATGAAAAAATGCAACAACAAAAAAATTCAAAAATACACCTCTACCTCAAGCTTAAAAACTTACATTGTCCCCAATGTAAATAATCAAGTCAGAGAGAGGATGAAAAATGGAACAACTCACCAAGGTGGTAGAGGGTGTTGGCTCACATGTCTAGTCAAAGAGATGCTGGAAAATGTGTCACGGCCGTGATGGCCGTGATCAATTCTGGTCTACAGGAGCTGGCCTGTCACGGTCGTGATGCATTCGGACCTTCAGGTTCCTTCTCATCACGCCCGTGATGGATATCACGGCTGGGCCATGATCCTTTCTGACCTTCTGGGTTAGCTAATCACAGCCGTGACCATCGTCACGGCCTGGGCGTGATGACTTCTGACTTTATTTGTCCTTGCCCTTTTTGCTCTTCCTGCTTTCATAACCTGAAAAACTTTGGCAAAACCATCAATTAGTGATCTTTCTTTTCTTATCTTCTCAAATTATTCAAAAACAAAATTCAAAAACAAATGGAAAAGGGAAAGAAAACTTGGGTTGCCTCCCAAGAAGCGCTTATTTACGGTCTTAAGCTTGACCATACTTCTTTCAATCAACCGGGGTCGGTTGGGCCTAGAAGTTCAAGAACACTTCTCTTCCATGGGAGTCCTTCAAAGAGCCGATTTTGCTCATATGGCCAATTGCGTTTCG
The DNA here is from genome assembly GCA_030762895.1 of Sophora flavescens. NCBI lineage: Eukaryota > Viridiplantae > Streptophyta > Magnoliopsida > Fabales > Fabaceae > Sophora > Sophora flavescens. The sequence continues at coordinate 14,187,159 of CM061066.1, forward strand.
CTTTGATCTTTTCACTCTGAGTTTCATGGCCTTACTCCCTCCCGACGGAACTTTTGTTTCCACATGATGAGAAACTCCAACTTCATCACCATTTGGTGCATCATTTGTCTTGCAAAGCTTCGGAGTTGCTTCCATGTTGAGCTCTTCCTTCACATCTGGAGACTTTATATCGATCATGCACACATGACTCTCAAAAGGAGGGCTGTTATATGAGTTAGTCAAATCAAAATCTACCCTACCTTCCTCTACATTCAAAGAGAGTTTGTCATTCTTTACGTCAATTATTGCTCCATCTGTGACCAAGAATGGCCTTCCTAGAATGATAGGGAATTTAGAATTCTCATTCATATCCAACACCATGAAATCGGTAGGGACGAAAAATTTCCCTGCCCTTACGGGAACATTCTCTAGTATGCCTAGAGGAGTTTTAGTTGAGTCATCCGCAAATTGTAAAGAGAATTTGGATGGACTCAATTCCTTGGTTCCCAACCTTTCCAAGATAGTAAGCGGCATCAAGCTCGCACTTGCCCCTAAGTCACATAAGGCTTGGTCTATTTTCACTTCTCCAATTGAGCAAGCAATAGAGAAACTATGGATCTTTTAGTTTAGGAGGCATATTTGTTTTTATCATGACATTTTGCTCCTCAATTAAGCTCTTAGTATCTATTTCTACTTGCTTTCTCTTGACCAACCTTTGTGGGAAAGGTATTGGGGGTTGGTAAGGTGGTGGAGGGACATACTTTGCCTCTGTCTCTTCATCTTCGCTTATGTCCTCCTCACATTCCACATCCTTTTCAGCTACCCCAAGCTTATCATCCCTCAAGTATATGGCATTACAATGTTCATTGGGATTAACTTCGGGTTGTCCCGGGAACGTACCCTTAGGTCTAGAATATGTGCTGGCTTGTTGGGCAATTTGAGTTTCTAACATCTTATTATGGATGGCTAAGTTATCTACCTTAGATTCTAGCTCTTTTATTACCTCATTGACCTCCTTACCTTGTTGTCTAAACTCTTCATTTTGTTTTGTTTGAGTTTCAACAAAACTTTCCAAAAGAGACTCAAGTTTAGACTTCTGTACCTGTGGATACCCCGGTGCGGGTTTCCTATTACCTTGGCCTTCTTGGAACTCATGGTTCAGCGTGTTGCTGTAGTTCCCGTATGAGAGGTAAGGGTTGTTCTTCCTTCCTTGGTTGTAAGAATTTGGGGGAACGTAGGTTGGAAACTTCAGGTTCGTGTCGTAGAAGTTGTGACAAGAGTTCGCTTGTTCCCCCAAAGCGCCGGATCCATGAGCAATACCTCGTAGGCACTCCATTATATCATGTCCCTGCATTCCACAAATCTCACAAACAATGTTAGTAGCACCTACTGAACTCACGTTAGCCCTTTCAAGCTGATCAAAGCGTTTATTCAATGAGTCAATTTTGGACATAATAAGATCGGTGCTATTCATTTCAAACTTACCCCCCGAAATATTTTTCGGGTTATTACCACTTTTCGAACCCCATTGGTGGTAGTTGGTGGCCACGTTTTCGATGATGTTGAATGCCTCAGTCAGAGGCCTATTCATAAAGGCTCCACCAGCTGCTGAGTCAAGTGACACCTTCGAAGAGTAGCCCAATCCGTTGTAGAAGGTGTGCACTAATAACCCCCTCTCGAGTCCATGATGTGGGCAAGACTCCAGCAATCCTTTGTGGCGATCCCAAGCTTCTGATAAGCATTCTCCGTCCTTTTGGAAGAAGTCGGTGATCTGGGTTCGTATGTAAGCCGTTTTGGATGGAGGGAAGAATTTCTCCAAGAATGCCTGCTCCAGTTGGTCCCAAGTCGACAAGGTATTAGCGGCCACTTGCTTCAGCCAGGCTTTTGCCTTTCCAGTAAGAGAGGAGGGGAACAACATCAAGTGAATCGCATCAACCGGGGCGCCTTGAATTCTAACTGCATCGGTGAACTCCAAGAATGTCTCCACGTGATCAGTCGGGTCCTCCGAGGACAATCCTCCGAATTGATGTTGCCTAATCATGTTAATTAGCATAAGTGGTATAGTGTAGTTCTCTGCCTCAATCTCTGGCCTAGCAATCCCAGTTCGCAAACCCCTAGCATTTGGGGCTGCGTAGTCCTTTAATGGTTTCGTATGCGATAGATTCGCCATGAGTGGAATGGGAATCAACCTCTCTCTCTCTCTCTCTCTTTGTAGTCTCCTTCATCTATGAAAGGTCCTTTCGACTTCGGGGTCGACCTCACTAAGGTTTCCAAGACTTAGTGATCTTTGCATAAAAGAGAAAACACAGAGAGATAGATGCTAAAAAAAAAGAGAAAAAAGAGATTGATAAATAAAAAAAATTCTGTAACAAAAATCAGTTAAATAAGAGAAAGAAAAGGTCCAGAAAATTCAATTTAAAAATTAAATTGAGATTCAAGGAAGCACAGTCCTTGGCAACGGCGACAAAAACTTGATGTGTTGGATTCCGGCAAGTGTACCGGATTCGTCGCCAAGTAATAAAAAGATATCGATCCCACAGAGACCGTGATCTTAAATCGCAACTAATTATCAAATTGATTAAACTGGACTCTATAAAAAAAAGATTTTGAAAAGGTTTTTATTTTTTGAAATAAGAGATAACTTAGAAAATCGGATAAGGAATGCAATCAAGTAAAACAGAAAGTAAATCAATTTGTGGTTTTTCAGATCTAAAAGGATTCCTAGAAATTGGGTTACCAACAAGATTGTTTATGTTACTAAATTGACTATCCCTTGTTAATTATCAAAATTGCCTTGAAGGCGAATTTATCGTCAAATAGTTAATGCTCCCTCTCGGGTTACAAAAACCATGCCCAATTAAACCAACCCCTACTCTCGTGGTAGTCGAATTTAGATTGGACCCTTTACGTTTCGTGACAATTCGTTAATCTTCAAAGGACCGCTTCTAACTCTCGTGATTTAAGTCCTAAGTCTGATTCTATAGATCTGATACCTAAGTTCACCACTAGGTTCCTCCTTAAAATATCTACGACACGCAAATAAGTGGCCACCGAATTTACGAGTAATTAAAACGATAGAAATCAGATCTAAAGCAAAATCGAAATTAACAAAGGTAAAACATCAATTCAACATCATAAATCGGATCTTGGGCATAGCCCCAATCCCTAGAAATTAAGCTACTACTCAAGCCTTGCCATAGTGATGACAAGCTTGGTTAACAACATAAAATAAAACCTAAAAGAGGAGGAGAAGAAGAAGAAGATCCTAAAAATTTGCCTAAGTCGTAGCAGCTCCAAAAATCTCCCGAGTCTCTGCCTAGATGCCATATTTATAGATTAGGGAAGTTTGAATCCCAATCAAACACAAATTCAGATCAATTCAGTTTGTTCAGATCCAAATATTGCGCGTGACAGATTCTGCCTAGGAAATTCTTCACTGGTTGGTCTGTCACGGCCGTGATGGTCATCACGGCCTGGCCCTGATGGCTTCTGACTTTTTCGTTCTTCTTTCTTTTTCAGCCCTGCTCGATCATGGCTGTGATGCCTATCACGGCCGGGCCGTGATGGGCTCTGTTTGGCTCATTTTTCTTCACTTTTCAAGCCCCATCTTCATGCAAGCTCCATCATGGTTGATCCTGAGCATTTAATCCTTAATTCCTGCAAAACAACACCACAAAACCGCCTTACCCGATCCAAGGTAAAAATTAACAAAAATTAAGTTAACAATGCCTAAACTATATGAAAATGCATGCAAAATGATAAGCAAATATGAGGTGTAATCACACTCATCAAAAGACAATTCAAAAATAAGGTCAGAAAAGTGAAATAGATCATATGTTGATGACCAAGTGGATATCCTAATAATAATTAAGTGAGAAGATCAGGATGAATGATGTTTTCTTAAAACTCTAGTTTTGAAGATTAAATTTATGATAAAACATTGTTTATATTAATTTTACTGTGTTATATGATATATACTATGCTGAACCTAGATCCTATATTTTCAAAAATTGTTGTATCCCAAATATTGTATCATTTTGGATACAGAGGGAATTTAAAAGATCATAGATTCCACCCCATAAACTTTCAATCAGCCTATTATTGCATACAACTGCTATCTTCATTGCAACGCTAATACAACCCGTTCTTCATGTAATTTTAGAAGTTCAAGTTATAATATCATCAGCAAATATATTTGATCCATCCATATCATGATTACCTGCATTTGGTGCACGAACAGAGATGGACTCTTTAACTAGTGAAGGGTAAGTCAAATTCATCATATTTACTTGTTGAACAGAGAATGAAACACCATAAGTCAAATTTTCATTCTTAAAATCTTTTTTCCTGTTGAACCAGTAAAGTGAGTAGACATTTTCTCACCATTAGTGGCACTCTACTTAGCTACACTGTGAACATCAGCATCAAAAGAAACACCAACTCTCATGAATCGTTTGGAACCATCACCATGTTGTGAGTGACAAGTCATAAAGCAATTCTGTAAGTTTCCATTCTCCATGTAATCATATATGGCAATCATCTGATCCATGCTACACAGTTTGAAGTTGCAGCAATTGGGAAAATGTTCACTGGTCCAAAGAATATTGTTTGGAGGATAGAAGGTTTGATTTCCAAAGCCCAGATGATTAAGTTACCGTAAGAGAAGTTGTATTTCTCCATCCGTATGAGTTTCTCCAAAACTGATGGCGGGACTTCTCCACTCAAATTCTTGTTTGAAAGGTCAAGAACTTGAAGGTTCTTATTGCTCAATAAGGGGATTTGCCCTATTAGATGATTCATATAAATATCAAGTGCATTCAAATTACTCAGTTTTGAGATTTTAGAACGAATGTAACCAACCAAACTGGTTTTGGACAAGTTCAAATATTCCAATCCAGAGAGCATTTCAAATTTGGGGAATTTCTGTCTAGTAAATCTATTCTGAGCAAAATGTAGGTGCTTTAGATCATGGGATGAGTAATGCTAGCATCACACTCTTAACACGCCTATTATTTGGTGGATTTCATTCAATAATAGAGAGTGTGTTGAAGAGGAATGTGATAAAAAATATGTTTTTAACATTTCTCTTATGGGATTTTTCAATTTTTGGAAAAATTCCCCACTAAACTAATTCTCTGGCAAACCCAAATACACTAACTGACAAGTGAGGCCAAATGTAATTAAAGATTTTAAGTCAACCTGAGAAATGTGACCTTGAAATAGGTTTTTCTAAGGCCCATGCTCCATAAACTCCAACCTTCCCTGAAACACCCATGACAGAATCCCAAAACGAATTTTTAGACAAAGACTCACTAGACTTTAACTTATAAATGTATGGATCACAACCATAAATACTATTTTGAGCATGGTTCAAGGTCTTGAGCTTTGGAAAGGCAACACCAAAATCATTAGGTAGGGGTGAGCAAAAAACCCGCCCGAAACCGACCAACCCGCTATTAATTTTTGTGAAACGGGCGGGTTAGATCGGTTGGCAGGTTGGGCAGATGTAAAAATCGAGTTCAAACGAATAACAACGGTTGGTTTCGGGTTTAGATTTATTCATCCATCGATACCTGACCCGCTACTAAAAAAATAATTAAAAAAAAATACCAGATTTACTATGAGTGGGCCAAGGCCCAATTCTTACCCTTACTATTTTTTACTAGCTAACCCAACCCACTTGACTTACTCCACTTGACTTACTCAGACACATGTGAAGCCCTAGTCCCTAGCGTAGCTTCTTGCCTTCTTCTTTAAGCTTCTCCCTCCTCAAACCCTCAAAGAAAACCTACCCACTTGAAGCGCCGCCCAGAACCGCCGCTTGCGCCACCTCTTCTCTTCTCGCACGTCACGTTAGCATCGCAGCAGAGGGGGTAGCATCGCATCGCATCTCACGTTCTCTTCTGGTCGAGGGGCGAAGCAGAGTGATGGCGAAGACTGAAGAGAGAGGGCAGACTCGGTGGAGGGAGCAGCGAACCGATGTGGCGGTCCGATCCAGAGCTCCCCGACGCGAATCGTACCGTCTCCACTGGCCGGCCGCCACGAGCAGCACCTCTAGCTGTTCAGCTCCGTGCAGTCGTGCACATGGTGGAGAGGGTGTCGTGGAGAAGGGCCTCAAGGGAGAAGACGAGATTCGGTGATTCACTAAGTTTCCAACTTTCCATTTCCAGATCTGAGATCTCCCTCCCTCTCTCTATTGTTTTATTTTTATTTTTTTAAGATTTAATTGGGCTCAAATTCAAATGGACTTTTTTTTATAAAATAAAATAATAAATAATAAGTAATTCTTGACCCGCTGCAAACCGCCTGCCACCCGACCAACCCGTGTATATATCGGACAGAAATGGATTGTGTTTTTCTCTCATCAAACCCGAACGAACCCGACAATCCCAACCCGAAACCGTCCGATGCTCACCCCTTTCATCAGGAATTGTTTTACTAACCTGATTTGATGAAAGATCAATTGAAACTATAAAGTGGCACTTAAGAATCTATATCAAAAGAGGCAACATCAAAATGGTAGACCTGCAATGGAATTGAGGTTTAAAATTTGGGATAAATGAAGATTACAACCCTCTTCACCTTTTTTTAATGCTCTTTTTTTAATGTTTTCCACAATGGAAATGAATCACTTGCCACACAAGACTATTAACAAACCAAGTAGGATGATTAACATAACAGGTACAACGACTAACGACATTTGTAGACAAAATTGGATGAATGAACTAACATGCCTCATGTTTGTAAAAAATAAGGGACTAGAGGAACCGAACTGGGCCTTCAGTGTTTTATTTAGCTTATTCTAAAATGTATTTATGATTTTACTCAGTATAATCACCCATTTATTCAACTAAACTCGTTATATAAAACACTTCCAATTTTGAAGTTCAACTAATTTTAAAACATCGGATATACAAAATCCATAGAAGTGAGATAAACCACCTATCAAAAAAATTAATTACAGTTAAACTGCTATGGTAGTAATAAATTGTCGATTAATAATTTGTCAGACATATTTAGGCATTAATAAAAGACGTTCATGATTTTAGCAATGATTAAGTGGTTATATCAGTTTGATAATTGGTCCTATCGTGTACTTCCATCATTGAATATTTTTTCCCACGAGTAAAATACAATGAGGGGAAAAAAGTTCTCATCACCTATGACCATAGCCAAACTAGGCTTTAGATGTGCATTTGAACATCACCCGTTATATGTAGAAATAGATTAAAATCTAAATCAGATAAAGAAACCAGTAGTGATGTGAAAAAACTAACTTAAATTCCAACTTGTCCTTGAGTTAGAAAAACGCTGCTGTATGTATACAATGATGACAGCAATAGAACCAAGCAGTGGCCACATCTCAATTATTTGGGAGATGTGACAGCACAAATGAATCACTAAATTCACAGTTCACCAATCAGTTAGACTTAAACCTTTGATTAACACTCAATCCGTCTCTCGGGCAAAATCATTCACGGTATCCCGTTCAACTTTGACATTATCTTCATCGACTTGCTGAGAACAAATATCTAAAGCCTGCAAGAACCAAATTGAGTGAGAATTTTATTAATGCCGCACTCAGTGAAATGCATGATACTTATGTCTGCATACATGCTTGATGTTTATGCATTTGTGCTTTATGGTATGAAATTGACCTTCATGTACCCAAAATAATAATAATAAAAAAATTCACCTTCATGCATGCTGTTTCAGCTACTGCGCTATCAGAGCCTCTCAAATCCTCTCCAGTCCTTATCTGGTCCTCCTGGAACGGTAACCGGTATTACAAATTCTACTATGTTATCATGAATTTATGCGTGTAAATTCATATAATGGTTTTCAACAGAGGCAGAAAGTATATTACCAGTCCGAGGATTGCACAAGAAAAAGAAAGTCATTTTAGAGTTCCTTGACAGAAGATATATGGTCATGAGTTGCATAATACAAGAAAAAGCTGCTACCAGAGCCCATAATTGGGTTGCTCCAGATTCTACTGTCAACAGGTTGACTATTAATTTTTAATAAAACCGTTGGTAACAAGGAATACATGGGGATATCAACTGATACATGAGGTTTTTCTTCCAATCTTGATGACCATTCTGATATAGCTGGACAGGAAAGAATGGGAAAATTGACAGAATCCTCCATTCCCTTAGTTTAGTACCAAAGTGATACAAGAACAGAGAATGGAAAACGATGAACAGGATAATGTGAAATCCCAGGTGTTTAAGAGCTGGAACTCCTCAATTCCCTGCACTGAATCAATTGATAACTGCCCCTCTGATCTTTTCCCCTTACTTAATGACTTGTCCCTCCTATAATCTGCCCATTCTTTTACATAGTGTTTGGTTGGAGGGGAGGGAAGTGGAGGGATTTTTTTTAAATCTTTCATGTTTGGTTCAACTTTTGGAGGGAAGGGGATTGGAGGGGAGCAAAATCCCTCCTTAAGTTAAATTTGTTTTAAAATCCCTCCACTCCACTCCTGAACCAAACATGAAAGTGTTATTTCTCCTCCCTTCCCTCCCCTCAACCAAACACAATGCCTAATTAAAATCTCACCCCTCCCATCCTTTAAACCAAACACACTTAGGCTATGTTTGGAAGTTTTTAACACGATGGAGTGGAGTGGTTAATAATGGAGTGGTTAGTAATAGAGTGGAGTGGAAAGGTAAGGACATACTACTCCATTGTTTGGAAGTTTAATGAGAATGAAAGAAAATCTCAAACCCCTCAATTCGGAGGGTATGGAAATGAGAGGTTTTGGATGGAGTGGAGTGGTTTGGGTTACCATCCTCAACCATCCCACTCCATTAATGAAGAAACTCTCAAACAATGGATTAATGAATTTTTACCACTCCTCTTCATTACTAACCATCCCACTCCATCTTCCCAAACATAGCCTTAGAGTCTCCAGCTAACCATAACTACTAACTGATATTGACTACAACTCTCTAGCAAACAGAAACTGACAAAATTGGCCCATTAAACCCATTAGGCTCCTTCATCAATAGCAAGACCTTTTTGCCCCAAGTTTTCTTTACTACCCAAGTTTTGGGCTCATATTGATGGAAAATGGAAATAGGCAGACTAATAAGTTCGAACCTCAAATAAAGTCTTGCTGCATGATATCCGTCATATATTGCATTCATGCACTTCGTACACTATTTTAGCATACATAAGGAGCCCTTTTAAATGATCTTAGTGTGCTGGATAGGAACTTTGGGGCCTCCTTACTAGCTTCTGGCCCAGACCGTAAAAGGGAATCAACCGCCCAACTCAACCAAACTAACCCATCACACTAACAAAGACCAAAAGTGCACCCCATCACTGATAGCATCTCTCACATTATTTTTTGTCCAGTGAAATATGTGCCCTTCATTAATTAAAAAAGTGGGGAGAGGGGGTCAAATGGTAAGAATTTTAACTGGATCGAAATCCAGTGAAAACCCCACCGGAGAGAATCGACACCTCACATCAGCAACCCTATAATTTACAGATATCATCAAATCTTCCACACAGCATAGGTGATCCCCAGATCAATATAAGGGGAGACGTCAAGGGGGAAAGTTAAGTCCTCTGATCCCTCCTTCACTCTAAAGTGTCAGAGATCAGTACGTGGGACTAAATGAACAGTGCATGATGGTCCCTGGATACAGTTTCTCCCTGCTCACAGCTTTCACTTAGAAATGGTGGGAGTCCGTGCAAGGCACTATAACGTTCGAGTTAGATTGTGAAAAGGTGGGACATTAGGATCTGTTTGGTATTACATAAGGGAAATGAATAAAAGAGATACTTCCATTCCTTTGTTTGGTTTTATCAAGGAAAGGTATGAAACTGTATGTACAAGAATGAAAATATGTGTACATTTTGGTGGGACCCACAAGTTCTTCTCCCTTCCTTTCTAACATTCGAGAGGAAAGATGAAAAAACTGTGGTACCCACCAAAAGTTCACATCTTCAAATCATTTCCTCTCATTCACAAATGCATACCAAGGGAGGGAGAGGTACAATCCCCCCTTTATTTTCCTTTTCCCAAAAGTATCATACTAAACACATCATTATAAAACTAAGGGCCTTTTATAGATCTAGAAATATAGGTTGGTATATCTCTATCGATTAAATCAGTTCTCTACAAACAAAAGGATCTAAAAAGTGCATGAAGCACTGAATCACTCCTAAGAGAGAGGAGGGGATGAGACGGGCGGTCACCCTAAGGGGCTAGGCAAACTAGGCAGTAGTCAGGCGTGAGGGAGGGAAGGGAGTGAATTATGTTAGAGTGTATGGGGGGTAATATAGGAGGGATTGATGCAGAGGAAAAGGCAGGCTGGAATTGGATTTTGGAACCCTAGGAGAGCATTAGACCTCTCGAATAGTCTAGCATCCATTGTAGCCTCTTGTTTCTGCATTTTCCAATTCAGTATCACCTTGATACTAGTTGGAATATACAAGTTACTCTCTGTTTTCCTTCTACTCATTGATACTCATCAAGTGGTATCAAAGCTCACTTTCCTGAAGCTTATGGTTATCACACGTTCTGGAATGGATGCACGAGTGGATAATGTGGAGCAAGGAGTCAAGGAGTTGAAGCAAGGGATGGGTGAGCTGACGCGAGGCATGGAAGAGATGCGTCAGCTCCTACTGAAGAAGAATCGGCATCACCGAGGGCGAACCCGACACCGAAGGACACCAGAGAGTGTTGAGGAGGATGGCGGAGGCGGGGAAAGTCAAAGTTCTGACTCGCGATCTCGCTCCCGCATCAGAGACGAGAGTCGAGCTCCGACATTCGATCACGACGGAAGAAAGCTGGAGATTCCGGTGTTCAATGGAGACGAAGCGTATGGGTGGATTGTGAAGATTGAGCGATATTTCAAAATGAACGTTGTGAGAGATGAAAATAAGCTCAGCGCCGTAGTGATAGCTTTGGAAGACCGAGCTCTGAACTGGTACCAATGGTGGGAGGAAGAGACACCGTCGACGAGCTGGGAGGAATTTAAGGAGGCGGTACTGAGGCGGTTTCAACCCGGGTTAGCCCAGAACCCGTTTGGTCCATTACTGAGTATTAAGCAAACCGGGTCGGTTATGGAGTTCCGAGACAGATTTGAACTCGTGTCGGCCCCGATGAAAGGGTCGGAAAGAGTAATGCTGAAGGGAATTTTCCTCAATGGTCTTAAGGAAGAGATACGGGCTGAGCTGAAACTCCATGCATCTGAGTCCCTTGATGAACTAATGGATCGGGCTCTGTTACTAGAAGAGAAGAACGCCGCTCTTCGAAAAGGAGGGGTGGCTGCGGAGGAGAAGAAGGGATGGAAAGGCAAGGAGGGATCCATGGGGAAAGGCCCGAAAGACTTTTATAAGCCCAAAACCATAGTTCCTAAGACCGAACCCAGTGGGAAGGAGGCAAGGGAAGGTAGGTCCTTGGACAAAGGGCATTTTGAAAAGCAACTGTTGGGAGGAAATAAGTTGAGCCAAAATGAGTTGAGGGAGAGAAGTAGAAAAGGATTGTGTTTGAAATGTGGGGAGAAATGGGGACCTGAACATCTCTGTAAACTAAAACACTATCAATTTATGTTGGTAGAAGGTTCGGGAGAAGATGAAGAGGAGCAATCTCTAGAGAAAGAGGAACCTGTATTGGAGGTCAAAACACTGCAGTTGTCCTTGAACAGTAAAGAGGGACTTACTACAAATAGGTCCTTCAAAACTTGAGGAACAATTGGAGACAAAAAGGTGCTGGTGCTAGTGGATTGTGGAGCCACTAGTAATTTCATTTCAACAAAAATAGTAGAGGAGCTGAAACTAGCAGTGAGTGACACACCTGAGTTTGTGGTTGAAATTGGCAATGGAGACAAGGTGAAGAACAAGGGCATTTGTAAGAATCTGAGTGTGATAGTGCAAGGAGTCCCAATACAACAACATTTCTTCTTAATGGAGTTAGGAGGAACAGAGGTGGTGCTGGGGATGGATTGGCTTGCAAGCCTGGGAAACATAGAAGCTAACTTCAACAACCTGATATTGAAGTGGGGAAAGAAGGGTGAGAAGGAGGAGCTAAGGGGAGATCCCTCCTTTTGCAAGTCACAGGCTTCTTGGAGAGCAATGCTCAAGGCTCTTCAAGATGAGGGGGAAGGATACTATGTGGCTTATCAAGAAGGAACAAATGGGGAGAGGGACGAGTTGACGGTTGTTCCCGATGGCCTAGAAGAAGTCCTAAAGATGTTTGAAGATGTGTTTCAAGAGCCAAAAGGCCTACCACCTCCCAGAGAGCATGACCATGCCATCACTTTGAAAGAAGGAGCATCAATTCCAAACATTAGACCCTACAGGTACCCCTATTATCAGAAAAATGAAATAGAGAGGATAGTAAAAGAGATGTTAGCTGGAATTATTAGGCCAAGCACTAGTCCTTTCAGCAGTCCAGTAATTTTAGTGAAGAAGGATGGAGGGTGGAGATTGTGTTGATTACAGGGCCTTAAACTCACTATTCCGAATAAATTCCCCATCCCCATCATTGATGAATTGTTGGATGAGTTAGGGGGAGCTAGAGTCTTTTCGAAGTTGGATCTAAAGTCTAGTTATCACCAAATAAGGATGAAGGAGGTAGACATTCCCAAAACTGCATTTAGAACCCATGAGGGGCACTATGAGTTGGGTTGTCTAATGCTCCCTCTACCTTCCAAGCTCTTATGAATCAGATTCTGAAGCCTTTTCTCAGGAAATTTGCATTGGTGTTCTTTGATGACATTCTTGTCTATAGTAGAAGTGAAGGGAGTCATAAGGAGCAATTGGGAAAGGTGCAGCAGGTGCTGAGGCAAAATGGGTTAGTGGTCATTAAGAAGAAGTGTTCCTTCGGCCAAAAGCAATTGGAATACTTGGGGCACATTGTTTCAGGTCGAGGAGTGGCTGCAGACCCCAACAAGATCAAAGATATGATAGATTGGCCAATTCCTAAAGATGTGAAAGAGTTGAGAGGGTTCCTAGGACTTACTGGATACTACAGAAAGTTTGTAAAGAATTATGGGAAGATAGCTTGGCCCCTCACTCAACAACTCAAAAAAGATCACTCAATGGGTCAAGTTGCTTTTGAAGAATTGAAAAGAGCCATGACTTCCATTCCGGTGCTCGCTGTCCCGGATTTTGAAAAGACTTTTGTGGTGGAGACTGACGCTTCAAGGAAAGGAATAGGGGCCGTTTTGATGCAAGAAGGGAGGCCAATGGCTTACATGAGTCAAACCATTTCAGACCGAGCCCAGGGCAAGTCGGTGTATGAGGAGTTAATGGCAGTGGTGCTAGCAATCCAAAAATGGAGGCACTATCTGTTAGGCAGGCACTTTGTGGTGCATACTGACCAGAAAAGCTTGAGGTTCTTAGCCGAGCAGAGGTTGATGGGAGAGGGAATGGGTCTCCAAACTGTTAGGATTTGATTTTGAGATCAAATACAAACCAGGAACAGAGAATAAAGCAACGGATGCTCTATCCAAGAAGCTACAATTTGCAGTCCTATCTACAGTGCAATTTGTGGAGTGGGATGATTTAGAGGAAGAAGTATCAAAGGATGACAAATTGAAGAAGATAGTGCAGAGCCTCTTGCTAGACAGCAACTCTCACAAAGGGTATTCCCTCATCAAAGGCAAATTATACTACAAGAGCAGGTTGGTCATTCCCAAAAATTCTCCAAAAATTGCCTTATTTTTAAGGAATTCCATGATTCGGTTGTAGGGGGCCATTCAGGGTATTTCATAACTTTCAAAAGAGTTGCAGGGCTGTTTTTTTGGGAAGGGAAGAGGAGAGACATTCAAGACTATGTGCAGGCTTGTGAAACTTGCCAGAGGAACAAGTATGAGGCATTGAAACCTTCCGGACTGCTACAACCACTTCCAATTCCTTCTCAACAATGGTCAGATGTTTCTATGGATTTCATTGGAGGGCTCCCAAAGTCTAGTGGAATGGACACCATCCTTGTAGTGGTGGATAGGCTCACGAAATATGCTCATTTCATGGCTTTAGCTCATCCATACACTGCAAAGGAAGTAGCTGAAGTCTTCCTCAAGGAAGTGGTTCGGCTTCATGGATTTCCCACTTCAATAGTATCGGACCGAAATCGCATATTCATTAGCTCATTCTGGACTGAACTTTTCTAGCTGGCTGGAACCAAGCTGAAATTCAGCTCAGCGTACCATCCCCAATCCGATGGACAAACAAAAGTGGTTCATCGTTGCTTGGAGGCCTATTTAAGATGTATGACTGGCATGAGGCCAAAGCAGTGGCACAAATGGCTTAGTTGGGCTGAATTCTGGTACAATACCAACTACCATTCGGCAATCAGGACGACCCCTTTCCAGGCTCTGTATGGAAGGGATCCTCCTGTTGTAATCAGGGGTGATATAGGAGGAACCGCATTGGAGGAGGTGGATAAATTGACCTCAGAAAGAAATGAGCTGCTAGAAGAATTGAAGAAGCAATTGTCCTAAGCACAGAACCGAATGAAGCAACAAGCCAACAAACAGAGAAGAGAGGTTGAGCATCAAGTGGGGGACATGGTCTATTTGAAGATCCAGCCTTACAAATTGAAGAACCTAGCTAAAAGAGTGAACCAGAAGTTAAGTCCTCGGTATTATGGCCCTTATCCCATCACTGAAAAAATTGAGGCAGTCGCATACATGCTCCAGCTGCCCGAGGGAAGTAGAGTGCACCCAGTTTTCCATTCCTCTTTATTGAAGAAATCAATCTCTAGGGATGCAGTTGTGCAACCACTTCCACCTTTTGTATCCGAAGAATGGGAATTACAAGCTCAACCAGAAGAGGTGTTAGCAGTAAGGGGAACCAAGATTGCAGATATGGAAGTCCTAATGAAGTGGAAAGGTTTGCCCAGTTGTGAGAACTCATGGGAGAGAGTAACAATCATACAAGATCTGTTTCCAGAATTTCACCTTGAGGACAAGGTGAATCTTGAAGGGGAAGGTATTGATGCGGACATTAGGCCCACAGAGAATATGGTGTATGAGAGGGGGAAATGGAGGTCTACCAAGTGGCTAAAAAGTGCATGAAGCACTGAATCACTCCTAAGAGAGGGTATTGTAACTAACTACTGCCAGTTAGGTAGTAGTCAAGCGTGAGGGAGGGAAGGGAGTGAATTCTGTTAGAGTGTATGGGGGGTAATATAGGAGGGCTTGATGCAGAGGAAAAGGCAGGCTGGAATTGGATTTTGGAACCCTAGGAGAGCACTAGACCTCTCGAATAGTCTAGCATCCATTGTAGCCTCTTGTTTCTGCATTTTCCAATTCAGTATCACCTTGATACTAGTTGGATTATACAAATAATACTACAGTTACTCTCTGTTTTCCTTCTTCTACTCATTGATACTCATCATATATATATATATAGAGAGAGAGAGAGAGATACAGGTCGTTTAGGTCTTTTGGAGAATGATACATATGCACATCAGAATGTTTCTAACAATCACTCCTTATTCTTAATACATCATTAATTACTTGATTTTAGTACTTACCATAATTATAGCAGTCAACAACAACCTATTAGGAATCAAACTCTACTATTATCACCTAAAACTACTCAAATTAACTAAACAAAATGTCCAAATATTATTTACAAGTTTAAAACAAAGTGCAAAAAATATTCCCTGAATTTTTCAAGTCAGGGATTCAAAATGTCAGGGGGATCTCTTTTCTTGTGCTTAGAGAGGAAGCATACTTGTGAGCTTGATATCACATCTTGACTTAACCTTAATGCATTAGATCCATGGGTCATTCTCATTCCATTTATATGGTTCTCACTTAGTTCATTCCTCTTCAAATGTAAGATTTCTTCACTTGCATTTGCTTTTCCAACATATGGAAATCACATAATTTTTAAAAAAAAAACACAATTATAAAAGACTCTCCTTAACCCATACCAGACTGAGAACATAAGTTGTTTTTCGTTTTGCACATTATAGGCACAATAAAATTTGACTAACAGGTAAAGAAACTTGTCCCATAATCCTATATATACATGATTTATTAGGACTCCGGTTCTACTATAATTAACCTAAAACAGCCTAAATTAATAAATAAAATCCCCGAATATTCTACATGAAAATCAAATACTTATACCAAAAATCAATAAATAAACTTCATTACTTGTCCTAAATCACATGCTAAATACATATTCCTAATCCAATAAACAATAATTGACTTCATCACTTCGCTTGCAATCCACACAACCTTGATAGAACAAACCCAGAAGGTACACTGACAACTAAAACATAATATCATTCGAGGGCCATTCCTGTAGATTAACGAAAATAGAAACCTTCCTACCCTCCATTGGAAGTCATCTACAAATATGTGCTTCTTCTAACTCTTCCAAACTGATAGAAAAGTTTATCATGCTCAAGCTTCCAGCTTCTCCAATAACGTGAATATGTATTCAGCCAAGCATGATAAAGTCTTCTCCTATAGACTATTGTGTGACAGTGGAAGTGGCTTCAAATATACTCAAATTAATACTTCATGCATATTTGCCGAGGGATCAGGGATTGGAGTTTTTCCCTCTACTGGTTAAGTTCGTTTTTTTTTCCTTATCTTTCGCTTCATTTCAAAGTTTTTAGGGTTCTGATATTATCTATTTGACTATTTCAATGGTGGCGTAAGAAGAATTTTCCTTGAGGAATAATGGTTAGCTTCTTAGTAGAACAGAGAATCAAGATACGCCGGAGGTACTGTTGATATGTTAATATGTAACAATTGTAGTTGTAACATCTATACACCTGTAAAAATGTAATAAGTTTAAACCTATCTTGTGTCCCAAGAGTCTCAATATGCAACAAAGGCTATATATACAATTTCAAACAGCATATATCACATGTTCTACTAATATTAAATTCTCAACAAGTATCAAATTACTAAGTTTTAATTAATTACTTCAAAAACTAATAGAGAAACACATACCGGATCATTGAGCTGAGGTTCAACCATTTCTTTCTTTACTTTGCTCGGGAGAAGCTCACTGATCAACGAGGTAAGACACTGAGGAAAATTGATCATATGATATTTCATGATAAGAGAATTGAAGATAAAGCAAAATACCGTTTGTCATCAATGTCCATGTCAGAATCTGGATCCCATCGCTCATCTCCGTCATCATGATCTTCATTTGCCTGGAAAATTGTGAATACTTATATTTGTTAGAATGAGTTCAAACAAGATGACGAAATTCAATCTAGTTAGGATAACAGAGGGATTTGTTTTCTTCGATTAATTTATTTTTCCCCCTAGTTTCCAGAGGAGTTGAGATATTTCTGGAAACATCCTCTCACTTCTCTTCTTGACGTTTGGTTCATGGATTGTTTTAATCCCGGGTAAACTATATTCCTGGGAATGAGAACCCCAGGAATATGAGAAAAACATGTTTGGTTGGCATTTCACTTTCCTGGGAATAATATGATGCATTCCCGACAAATTCCATTCCCATGTTTGGTTCATGTGACATATTCCCAAGAATATAATTCTTTTCCAAAAATACCTTTATAAAAGAAAAACTTTCAAAATAAAAGAAATGGTGATTTATAAAAGCAAATGTCATTTATGGCATTGTTCATTGGATCCCACTGATTTTGTGACCAAGAAAAGTGCTGATGGACTTGAAGAGCCTAAGCAGATGCTATGTCGATTGTTGAAAATGCAAGGGCTCCACAATTGTGAAGAAAAAATGGCTGCAGGACAACACGAAGATTTCGAATGAAAAGAACTCGGAGTTAGGCAACAAAAAACCTCATTCTTAGGCGGTGAAGGTTGCATCGCCCAATTTGCATTCGAAGAAGGTGCTGGAAGACCCAAAGACAATACCCGATTCACATAAGGAGTCACCATCAAATAACCCAATGATGGCGAAGCTTAGGGCCAAAATTTTGGTCGAGAAGATCACGGCAGAAGTCGGAGATGGAGATGCTGCAGTGGTTCACGGTTTCTAGAATTTAGTTTTGACTAAGATGATAGTGGAAGAGGAGAAACAAAAATCGTTGCTTAAACCATCGGAGCTAGATTTGTCCCCGATGGGGGGTGGAGTTAAGAAACCACCGCTGACACCAAACCTAGATTCGTCCATGGAGGTAGGAGGAACATTAATGGTGTCGACGCCTTGGAGTTCGAACTTAGGAGTCGAGCCTCCATTGCTGAACTTGGATCCTTGTACGACTACTTCCACAATGATGGAACATAGGTGGAAGGAGTAAGTAGTGACAACCTTGTAGATCCAGGTAATACGAAGTCCACCTGCCTCCCGCTGAACTCAAGCAACTATATTGCGGCCAATAGGCATGGCAAAAGAGCATGAAACGGTGAGTACCCGTCCGAACTTACCCCACCTTTGACGGGGAAAACTTCCTTTGACTTGGGTTGGATTCAGGTTCAGGTTTTCCCCGTTTTCCATAGTCAGGTGCGGGGGACGGAGATGCTGAACCTACCCCACTATTTAGGAAATTACAAAAATACCCTTATATATAAAGTTAGGGGTTTGGCCTCCTATTCTTCGTCACTTTCCAAATATGGTGGCTTCCCTTACTCTTCTCGACCTCATCCTTCTCCTTGTTTCATCGTTTCTACTTTGTCTCATTTTAAGGCTCAACGCTCTATCCACTAACAGGATCCCATGTCCACCACGCTCTAGGAGATCTTACAATACCCATATTTGTTTCAAGATCAGAGGCCTCGTTCACCCTTACTCTAAGGTTGCTCTGTCACCGCGTGCTGCAAGAGATGATTATCAGATTCAACAACCAGCTGCCACACTTTCTTTATATTCAATGTGGCAGTGAACATGTCCCCACCTGGGGCAAGGATTGGTACCTAGTTTCCACACCGGTAAAGATCGGAGTCGAGGTCAGGGGATAGTGTTAGGGAGTCGGGGCAGGGTCAATAAAACATGCCCCGTTGCCAAGCCTGTCGGGTAATGGGTTGTTCTCGGCACCGTCACCATGGGGGTGCACACGTCTTACTAGAATGGCTGATTTGGTTATTGAAAAGGAGAAAGAGGGAGGGGCAGATTTGGCATTCTGCAAAGCGGATGAATTTAGACCTAATCAGTCAAGTCCATAAAGGCCTTAGTACGTGGGTTCTTGAAGAAGGAAGGGTGATACTGAAGTTCTCTATGCTGAGCTTATCTTTCAATCTAATAGGTCAATCCCAAGTCTTCGAGAAAATGATGTGCAATTTTAAAATACGATTTGGCTCCAATTTGGTATCATTCAGATTGGTTCACACTTCACAACTTCCGGCTGCAAGGCAGATTGGTGCGTTTTTCCTAGCTTCAGATCCCAGAACAGGTCAACATACATCATGTTTGTCTCTTCTCCAGCTGAAGACAGAAGGGAAAGCTACTTGGGAGGATGTATCTCGAATTCATTTTCAGTTCCAGATGTCAACCTCGACGACAAGGTTGCATTTCAACAGGGGTGGTATTGTTAGGATATAAGAACAGTTAGTTAGTGAGAGAGAATATAAATAAGGGTAGTTTGCTTTCATTTTCTCAATAAATGACCAGGGAAAGCTTTTGTGAAGGGGAACCCTTAGAGGAGTGTTCTTTCTCCTATTCTCAGCCTTTCAATAAAATTGTTCATTTTCTTGATTTTTTTCCTACCAATTTCTCAATTTTGTTTCTTGGATTCCAAACAGTTAGCTATTTTAAAATTTAAAAAAGCTACTAAAAGAAGTTCTTATCCTCTACCAAAAACAAGCATACGTGAAAGAGTAAGAAAGATAGCAACTAGAGAAAATACAACAAATGAAGCAGAAGTTTACCTCTCCAAGATCAGAATCAGGAGGCCTTTCCTGAAATTGGACACTGGGAGCATGCTGCAGCTTGGTAAGATTCTCAAGTAGCCTAGATCGAATTTCATCTAGTAAATGACGGGAATTTTTGTTTTCCATGTTACTTGGGGCAACATGAAGGGTATAATCTGGACCAAAATATTCATAATACTCATGCTGTGGCATTTTGTCATCAACTTCCATTCCGAGAGCAACTCCTGTCTGCCTTAACATATAACACATACAATTTATGTATTTGGGTGATAGTCTATACAGAAGAATGACTCAAATTATACATAAATAAAAACTTCAAGAACAAGCTGAGAAGTGAGAATCACCAGCTACATGACAAGTCACGTTAAATACTGAGAACCCTTGGGATATCCCAATTTTGATTTTATAGTTCATATTGAATACAAGACTAAGAAAAAAGATGCAATGACTAACTATTTTGACCCCTCTGACACCAACTCTTCCACATAAATTTTGAAATTACTTAATGTTTGGCAATTTTTAAACTAACATATGAAAGAATAATGTTGTGCCAATTGCAAATTCCCTAACTCAGATATGGAATAAATGACAGCAATTTTATTATTAAAAAAAAATATACCTCATAGCACCAGCAACGAGCAACATTCCGAATGGTGTAGCCGCCGCCACCCAGTAGCAAGAGGGGTACATTGAATGATCTCATGTATCTAACACACTCTGCATGACCCCTAATTGAAAGATTGAAACATCCCAGCCTGTCTCCAGATAAAGAATCTGCACCGCACTGGAGAACTACTGCACCAGGCCTAAAAACTTCCATTACTTTGCCAATTATTGGTTTGAACAATAAATGATAACTCTCGTCATCAATGCCATCATCAAGCGGAACATTAAGAGAGTAGTATTTTCCCTTTCCATATCCAATATCACGTACATCCCCTGTACCAGGAAAATAATCACCAAATTTATGGAAGGAAACAGTCATGACTCTGTCAGTATTGTAAAAGCTTCCTCCACACCATCTCCATGGTGGATATCAATGTCCACATATAAAACACGCTGCAAAAATGTAATATTGGCATTGTAAAATAGGAACGCACAAAACTTTGCAAACAGAAACTGGACAAGTTCGGAACAGGGTAAATTCTTCATATTCCTCTGAAGTTATTGTCCAAATCAAATTAAAAATACCAAGTTTAAAATCTTACATTTAACCCACCCCTCACCATATACTTTACCCCGCTGAACCCCTTGAAGACTAAGAAACAATGGAATCATCAATAATTTAATTGAAACTGCCAATGCAGGGCTAAACTACCATGCCTGAAATAATTTCATTTACCAGAAATTCGCTAATAGTGTATAAAGCCTCTTTCCAATGTTATGTTTTCTACTGTTTATGACCAGATTCCACAGGACCTCGCATTGTACTTCTCTCCACAGTTTATGCACAGAACTCACAATCTTTCTGACTAAACAGATGTGACTGCATCTTGGCAGGTTTGCTGTCACTTGGACCCAAAAAGAAAAAGAAAGAAGGTTTGCAGTGTTTCTGAATATCCAAGGGACTGTTGTGCTTTTAAAGCTAGATGAGAGTAAATTGTAGAACATAAGAATAAGAATTGGTGCAATAAGGTCAATTTTGGGTAAAAAATACAGGGGTTAAAGCATAATTACCCTCAACAAAAAACAAACAATTCAAACAAGCTGATGATCAAACCAATATCCAGAAGAAGCCTCATATACAGTTTCTAGATTATGGCCAATACAGCAACAGACATTTGTTACATAAGTCATGCCAGTGGTCTCTTTTTTCCTTATTGCTCAGAAAGCAGGCTTAACTAGATGTTTTCTCCCATTTTCTACACAATAAAACAACGGAAAACAACAACCACCAAAGCCTTTCCCTGCTACTAGGTGGGGTTGGTTACATGGATCAAATGATGCCATAATGTCCTATAGTAAATCATTTCTATAGACAAATCATTTACATCTACATCCTCCGAAATGGTTTCGCCTATAGTTTTTTTTCCCCCTTCTACCTCTAGCGATTGGGCTACCCTCCATTTGATCTATTCTCCTCTCCTTATTGGGTGTTTTTCAGTTCTTCTCCACACATGTCCGAACCACTAACGCGAGATTCTATCATCTTTTCTACAATAGGTGCTACCTCACCTTTCTCTTTAATGCATTCATTCCTAGTCATATCTTGTCTAGGGTGTCCACTCATCTAACAAGACATATTCATCTCTACTTCATTAAGTTTATTCTCTTGTTGGCTTTTTACTGCCCAACATTCAATCTCATACAATATCGCAGGTCTTATAGTAGTTAGGTAAAATTTTCCCTTAAGCTTGAGCAGTACTTTCCTATCATAGATAACACCTGAAGCATTCCCCCATTTCATCCGTCATGAATCCTATGGTTTCCAGCTCTCTTTATTCATGTGGTTTTGTAAAATTGACCCAAGTACTTAAACCATGTGAGTTGTGGTATGATATGTTCTCCAATTTTCACGTCTATGATAGAACTAGTGCAAGCCTCTTGCCAAACTTACATAGTTACATTCCATATATTCCGTCTTATTTCTACTCAAATGAAAGCCTTCCAAAGCTTGTTTCCACATCTCTAACTTTTCCTCTCTCAACTCTCCCACTAGGACTATATCATCTACAAAAAAAAACTGCATCGTTGCACTGGCTCTTGGTTATGCCTAATAAGCACATCAAAGACCAAGGAAAAAGATAGGGGCTTAAAGTTGACCATCGGTGCAGTCCTACATTTATAGGAAAATCTTTTGTGGCCCTGTCTTGTGTTCTCATACTAGTCATGACCTCATCATACATATCCTTGATTGCTTGAATATAGGCAATACGAATTCCTTTCTTCTCAAGAGCCTTCCATAATACCTCCCTTGGCAGCTTATCATATTGCCTTTTCCAAATTGATGAAAACCATGTGTTGGTCTTTTTGATTCCTCTGCTATCGCTCCATCAACAATGCTATAATTACGCTATTTTTGTATAAATCTGAGCAGGCAGTAACACATTCGCTGTTTTGGTCCCTAGTTGTACAAACAAAATCATAGTAAAGAATCAAGGGAAAACAACAATGCTGTAATTAAGTTATATCTGTATTAAATCTGAGCAAGCAGTTGCACAATCGTTGTTGTTGGCTCCAAGTAGTAGAAACAAATTCATTAATCTCGTATAAGATACCGAGTAGAGTAATGACAAATTAATGATTTCATATGCTGGCTGATAATAGGCATGGGACTTACGATGTTGGGAATTTAAAATAAAAGCTTCACAAGGTGAGAAGTATCTTCTTCTTTTTTTTGAGCTAAAAAGGGGCCCCTTTTCTATTAAATTTAGCATTGTTCCTGTGAAGCAGTCTCCAGGAGGATCTAAAAGAAAATAATCTTAGATAAAGAGGAATGCTCATGAATTTTCCTTCATTATTCACTTGGCCACTCAGGTACTTATTCCCCACAGCATCATGAAGAAGACATTGAAGAATAAAAAATCAATATACCTCTAAAGCAGGGGAAAAAGGAAAAACCAAGAGGAAATACACTATTAGACAAACCTCGTGCTGTTTAAGAAGTTCTAAGATTGCGAGGACTATATCATTAACATAGCAAAATCCAGAAGCCTCACACTTCTTGGCATGATGCAGCCCACCAGCCCAGTTGACAGCAATATCACATTGGTCATGATTCAACTTGACAGCACCACCAACTGAACCTCCAGCATAAGTTTGACAGAAAGAGTAGAGGCCATCAAAGACAGGACAGTCTTCACCAACATTAAAGCGTTTGAGTTGCCTCAGATGATCCTGCTGTGTTTCAGGGGTTATGCTTCGAAGGAATGCAACATAATCATCAGCATGAAAACGGCAAAGGTCCCTGTCTCTAGCAGGAAATGGCTTGAGGACCTGCATGTGCTGAAGCAATCCGTAGTGGGCAAGAAGAGCATGTGTCATCCGTATACGATGTGGCTTCATGGGGTGACCTTGCCCATAATAGTAATTCCCAACCTCTGGATCATAGAAATAGCATACCTTTCTCTTCACCCCATCAGGTGCAGATGGTAGAGAATTTCCACCGGCATCCATGTGTGCTGTTTCACCGAAATCTTTCTGCTTGTCAATGTTCAATCATCCTAACCTCTGAAGCAACGTTACGCTAATTTTCTCTGCGGAGCCGTTGACACGCGTGGCGGAGTATCGGAGGACTTTTTTTAAAATAAAATAAAATAATTTCCGACACGCGTTCAATACGCCGTCGATACGCCGTGAGTACGCCGTCGATACGCCATTGCACGCCGTGACGGCATAAGCAGTGGCTGTGTTGGGGCAACAGTGTGCGAAAGATGCAGTAGTAGAGATGTTGGGTGAAGAAGAAGCGGCTGTGCAGTTGTGTTGGGTTTGGGCAAGAAGAAGAAGCAGCTGCGTTGAGTGATGAAGGGGAAGCAGTTGTGTTAGTTTAGGACAAGAGTGGTGGGCGGCTGATAGGGAAGAAGATAACACTAGGGTTTCTTGATTTCTTAAGGACCTTAGGTGTGTTGGGTCTCCACCAAAATTGGGCTGGGCCACTTTATTTATGAATATGTTTACACTGACACTTCTGTAGTTTTTTTTTTTCACATGGGGGGGAATGTATGTTTTATTTTTTCGAACTATATTTTTGGAAATGGATTGGAATGTTAATAAAGTTTTCCCATCTTCACTTATGGAAATAGAGTTTTTCCAAATTTATAACTATTATTCATTAATTTTATTCCCAAAATACTTTTATACCTGAGAATAAATTTTTAAAACTTATAACAATCTTTATTCTCATGCCCACGTTTCCCGGAAATACTTTCCTCCAGACACGTCTAAGGTGAAGTGGGAAGATAAGGGCCTCACCCATGAAGCACTAAGTAGTGATGTAAAATGATAGTTATATCTTTATCCCTATCCTTCCATCCCAACAACCAGCTCCCTGACAAACACGACTGACATACGGCAGCGGAGGTGTCGGCGGCGAGGAAATGCCATTTTAGCCTTCTCTTCACCACCATCCCATCCCCACCCTTCGTCCACCACCACCAGCTGGGCCTCCACTCGCATCATCCACCTCCACCATCTCAGCGACAAAAACTTAGGTCTCACACCGACGGAGCTGGCCTTAAAGCTCTCTCACTCCATAACCACCACATAGTTCTGCTCTATATCACTACCGCTAACCGCTGATCCATCATCTCGTCCTAGATCGTCGCTCCGTCGTCTCATCCCAGCTCCGCAGCTCTGCTTGCTTCTGCTAACCGCACGTCCCACACCACACCCAGATCCACCACGCAAGCCCGTTGTGGCACCGTCGGAGTGATCTCAAATGTTCTGCAACTTCGATTGCGACGTTAGGCAGGCTCTCCAAGCTCAATGGTGTCGCCGTCCTCACCCCTCTTTCCCTTAACCCATATCTGTTGTCGGATCTGCTTTCACATTCAAGGGCTCGCGATGGAGAAAGATGGAGAGACTATGATGGTGCAGTGGTGGCTCAGTGGTCCTCTGCGGTGGTGCCTTGCAGTCGAGATGATCGGGCCTCATCTTCTTCCTCCAGATGTTATCGATTCACGTCCTATTTTCATTTCCAGATTCCGGCCACCTATCTCAACTGGCTGTGCAACAGGCGGCGTCAGTGCCTCCCATGGCGGCCGTGAGGCCGCTAAGTTGAGGACGGCTGAACGTGGCAGGGGAAGCGGTGAGGGGAGGATGGGCTTATGGTGAGGCACTTATGCTCCAACTTCACCTTAGATTTCCTCCTGTACTTGTGTTATATACTTTTCAATCATGTATATCATTTTCTTGTTATTTCAATAACCATCTTGTTTCTACCAAAAAAAAAACCTATCTTGTTATAAAAAATATTAGGATATAACGGTATATTATACCATAGAGATAAATACATAACATGTAATAACATATAAAGATAGAATTAATGTGATAACAATATTATATATATATATATATATATATATATATATATATATATATATATATATATATATTTATTAATTATGTGGATAAATGATTCTTATATGTTTTGATTAATGACCAAACTTAATGATCAATAACAATGATTTGATTATTACTTTGATTCACTAACAACTTGCAAAAGCTAAAATTTTCAATGGGAATATTAGAGCAAGGAAAGTGAATGCAAAAAATGTAACGCCCTTCGTTACATTAGTAACCCAAATTAATTTCAATAAAAATCCTTCAAAACATTTAATTAAAATACAAAAGTCATAAAATTTTTCTCAAATAACTAAGTATGAAAATAATTCTTATTAAATAAAATAATAGTATTTACAAAGTATTGAAAAAAATTATTAAATCCAATCATTTGAATAAAAACTAAAATCCTCAAAACCTGGTGTCTAATTACAATCTGAGAAAAAAAGTACGTAAAGCCAAGAACGTCGTTCGCATAATACTCTAAACCATACTACATTACTAACCAACTAGCTAATCAAAGATAACTCTTCAGATCTCTGGATCCTCAACAGCGATGTCCTCGGGCTCTGAAAACAACACTTATAATGAGATATAAAATCCTAGTGCACAACAATACAGTTATAAAATGTTTCTAAAATAGTGTTGTTCTCAGCCGGCGTGGTAACCGGAAAAACTGTCCATGATATCCGTTAACTTTCCAAAATAATATATAAAAAGAATACTTTTCATAAAAACAAAAATTTCATCAAGTCAAATGCTATAGCATAAGATCAACTCGTCTCAATGTATCACATTCCATATACCAAGTAAATTCTAAATTTATCCAAGTGACTTGAAGCCCTCATAATTAAATTGGTCTCTTGCCGGCATGCCGTAAGTCCCACACATCACACGACAATGGCGTCCCATTGCCCACCCCTACTCATGAGGAATGTTTCGATGCCACCCTCCTGTCAGGGACAATTCTATTTTGATACCTCTCATGTGCACATAGCGGTATTTCTCCCTTTTCGACACCCCAACGTGTGGGGGTGTTACTTTCGATACCCCTTTTTAGGCGGTATTGCTCTTTTTCGACATCCCAATTATATGGCGATGTTGCTTTCGATACCCCATTACGGTGGTATTACTTTTCGATACCCCTATCATAGGTAGTATTGTGGCAAACATCATACAACATATTATAACTCAAATATGACATGTCTCATGCATGTAACAAACTATTTCCCTCAATTTTAAACATATAAACTTCCATCAATAACAAATAATCATGAATATCACAACATATCATACATGAATAAGCACGTTACAACATCAATTAATCAATTAATTCCCCTTTTAAACAAAACCCCAATTTTAGAATTTATGTTACTAACAATATGCATCAAGTCAATTAAAGACTCCCAAAACCACAAGTCAATCCCTTATCAACAAAAACAATCATATATATCATGGAAATGGTTCATAAAAAGTAATGTTACTCACCTCTCGAACACCTCCAACTCTAAAAAATAAAATTGACAAAAGTACGTGCTTCACTAAAGATTCATGTTCCCCACACTGGTGTTCTTGGATCCGTGTGGTGTTACGATTATACTGCCATTGAAAGGATCGCCTCTCATAAAGCTCCCCCTCGCAACACTCACTGTGCGGCGCTGCTGCAAGTTCTTTACTTATAATTAATCCTGATGCTCCATAGGTTTTGCTTTTATTCAAATTCCAAATTGTGTGTGGGCCTTATTTTTAAGTCTCTAAACTTTCTATCAGTACATTCACGTCCATGTACTGCCAACAGTGACTATGTTTTTTACCAAAGCAAAATTCCCACATGATAAGCACATGTGCCCCGTCGTGATTTTCAATCCAAAGGACTTCCTTTGACTTTATGTTATCCAAATTATTTCCATACAAAGAAAACATGGCTTATACGTGAGTAGGGGTGTAATCGGGTCGGTTTGGATCGGATTTGAGGGGTTTCATCATCTGAACCGATCAAATTTGATCGGTTCGGATTTGGCGAATTTTCAGCTACGGATCCGAGCCGAACCGATCACAATCGGATTGGTTCGGTTCGGATCATCGGGTTACCTTTTTTTTTAAATTTACACTTAAATATTACTAAAAAATTAGAAAAATAAAATAAAATATACATATTTAATTATTAATTATATTAAATATCTATATAATAATATATTAATATTATATAAAATAATTTAAAAATAAATATTTTATAGGTTCGGATCGGATCGGATCAGATTTCTCGGATCCGAGACCCGAACCGATCTGGTTCGGATCGACGTTTTGGAATCCGATCCGATGATTCGAACCAATCCACCAAAACGGTTCGGATCGGTTCGGATCCGCCGGGTTCACGGATCGGATCGAATCCGCTTACACCCCTATACGTGAGTTAAGTTGGATGTGGTCTCACGGTCTTTTTAATTTATTTATTTATTATTACTATTATTATTATTTATTTATCCAATTTTACATTTTTTTTAAATTGTTAAATATTTTAAATAAATTCTTATATTAACAAATCCTTTACACAAAACTTGTACAACCTTATTCTTTTATTAAAAGACTATTTTGAATTTCTAGGATGTTACATTTCTCACCTCCTTAAAGAATTTCGTCCCCAAAATTCATCACATACCCACGCACATATTTTAATATATGCTGAAAACCAAACATAAAGGTCACCTTACCTTAAACAACAAGATCTGGGTGTTGTCATACGATGTCCTCTTCCATCTTTCAAGTAGTTTCCTTAGGAGTTAATCATTTCCCATAACATTTTCACCAATGGAATTGTCTTGATCCTTAGAGTCTTTGTGCTCTTGTCCAAGATTTGACTAGGCCTAGGCTTATAGATCAAATTATCCTTCAATTGTAAAGACTCAGGAGCTATCATATGAGACTCATCAAGTACATATTTTCTAAGTTGCGACACATGGAAAAACATCATGAAGATTTGCCAATTGTGGCAGAAGAGCCAATTGGTAAGCAACGGGCACGACTCTTTTGAGAATTAGGAAAGGTCCCATGAAACAAAGAGTCAGTTTTCTGAACGACATTGACCTCCCCATCCAAAACTTTCGTGTGACTCTCAAGAATACGTGTTTCTCTTCCTAAAATTCTAAAGGCTTTCTTTTCTTATCACCAAAAAGTATTTTTTACCTATTCTACGCAGTGCGCATCATTCCCTCAATTATTCACCCTAAATGTGGTCTCTTAGATTAAATATGGCACTAACAAGCTCTTCTCTCCTACTCCGTACTAAAATAAAGAGGGACCTACCTTTCCTAATCACATCATCAATATATATTATATAGCCATTAACTATTTCACCAGATAATAAGTATACATTTCATGGCACCTTAACTATAAAAATATATACTTTATATTTTATTTTATTTTTAAAGAAAAAAAATTACATGCAAAAGTATCACTGCAGATGAGGCAATCCCACCTAGGTACCGTAATCCCTTGCAAATCCCTTGCAACACACCAAAAAATTGTTTAAAAGAATCAAAAGAAACAAAAACATGGTGGGCAAAACCAAACCCATGCCACAAAAAATCATCTGAATTTATAGTTAGAAAAACTCAAGCTATTCTAGTTAAAGTCTCCTAAAATGAAACTGGGTGGTAAGTCCCACAAAAAAATAGCCGCTATTAACCAAAAAAAAAATTAAAATGAAGTCAGCAAGAACATCTATATAATAAAATCATGCACTTAAGAATTTGTTTTCGTCCATCCGCCTATAATTAGAATAACTTTACTTGCATTTCATCATTATAAGCATTCTCACAAATTAAATTTATAGCAAACAATCCACAAAAGAAAAATAAGTAATGTTTTCTATCATCCATACGTAGATATAATAGTCTCTTACAAACTCTACAACAAATTTCTTATATTATCTACATAACGGAGGAATTTTATAAATAAGAAAAATAAAGAAAGGAGAAGCAGTTCACATACTAAATCTTATCTTAGTCCAAGATGATAATTTCACAAGAAAAAAAAATGTTTCACCTACGGTTGATAAGAAGATCTAACTTAAAAGAAATATGATAACAAAATGGAGAATAAGATTTAATAACTTGCAATTAAATTGTACAGACATTGTGCAGAAACAACTATAAAAATATACACCACAGTAGTACTAAGAAATAAGTTTCATCTTGATCTTTGAGTAGACACATACAGATAAGAATTAACGTCTATCACTTTTTGATAAAAAAAAAGTTTGTTAGGATTAGACATGCCATTAGTATATATGGAAAACAAATCATAGGGTATATTAATCACAATTAATATCTGATCACTTGAGAGACAATTTGAAATTCCAAAGAAAGTGAATCTAAAAAAACAACGATATAACAAAATTACAACATAATAATAAAATTTGAGCATATATATACAACATCCATTTTTATTCTCCTCCATCGGCTCATCTTTAAAACTTGGTATATTTTTGTTATTCCTAGATGTATGGTTAACATTCCTTTATGTGTCTCTTTTAACAAATTTTTTTTCCCTTTAAGGCTCCCCTCCTTAGGAACAATGATCTCATTCTTAAACAACACTAGACCATTAACAAATAACACATGATTCTTTTGATCCAAAAGAGATTGCAATTTTTGGTCTAAAAAAAAACTACACCCGCTTAATCTATTTTCTAAGGTCATTTCTCCTAGGATACATATCCCTAATGGTTACTTTGTTAAATTGGATATTGTCCACACATAACCTCATATTCCCGTCATTTTTTTTCTAAAAGAACTCAAAACTTATTACAAAATCAAACATATTTCTTAACAATAATTAAAGTAGAATTTGACTCATACTATGATTTAACATAAATTAATTAGGATCCAATAAAATAGTAAAAAAAAAATCATTGCACCAGGAAACAGTGTGTCGGGAAATATGAGTAAATTGTGATTCCAATTAAGTATGATTTGAATTTGGCAAAGTGAAAAACATAAATGACTTGACAAAATGAAGCAACACTTAACAGGGAAACAATCAAAAATGGAATATAACAAATTAATTCAATTGAGTTTTGCGATTCTGCCATCAAACAAAAATAAAAATTAATTCAGGTAGGGTAAACACAAATGAGATTGGACTGCACAATTTGTACGAAAATAAAACTAAGGAGCCACATATACACTGTAACAAAAGAAACAAAACCACAAATTAAAAGATTCTTTATAAAATTAAAAAAAATTATCTTATTAATTCATCAAATAACATTAAAACATTTTAAGAATCCCAAATCAATAATCAATAATCTCAAAACCCTGATTCTTCATATTAGACAAATGTACATGTAAAAACCTCAATTTCCATATTAAAAAAAATCAAAACAAATTAAGAAATCACATCCTTCAATAATTCATTCCATTAAGGTTTTAAGAAAGTGTTTTACTCACATGCTATAAGTATTACTGTCACGTCACTATAATTCTCTACCTTACCAGAAAACTAGAGTATGTATCGATCCTTGAGTTCCCTCAACTAAGCACTTATCAGAAGAAACAACCAATACAATAAGGGTTGACACCAAAGAATCGATAGACATTGGTTGTGAAGAGATATCAAAAATAAAAATAGTTCTATTAGAGTACTTTATGACAACAAGTCTAAAAGACAATCACTCCTTACCAAGAATAGGATCTAACCCAAACATAGATAACAAATAAGATCGAAGACATAAGGCACGTCCCGATACACAAGAAAACTATTTAAACAAGAACTTGAAGAAATAAGATTATCCCCCATAGAAGTAGAAATACGTGGATCAAAGGACAAAAGAAAGATAGGTAACTCCAAATTTCACACATGAAGGATATATCAAAGACTATGTTGCTCCTGAATCAAACAATAGAGTAACTTTTCTCCTGTATGAGTTGAAGATATTCAGCCTCCTTCGGATTTAAGTTACCTCGGAATGATGGCGGATTGTTCTTCTTTAATTCGAAAAGTCTCACGTGCTAAGGGTCCTAGGTTGCCACCACTCCATTAGTGATTGACCTCCATTCCCATTCAGTTGACGGAGAGTTTCCGCCTGCGCTTGCATAACTCTGGCTATACAATCCAAAGCTGGTGCAAGTGCAACGTTCGTCCCTCGCCTATTAGTCGCCATAAATCTACTCACTACCAAAGAAATACTGGGTTGATCAGGTCCAATATCGCAAAGAATAGCATGCAACATTTATAACTCTAACAAGCATCCTATACGCCCAAGTTTTGTTTTATAAAATCCCCAATGCCACAGTCCAATTTAAAATCGAACTGCTCTAATACCATAAATATAACGCCCTTCGTTACATTAGTAACCCAAATTAATTTCAATAAAATTCCTTCAAAACATTCAATTAAAATACACAAGTCATAAAATTTTTCTCACATAACTAAGTATGAAAATAATTCTTATTAAATAAAATAATAGTATTTACAAAGTATTGAAAAAAATTATTAAATCCAATCATTTGAATAAAAACTAAAAGCCTCAAAATCGGGCGTCTAATTACAATCTGATAAAAATAGTACGTAAACCCAAGAATGTCGTTCGCATAATACTCTAAACCATACTACATTACTAACCAACTAGCTAATCAAAGACAACTCTTCAGATCTCTGGATCCTCAACAGCGATGTCCTCGGGCTCTGAAAACAACACTTATAATGAGATATAAAATCCTAGTGCACAACAATACAGTTATAAAATGTTTCGAAAATAGTGCTGTTCTCAGCCGGCGTGGTAACGGGAAAAACTGTCCATGATATCCGCTAACTTTCCAAAATAATATATAAAAAGAATACTTTTCATAAAAACAAAAATTTCATCAAGTCAAATGCTATAGCATAAGATCAACTCGTCTCAATGTATCACATTCCACATACCAAGTAAATTCTAAATTAATCCAAGTGGCTCGAAGGTCTCATAATTAAATTGGTCTCTTGCCAACATGCCGTAAGTCTCACACATCACACGACAATGGCGTCCCATTGCCCACCCCTACTCATGAGGAATGTTTCGATGCCACCCTCCTGTCGGGGACATTTCTATTTCGATACCTCTCATGTGCACATGGTGGTATTTCTCCATTTTCGACACCCCAACGTGTGGGGGTGTTACTTTCGATACCCCTTTTTAGGCGGTATTGCTCTTTTTCGACATCCCAATTATATGGCGATGTTGCTTTCGATACCCCATTATGATGGTATTACTTTACGATACCCCTATCATAGGTGGTATTGCGGCAAACATCATACAACATATTATAACTCAAATATGACATGTCTCATGCATGTAACAAACTATTTCCCTCAATTTTAAACATATAAACTTCCACCAATAACAAATAATCATGAATATCACAACATATCATACATGAATAAGCATGTTACAACATCAATTAATCAATTAATCAATTAATTCCCCTTTTAAACAAAACCCCAATTTTAGAATTTAGGTTACTAACAATATGCATCAAGTCAATTAAAGACTCCCAAAACCACATGGCAATCCCTTATCACCAAAAACGTATGTATCATGGAAATGGTTCATAAAAAGTATTGTTACTCATCTCTCGAAGACCTCCAGCTCTAAAAAATATAATTGACAAAAGTACGTGCTTCACTAAAGATTCCTGTTCCCCACACTGATGTTCTTGGATCTGTGTGGTGTTATGATTATACTGCCATAGAAAGGATCACCTCTCATAAAGCTCCCCCTCGCAACACTCACTGTGCGGCGCTGTTGCAAGTTCTTTACTTATAATTAATCCTGATGCTCCATAGGTTTTGCTTTTATTCAAATTCCAAATTGTGTGTGGGCCTTATTTTTAAGTCTCTAAACTTTCTATCAGTACATTCACGTCCATGTACTGCCAACAGTGACTAAGTTTTTTACTAAAGCAAAATTCCCACATGATAAGCACATGTGCCCCGCCGTGATTTTTAATCCAAAGGACTTCCTTTGACTTTATGTTATCCAAATTATTTCCATACAAAGAAAACATGGCTTATACGTGAGTTAAGGTGGATGGGGTCTCATGGTCTTTATTTGTTTATTTATTTATTTATTTATTTATTATTATTATTATTATTATTTATCCAATTTTACATTTTTTTTAAATTGTTAAATAATTTAAATAAATTCTTATATTAACAAATCCTTTACACAAAACTTGTACAAGCTTATTCTTTTATTTAAAGACTATTTTGAATTTTTAGGATGTTACAAAAAACCATGGAACAAGGAAATTCAAGGAAAGGATCATGAAGAATGACAAGAAGAAGGAGCATCATGAACAAGAAATTCCAAGAAGATCGTTAGGAATTTGTGTAAAGAAAGTACTTAGATCAACTCTTAGTTAAGCTCTCTAAAATAAGTGAAAATGATTTTTAAAAGTAAACATGTTTTCAAAATGAACTTAGAATGAAAAAGGTTAATTGATTAATCTGTACATATATGTGTACATCGATGTACTTTCAGTCAATTAACTAACTTTTAATAAAAACCCGAGTGTACATCTATGTATAAGTGTTATACATCTATGTATACATCGATTGATTCTGTACTTGCTTGATCAGTAAACATTTTTGCAACTATACATCGATTAGTACATCTATGTATAAGCCAAAACAGAACCAATGAGTTTTGAGATTGCAACACAATCGATTGGATAATCGATGTATGTGGTTCTGGGCCTCAATACAAGTGATTTTCAAGAACAACATCTATGTACTAATGTGTGTATCACTCAAGATCAAGAAATTCCAAGAACATAATCGATTGATCAGTCATCAATCGATGTACACAGTTATAAAAGAGAACATTTGTTTAGTACGTCTGTGTACTAATCGATTGACTGATAACAGAATTTTTCATATTAGTTTGTTTTGATCTCAACTGACTTATAAAGTGTGTCCAACGGATCTATTTTGAAATACAACTATATAAGGACGTTGGCAAAAACTTTTTCACAACTTTGCACGGAAAATACAAGATCAATCACTGAAAATCGAGAGAGCTTAGCATAGAGAAAAACTGAGTATTTTTATGTAGATCTTCAACTTGTAAAATCTGATTTTCTAGAATCTGATTCAAATCTTTTCAATTGTAAGAATTGAGATAAGAGAGAGGGTTCTCTCGCTGGTTGAATCAAGAGTAGAAGTGACTCTTGGTGTTGTGCAAGAGTAGAAGGAACTCTTGTGGGTTTGCAAGATTGCTTTTGGAAAAGCTTCCATTTGGGTAGAAGGAACCTAAGATTGAAGCTTGTGTAAAGAATCTTGTAAAATGATTTTTGATAGTGGACGAAACTCACAGTAATGTGGGGACTGGATGTAGGTTACCAGAGGAGGTAGCTGAACCAGGATAAAACTTGGTTTGCATTTTCTCTCTCCCTAAACTCCTTATTTGCTTTATTATTAAATGTATGAATTAAGCAACATGTTAGGGATGCTTGCATGATTTGATTAGTTTATGATCTTGTTTGTCACACCCCGATTTTTCGCTGTTTTCTTTTTCGATAATGAATGTGCTACTGTTTGTATATTCACATGAGTATTAGAAAATTATTTTAAATAAACAGAGTTTACCACTCAACTCTACTTGAATGTAGGAAGCTACGATTAAAATTTAGGTCGGGAAGTCAGGCGAAACCCGGCCCGCGAATTCCATTGACAGTATAATTATACTGCTCAAAAGACCTAATTTTAATTAGTGAACGAAAGACTTAAGATTTTTATTTTATTTCCTACAATTGTGTATTTTTAGAATTATTTCATAAAAAATGAAATAATATACGTTTTACGGGCGAAATACGTAATCGGGTGAACGACAGAGTGGATTTCGGAGTTTCCAAGAGCAGATAAAGAGGTTATCTTAGAATTTTGAGATGATTCATGGGGATGAGTCACACTTTTGAGTCTAGAAGATTCTACAAGGTTAAAGTGGTAATTTATGGATTTTGCACTTAAGTCCTTGAACTTTCTCTTAATTGCACTTTGGGCCCTAAGTTAGTTTCTATGCTTTTCCAAGTGAATTGGGCCATAATCTTTGCTCCAAACCCATTAGAGGACCGTGTCCTTGAGGCCCAAATTCTTTGTCCGTGGATTAAATTTCATAAAGCCAATTGAAATCATATGAGTTTCCTAGATTATGTTTATGCCTTAAGCATTTTGGTGGGCCAAAACAATTGAATCCAAGCCCAAAACTCCATGGACCATGCGCAAGCCCAAGGGAGAGTGGTGGCTGCCCTTAACTTGGATGAGCCAAGCTCATTCTTGTACATTCCACAACATTTTCCAATATTCTCAAAAGTTCTAAACTATTCTCAAAAGTTCCAAAGTATTCTAGCTTTTTCCTAAGAACATAGTAGCAAGTTGATGAAGAAGCTTCAAGATAACTCACATGATGAGTCACAATGTGAATACATTAAGTGTTGCACATGGTCATCATTACAAACTATTGGGAATTTGCAAAATAGTCCCTATACATTTGGAATTTTGAAAATCCCTAGGAATTATTTGCACGTAAATCCTTGAAGAAGCCACCTCCTTTCCACTTAGTCTCTCAAAAGTGGCGCAGCCCACACTCTTTAAAGGCATACTTTCACTTCATTATTTGCCTATTGCACACTTTACACAAAAACACCCAAAAGTTCTAAGTTCATACCATCATTTTGTGAAGCAAGTCCTTGGATCTTCACTTGTTTTTGATCTTCAAGAGGTGAATCCTATTCTCCTTCCCTAATCATGTCTATGTTCTTCAATAAGTTTAATGATTCAAAGTCTATTTCATCTATGTTCATCACTTTTAAGTTTCTAGATCTAGAACTTTGAAAATTCATAACAAATTCTAGAAAAATCTCATGATGTTGAAACCACTTCCTATGTTCTTATAATCATGTATATTGTATGTATCTAAGAGCATGTGATGATCAAAAATTTTCTTCTCTTGAAACCCATCTTGGCCGAATCCTAGAGAAAAGGATGGATGGAGTTTTTGTTCTTGCTTTTGATGTATGATCATGCCTTTCATCATACATACTTGTATACTTGTTGAATCCTAGTTGGTTCATTAAACTAAAAACCCTAGCCTCATGGACATGGCTTGGCCGAATCTACCATTTAGAGGGTTAGGATGGTTTTGATTCTTAACTTTGTTGTGTAGCCTTAATCCATTTCCTTAAGTATTCTAGAATCATTAATCCATGACTTAAACAACTTTGGAGTTTGTTTAGTCCTTAAACACTATGAGGCCGTGACCAACATAGGAGGATTTTGATGTTTTGTGATTGTTTATTTATGTGATTTTCTGGTTGTATTGTTGAAGGTTAAGTATAAAGCGATGTACGTGAGTTTCCGGCTTCCGACGAATTAAATTCAACTTGCTGTGAATCTTCGAGAGGTAAGAGGGGTTACCTGACGGGTCATTGGGATGGCCATATGTCCATGTTTGTGGTCTGTATATATATTTGTTTATGTGGTTGTGGTGTTTTTGGTTTATTTTATTTGGCTATGTGTTTCTAGCTGTTTATCTGTGTTTCGATTATTTATCTGCTTTCAATTTCTTTAATTATCCGCAGATATATATATTATATTGCTATGATGTATGAATTGTCTGGTAATATAGTTCTGATGATGATGTTGGATGTTGTTTGTGAAGCCTTTGGCAAAGGGTCGATGCACAACCGATTAATCAGATAAAAGCTTTAATAAACTGCATAAAATTATATTCAATGTTTTATGGGAAATGTTGGAATATAATGTTTATGGAAAATATTATTTGGAAAAATAACAAGTATTTGAGAAATATTATTATTTTAATAATTTATATTTGAAAAAGTGAACTATGTGTCACAGAGAGGGGGTAACCGTGAAAATATTTTACTACTGCTAATTTTTACATAAGATATTCCGCAATATTATAAAAAGTTATTTTGTGAAGTTAATCTGCGAAAATAACTTAACTGTGAATTTAGAAAATTGTTTAAGCGGAAAAAGCTAAGTTTTACATTGAAATACCTTAAAATGACTTAACGACGGCAATTTGGAAAACCGACGATGGCCAGTATTTTAGAAACGACAACGTGTATTTTTTATGAACTTCAAATCTCTGTGACCCTCTTTTCTGAAAATGATGTTTCTTGGTAACCGGTGTTTTATGACAGAAATCTTCCCACTTAACAAATTTTCCGAAATCAAGTTTTAAGTTGAAACTGTTTTAAAGAGGTTTGAACTTAATAACCGAGACGTCGGGGTATTAAGGTTCGTTGTGTTGTAGACTGGGTGTTTACTTAAAGAAGTTAAAACATTTTGAGATGTTTTCTATTACCACGAACCTATGCCTAAGGCATCAGTCTAGGGTTTCGTGATTGAGCACTCGGACTTTGAGGTCCTGTGTTTTAACGAAAGTTTTAAAGATGTTTGGAATTATGTTTGGTCGAAAGCTTTTGAGAGCTTTGACAAAGAAAGATATAACACAAAGAAAAGTGTGAGAGAATAATGTGTTTTCTTGCATGCATTTGGCAGACGTGCTATAGTTCAATGAATGATTACCTTGCGGCGTCAGGTAGATCATGCTACGATGTTCTTCATTGTGCTGGGAGGACAATGAGACCCCATTCACGATGTTATCACCGTGCCACGGTGTTGGACAGTGTGCGATGGGTTTTGGCTGTGTGCCTTTTTGCCTGGTGTGGCAATCGAGTCTGATCAACTCATCATGAGGTTGGGATATCTCATGAGATTAAGTACGAAATTTTAGAGCCTGAATATTGAAGTGTGCATGCATTCATATTTTAAAACGACGAAGTTCGGGTGTGAAGACCCTTTGATATATTGCGCTGTATGTTAATTTAATTATGAGAAATTAACTGATCTGGGTTTCTACATGTTTTGTTGTGTTGTACATATGGTTCTCGCGTTATGATCCATTTGTCGGTTTCTCACTCTTGCATGTTTCATTTGTGGTTTCTCTTCTGGTTTCTACGTGGTGGGATTCAGATGAACCTCTTAAGGACTATGGCGTCTACAAGAAGAAGAATGTTTAGTTCGGGGCATGCTGATGCTGCTTCTTTTTGTCGTAGTGTTTGACCAGCTTAGGTTTACGTTAAGTTATGTTTTGGGAATTATCTTTTCATTATAAATGTTTAAGTGTGAAACATACGAGGCAGTATAGCTGTATGACTTATATATATCGATATATCTAAGTGTGATTATGTGAACGTTGTTGTGATGATGTTGAAAGGAAAAAAAATTATCACCCCATTTGGTTTAAGACGAACGTTGAGAAAACATTATTTTCCGAAAGCAACCAGCGAATTTATGATCTTATTTCCCGCAAACGTGTAATCATGTGATGACCCAAGTTAGGGTGTCACATTGTTCATATATGAAATCAATAGTCTTGATAATCTTACTTTTATATGTGACACCCTAACTCGGGTCATCACATGGTTACCCGTTTGCGGAAATAAAACTTAATTTACTGGTTGCTTTCGGAAACCTTATTTATTTTAAGCTAGAAAACTCGGGTGTAAAAATTTTCTACTGCGGAACACTCTGGAACACCATGATACATACACTAAAACACTAAAATCATATTCTTAACGAGGTCACTATGGCATACAATTTTTCTCACAAAGTTTCAATTTTCAAAAATTATAAAATTAAACCAAAGACTAATTACAACCCCACGGTTACCGGTCTTTTCAAACTTACAACCCAACCAAGACTCCTAAGCTGGTCGTACTAACAGATACTACAACCGATAGAAGAAGCAACAGCATGCCCCGAACTAGACAACCTTCTTCTTCTTGTAGAGATCATACCCCTTGTGTGGCTCTGATATATTTGTATAGGTGAGACACCGATATATGGATTTAACACAATAACTACATGCGAGACATAAAAGAAAACATACACATATACATTTTCATAAAAACATAAGCATTCATAATAAGGCAAATAATTTATCAATGGGTTTTATACCCCAAACATTATCATTTGAAAACTATGCATGAACACTTCATATTCGTAATCTAAATTCATACCTAATCTCATGAGATATCCCAACCTCGAGGTGAGTTGATCAAACTTAATAGCCACACAGGCAAAAAGGCACGAAGCCAAAACCATAGCACACTGTCCAACACGAGGCACAGTGATCATCGAATATGGTTACCATAGCACATTGTCCAATTTAAGGAGCACTGATCGCCGAATATGGATTTTCATTGTCCAACTAGGGCACAATGATACGTCGATTCATGAATATCACCATGATATTATGATTTACAAATAGGCAGGTCTACCTAAAATGCATGTAAAACATTTTGTTCTTGACGTTTTTTTTTTGTGTTCAACCTTTCCTTGCCGGAGCTTAAAAGCTTCCGACCAACCAAAGTTTTAGACATCTTAACACTTTTATTAATAACACAAGACATCAAGTCCGAGTGCTCAATCACGAAACCAATAGACAGATGCCTTGGGCTTAGGGTCGTGGTAATATAAAACAGTATTCACTTTGAATAATATTATTTACCCCTAACTTAGGACACGCAGTCCAAAACCACACCGAAAATTAGGACACAGTCCAAAACTACACCGAAATTAGGACACGCAGTCCAAAACTACAGTGAAAATTAGGACACGCAGTCCATAGGACATGCAGTCCAAAACTACACTGAAATTAAGACTCAAATCCCAAAACGCCACAAAACACCATTTCCCCTACATCTTGATTACTAAGTTCAAACTCACTGTCTATACTGTTTAAGTAAAATTTGTTTCTGGAAAATCATCTCAAAAGGAAAAATCTTTCGTAAAATCATCAGTTACTAAAATCTTTTCTAAAACTTCATGTTTCAAAAAGGGAGTCACTTGAGTCTCAAATTTAGTTTAAAATACGTACTGCCGTTTTAGAAACACTTGCCGTCGATACTTTTCCAAATTACCGTCGTGAAGCATTTTTAAAGTCATTTAAGCCAAATCTTAGCTTTATCCACTTAAATAATTTTTCTAATATCATAATTAAGTTATTTTCGCAGATTAATTTCATAAAATATAGTTTTATAATATTATGGAATTTCTTACATAAAAATTAACAGTACAAAAATAATTTCACGGTTACCCCCTCACCGTGACTCATAAATTGCTTTTACACTAATAAATCATTAAAATAATAATATTTTCAAATGATTCCTTCTTTTATCAAATAATTATTTAAATCATAATATCTTTCAATATTTCTTAATTAACTATTGAATATTCCTCGTAAAGTCTTCTTAAAGCTTTTATCTGATTAATTTGTTGGGCACTGACCACTGTCAGGCTTCTCAAACAACAATCAACAACATCATAAGAATATTCCCAGGCAGATCATGCAACACAATATCATAATATATAACTGCGAATAAATAATTAAATACAGATAACCAAACACAAACAATTAACACAACTCTAATCAAATACCACAATCACAACCAAACACCACAACCACAGATAAATCATACAGACCACACACCAATCACAAATAGTTATTGGGAAAAATCCCTCAGGTAAGCTCCCCTTACCTCTCGAAGAACTTAGCTTCCAATTTAAAACTTTGTCGTGAATCCGGAAACTGTCAACGCACGTACACAATAATCTAGCTTGTCCTTCATAAAAAATAACACTCAATCAACAAACAAACAACTAAATCAAGCCTAAAATCCTACATGTTGGTTTCGGCCAAGGGCTGACTTTGGGGTTCAAAATCCTTAAAATTTTTAAACTCTTGGATTACTGATTTATAATCGCTTAAAACCCTAAATCAATGATCATGGCATAAAGATTGAAATTAAATCTTCCAATCCTTCAACAAATAATTTTCGGCCATGACCATTAAAATGGTTTAGAGACTTTAATTTAACTCAAACAACATAGATCTAATACCTATATAGCTTATAAGATTGAATCTTGTAAAGAAAATGAACAAAATCCTCCTCCCCACAAAACCCTAGGTTCTGCCTCCTTAGGTTAAATAGGTTCGAAAACTTTGTTTGATACAAGCTTCTAGATCTAGAATATAGAGGTAATAATAGGATTATATAAATTGGTTTCATATTTTTAGGATTTTTCTATGATTTATGGTGATTTTTCAAAGTTCTAGATCTAGAAACTTAAAAGTGGTGAACATAGATGAAATAGATTTCGAATCGTGAAACTTATTGAAGAACATAGACATGATTAGGGAAGGAGAATAGTATTCACCTCTTGAAGATCAAAAACAAGTGAAGATCCAAGGATTTACTTCACAAAATCAAGCTATGTAACTTAGGAGTTTTAATGGAAAATGGCAAAGTTGATGAAGAAGATGAAGATGGTCTTTTATAGAAGTGAAATGGGCTCACTTGGGAGGGTTTTGTCGTGGTTTTCAAGGGCATAAGGGTCCAAACATAAATTTTTAGGGACAAATGAGTAATCTTACAAAATGGCACTTTTGTGATTAAATCCAACATTAAGGACAAAATTGTAATTTCCAAAAAAAACCATCATGACAAACATGTGGTGAGGAGTGGTTGGTGGTGTGGCTGATTTGTGTCCACAATTTGTGGGGACAAACTTGGCATTTCAATGAAAATTCAAGTGTAAAATCGTCCAAGGGTAAAATAGTCTTTATACTATTTAAAAGAAATATCTAGATTTTTATTTAAAAGCAATCATGACATGAGTAAGTCATCCATATGACTCACCACCCTAGGTGGCAAGAGGTCTCAGCATCCGACGTCGGATTTTATCTCTGCACATCCGTTCTCGACTCCGTCGATTATGCGATTTAGGGTTTTACGCCCAAATCGAGTATAATAACTTATTTATTTTGAAATTTTTCCAAATAACCTTTATTGTTGGAAATGAGATATAAAATCTATTCATTTCGTTCTCGGGTCAAAATTAGGTTTTCTGATCAGTAAAATCTTATTGTCAGCGAAAACGCAGACCGGGTTCCGTCTGAATTTTCAACCAAAAATTTCACCGTATACTTATAAAAATAAGTATGACATGAATATGACTTTGGTTTTCCCAAAATCATTTTCTAAGTTTCAGATAAAAATATAAACGTTTATTTATATTTATACCGATCTTAGAAAGCGGAAAATTTGGGGTGTTACAATACTACCCCACTAAAAAAAAATCGTCCTCGAAATTCGGGACTCAAAAATAGACAGGATTTCCTCAATCCCAAGGTCTTACTTTAACAAGAAGGTAAGTAATCATAGAAGAACTTTATTAATCCGAAAAGAACACAGGAATGTCCAATATGCAAAAAGATTCTTTAATAGGTTCGTGAGTGTAAAACTGCATAGCGAATACATATTTACAACCAGGACTCTAATAAAGTTCCTTCTTTCACGAGAACACCTAGTGGATTAGGAACTCACAAACGACTAGTTCCCACTCTGAAGAGAATTTATTATTTGAACAAGGAATTTATCAATCAACGATTTAAAAATAACAACAGTCCGATTAAAATTCAGACTGAATCACTCTTACCAAAAGTAAAAGTGACTAAACGAAGTCTCATCAAGAAAATTCTTTCATCACGAAAGTATCGATCCTGAACAATAATAGGATAGTTCACAAAATAAAATTCCATAAAATTGATTCAACAATTGTACTTTGAAAACAATTCATAACTGTTGGGAAAAAAATGATCTGACCCCAAAAATCTAGACTAATCACTTCAATCAAAAGAAAAAGGACTAGAATAAATTTCCTTCAAGAAACCTTTATTCTCATGTGTCTAAAACACCTTACTTCTAAGTAATTCGGTCAATATACCATCTATTGTTCATAAATTCTTACAAGGTCTCGACTAACTCAAAAGCTATTAGTATCACACATTGTTTCGACAAAGAAACAATTCAAACAAGGTCCTACCAGAGATCGCACAACAAAAACATAACAGACCTATTCCCCAAGGTTCCCGAAAGACTCGACCAACTTTGATACCACTAATGTGACACCCTAACTCGGGTCATCACATGGTTACCCGTTTGCGGAAATAATACTTAATTTACTGGTTGCTTTCGGAAAACTTATTTATTTTAAGCTAGAAAACTTGGGTGTAAAAAATTTCTTCTGCGGAACACTCTGGAACACCATAATACATACACTAAAACACTAAAATCATATTCTTAACGAGGTCACTACGGCATACAATTTTTCTCACAAAGTTTCAATTTTCAAAAGTTATAAAATTAAACCAAAGACTAATTACAACCCCACGGTTACCGGCATTTTCAAACTTACAAACCAAGCAAGACTCCTAAGCTTGTCGTACTAACAGACACTACAACCGATAGAAGCAGCAACAGCATGCCCCGAACTAGACAGCCTTCTTCTTCTTGTAGAGATC
Organism: Sophora flavescens; assembly: GCA_030762895.1. NCBI lineage: Eukaryota > Viridiplantae > Streptophyta > Magnoliopsida > Fabales > Fabaceae > Sophora > Sophora flavescens. The sequence goes on from CM061066.1 coordinate 14,231,364, forward strand.
ATACCCCTTGTGTGGCTCTGATATGTTTGTAAGGGTGAGATGCCAATATATGGATTTAAAACAATAACTACATGCGAGACATAAAAGAAAACATACACATATACATTTTCATAAAAACATAAGCATTCATAATAAGGCAAATAATTTATCACTGGGTTTCATACCCCAAACATCATCATTTGAAAACTATGCATGAACAATTCATATTCATAATCTAAATTCATACCTAATCTCATGAGATATCCCAACCTTGAGGTGAGTTGACCAAACTCAATAACCACGCAGGTAAAAAGGCTTGAAGCCAAAACCATAGCACACTATCCAACACGAGGCACAGTGATCACCGAATATGGTTACCATAGCACACTGTCCAATTTAAGGAGCAATGATCGCCGAATATGGATTTTCATTGTCCAACCAGGGCACAATGATACGTCGATTCATGAATATCACCATGATATTATGATTTACAAATAGGTAGGTTTGCCTAAAATGCATGTAAAACATTTTGTTCTTGATGCTTTTCTTTGTGTTCAATCTTTCCTTGCCGGAGCTTAAAAGCTTCCGACCAACCATAGTTTTAGACATCTTAGCACTTTTATTAATAACACAGGACATCAAGTCCGAGTGCTCAATCACGAAATCCCTAGACAGATGCCTCGGGCTTAGGTTCATGGTAATAGAAAACAGTATTCACTTTGAATAATATTATTTACCCCGAACATAGGACACGCACTCCAAAACCACACCAAAAATTAGGACACGCAGTCCATAGGACACACAGTCCAAAAATACACCGAAATTAGGACACGCAGTCCGAAACTACACCGAAAATTAGGGCACGCAATCCATAGGACATGCAGTCCAAAACTATACTGAAATTAAGACTCAAATCCCAAAACGCCACAAAACACTATTTCCCCTACATCTCGATTACTAAGTTCAAACTTACTGTCTATACTGTTTGCGTAAAATTTGTTTCTGGAAAATCATCTCAAAAGGAAAATTCTTTCGTAAAATTATCAGTTACTAAAATCTTTTCTAAAAACTTCATGTTTCAAAAAGGGAGTCACTTGAGGCTCAAATTTAGTTTAAAATACGTACTGCCATTTTAGAAACACTTGCTGTCGATACTTTTCCAAATTACCGTCGTTAAGCATTTTTAAAGTCATTTAAGCCAAATTTTAGCTTTATCCACTTAAATAATTTTTCTGATATCATAATTAAGTTATTTTCGCAGATTAATTTCATAAAATATAATTTTATAATATTACGGAATTTCTTACATAAAAATTAGCAGTACAAAAATAATTTCACGGTTACGCCCTCACCGTGACTCATAAATTGCTTTTACACTAATAAATCATTAAAATAATAATATTTTCAAATGATTCCTTCTTTTATCAAATAATTATTTAAATCATAATATATTTCAATATTTCTTAATTAACTAGTGAATATTCCTCGTAAAGTCTTCTTAAAGCTTTTATCTGATTAATTTATTGGACACTGACCACTGTCAGGCTTCTCAAACAACAATCAACAATATCATAAGAATATTCCCAGGCAGATCATGCATCACAATATCATAATATATAACTGCGAATAAATAATTAAATACAGATAACCAAACACAAACAATTAACACAACTCTAATCAAATACCACAATCACAACCAAACACCACAACCACAGATAAATCATACAGACCACACACCAATCACAAATAGTTATTGGGAAAAATCCCTCAGGTAAGCTCTCCTTACCTCTTGAAGAACTTAGCTTCCAATTTAAAACTTTGTCGTTAATCCGGAAACCATCAACGCACGTACACAATAATCTAGATTGTCCTTCATCAAAAATAACACTCAATCAACAAACAAACAACTAAATCAAGCCTAAAATCCTACATGTTGGTTTCGGCCAAGGGCTGACTTTGGGGTTCAAAATCCTTAAAATTTCTAAACTCTTGGATTAGTGATTTCTAATCACTTAAAACCCTAAATCAATGATCAATGCACCACATCTGGATCCAAAACTTGGTTCTCGCCAGTCTCATACCAACATAACGGGGTCCTACACTTTCTATCATACAAAGCCTCATATGGTGCCATTCCGATACTACTATGGAAACTATTGTTATAAGTAAATTCAATCAATGGTAAGAACTCATCCCAACTGCCAGTGTGCTCCAACACATAATCTCTCAATAATTCCTCCAATGACTGAATTGTCCTTTCTGACTGTCCATCAGTTTGGGGATGATAAGCATAACTCATCCTCAACTTTGTTCCCAAAGCATTTTGCAATTGTTTCCAAAATCTAGATGTAAATCTAGGATCTCGGTCTGAGACAATACTCGATGACACACCATGCAATCTAACAATTTCTTTGATGTAAATCTGAGTAAACCTTTCCAAATTATAACTTTCACCAATAGATAAGAAGTGAGCACACTTCGTCAACCTATCAATGATAACCCAAATCGCATTATGCTTCTTAGGAGTTCATGGTAATCCGACCACAAAATCCATAGCTATGCTATCCCATTTCCAATCTGGGATATCTAAAGACTGTAATAATCATGCTGGCTTCTGATGTTCAATCTTAGCTTTCTGACACACCAGACAAGATAAAACATACTCCGCTACTTCTTTCTTCATCCTTGTCCACCAAAACATTTTCTTCAAATCCTGATACATCTTTGTGGAACCAGGATGGAAACTCAACTTACTCTTTTGTGTCTCCTCTAAACACCTCTTTAATATACATCATCTAGGTTAGGCATTTCTAAATCATTATTATCCTCACACCCAAAACAATCATCTCTTAAACAACATATATATCTTTGCTTAAAAACCACTAAGCATAATAATAAAAACCAGGCAGATCATGCATAACACAATATCAATCAAAATATTCCAATATCACCAACGTCGCACATAATCAATTCAATAAAGGTAATAAAATCAAATCTACCATCAACAATATAAAATCAACCTAATATCGATAAACCTACAATCCTCGAATCACCATTGTTTTTTCAGAAAAGGTTTCCAATGTGATTTTGGTCTTGTCGATTACTCGACTACTAGTAGGGTTTATGTCGCCCTACACAATTATTATATAATCTACTACTTATCTATTCCGACGATAGGTTGGTTCTTTCCCCCACCAGGGTTATCACCGGGATTCTGAAATCGATGTTCCTCGTTATCACGCCACACGTTACCAATTCCTCCTTCAACCAACATCACATAACAACGATTAATCAAAGAATTCCCACTAGGTTCACTTTAATACTAGGTTCGACCTCTAATTAAAAATGAGGCTAGGATTATTTTCTCACTATAATCTTTTGGATTCTAGGTGTTTAGGTCTTAGATAACTATAATAAATTGTTAGAAGTTGAAAATATGAAACAAAATCCTCTAACCTCTAAGGTTAGGGTTTCAACCTTCAACATAAAAATAGGTTAGAAAATTTATTTGGGTTCCAATCCTTGGATCATAAAAGTATAAGTATCTAAAAGCATAAAAACCATAATCTTAACTCATCAACATTTTTAAACATTTTTACATAATCTTAGAAGAAATAGATCTAAGACTTGAAATAGATAAAACTTGATGAAACTTAAGATTAGTTGAGGTTTAGGAACATAGAAACCCTAAATAGTATAGATCTAACCTCATTTAAGTTAAAAAATTGAACAAAACCTCCTTTGTCCATTTAGACATTGGTTCGACCTCTTTACAAAAATAGGGGAGGAAAATTTTGCTTGATGTATGCTCTTAGATAATGAAAGTAGAGATCATAACTAGATCATAGAAATTGGTTTCACATTTTTATGATTATCTACAATTTTCTAGAGATTTTAGAAGCTTATAGATCTAAGAATATCAAAAGGATGAACATGGCATAAACTCAACAAACAAGTGAAGAGAAGAACTTAGATGAGTAAGAAGAAGAAGTTTTACCCTTGGAGCTTGAAGGAAATGAGCGAAGATGATGAATTCTTGAAGGAAATCAATGGAGTTTTGAAGTGAAGAACTTCGTTATGTGAGTGTAAAGTGTGAAAATGAAAGAAAATGAGTGTTTATATAGAGGGAGAGAGAGAAAGTGGCGTGTGGGAGAAGGAGAGTGAGGGACTTGGGCTCCAAGTTTTGCTAAGATGTGTTTGGTTGGAGAAAGTGAGAGAAAAATGGGTTTCTGGATTAAAATACATTATATTCAAAAAGTGTAATGTTGGTTACTTTATGATGTGACCTTTGACTCACATCAACATGTCACTCCTTTTCCATCAAGTCACATTGGTCGTCTCAGCTCCCCATCCTGCTACGTTGTGTACCTGGTTAAAGTTTTCGATCGTATTTTTCGATGATTTCGCCCTGATAAAATAGTATATTTTAATTCGAATGTAAAATTTCCAAAATTACTAAAGTCATTGGAAACACGACAAAAACACTAACCATTTCGTTCACGGGTCAAAATTAGGTTTCCTGCTCAATAAACTTTTACTGTCAGTGGAAACGCGGATCGGGTTTCGTCCGATTTTTCGACCCAAAATTTTACCGTAACCTTCTACCATAAAGTAGACTATGAATGTGATTTTATTTTATTCTAGAACACTTTCTAACTTTCAAATTAAAATATAATTAATTATATTTTAACCGGTTGAACAACATAATTAAAATCAGGCTGTTACACCCTGCATTCAATGGCACTGCCTATATGTATTGGAAAAATTATGTTGATATTCCTTGTGGCTAGTGGTATTGATGTATTAGATGCTGTTGAGAATGATCCATACATCCCTCACACTCTTGATGCAAATGACACCAAGAAATAAAAGCTTAGAAGTGATTGGGATGATGAGGACAAAAAGAGAGTAGGTTATAATGATAATGCTAAGAATATTATAACTGATGCCTTGAGCTATGATGAATTTTTCAGGGTTTCAAATTGTAAGACAGCCAATTAAATGTGGTATACGCTGCAAATTACTCATGAAGGAACAAGTGATGTAAAGAAAGCAAGAATGAGCTCACTCATGCAAGAGTATGAACTCTTTCACATGAAGAATGGTGAAGACATCAATGATATGCAAATGAGGTTCACTCACATAGTGAATCAGTTGAATGGACTTGGAAAGATCATTTCAGATGAACAACAAATCAACAAGGTTATGAGATGTTTGACCAGAGAATGGCAACCAAAGATTATTGCGATAGCTGAATCAAAGGACTTAGCAACCATGAACATTGCTACACTATTTGGAAAGCTCAAAGAACACGAGATGGAGCTACATAGGTTGAATAATCTTGAAGATGAGGAGAAAAAGGAAAAAGGCTTATCACTTAAAGCACATGTCTCCAAAGAAAGTCTTGACAGTGATGGAGATGAAGAAGTTGAAGAGGATGAAGATTCTGAAGAGGATGTGGGACTGATGGTCAGAAAATTCAAAAGATTCCTCAACAAGAAGAAATCCTTCAACAAAAAGCCTTCAAATTTCTTTTCCAAGAAGACCACTTCAAAAGTTGAAAATTCAGCATCAAATGTGAAGTGCTATGAATGTGGCAAACCTGGACATTACAAGAATGAGTGTCCTAAACTTCAAAAGACTGACAAGCATGACAATCATGAGTCCAAGGACAAGAAGAATAGAAAGCCAAGGAGATCATACATAGCTTGGGAGGAAAATGATATGGATTCCTCTGAAGAAGAAGAAGAAGAAGTTTTACCCTTGGAGCTTGAAGGAAATGAGCGAAGATGATGAAATCTTGAAGGAATTCAATGGAGTTTTGAAGTGAAGAACTTCGTTATGTGAGTGTAAAGTGTGAAAATGAAATAAAATGAGTGTTTATATAGAGGGAGAGAGAGAAAGTGGCGTGTGGGAGAAGGCGAGTGAGGGACTTGGGCTCCAAGTTTTGCTAAGATGTGTTTGGTTGGAGAAAGTGAGAGAAAAATGGGTTTTTGGATTAAAATATATTATATTCAAAAAGTGTAATGATGATTACTTTATGATGTGACCTTTGACTCACATCAACATGTCACTCATTTTCCATCAAGTCACATTGGTCGTCTCAGCTCCCCATCCTGCTTCGTTGTGTACCCGGTTAAAGTTTCCGATCGTATTTTTCAACGATTTCGCCCGAATAAAATATTATATTTTAATTCCGAATGTAAAATTTCGAAAATTACTAAAGTCATTGGAAAGACGACAAAAACACTAACCATTTCGTTCAAGGATCAAAATTAGGTTTCCAGGTCAGTAAACTTTTTCTGTAAGTGAAAACGCAGATCGGGTTTCGTCTGAATTTTCAACCCAAAATTTTACCGTAACCTTCTACCATAAAGTAGACTATGAATGTGATTTTATTTTATTCAAAAACACTTTCTAACTTTCAGATTAAAATATAATTAATTATATTTTACCCGGTTGAACATCATAATTAAAATTAGGTTGTTACATTACTACCCCTCTTAAAAGAAAATTCCATCCTCGGAATTTACGTACCTTGGAAAAGATGTGGATATTGTTGTTGCATATCCTCCTCGCGTTCGCAAGTAGCATCTATGGTAGTTTCATCTCATACGACCTTAACCAAATGAATTTGTCTTCCGCGAAGCTCCTTAATCCGTCTATCTGCTATCCTTACAGGTAAAGCCTCATACTCTAGATTCTCTCGCAGTTGTATAGATTGAGACTCAATGACATGTGAAGGATTAGGATAGTACTTTCTCAACTGAGAAACATGAAAGACATCATGATGGTTAGAATGGTTGGGTGGTAAGGCAATTTGGTAAGCTACTGGACCAATTCTTCGAAGAATCTGAAAAGGTCCAATGAATCGAGGAGTAAGTTTTCTGGATTTGATTGCTCTGCCAATTCCAGTTTTCTGAATAACTCAAAAACCACGTGATCGCCTTCCTGGAATTCTAATGGTCTCCTCCTCTTGTCACTATAGCTCCTTTGTCTATCCTGAGCTTCCTTCATCTTTTCCCGTATCTTCCTTACTTGTTTCGTAGTCTGTTGCACCACATCTGGACCCAAAACTTGGTTCTCACCAGTCTCATACCAACATAACGGGGTCCTACACTTTCTGTCATACAAAGCCTCATATGGTGCCATTCCGATACTACTATGGAAACTATTGTTATAAGTAAATTCAATCAATGGTAAGAACTCATCCCAACTGCCAGTGTACTCCAACACATAAGCTCTCAATAGATCCTCCAATGACCGAATTGTCCTTTATGACTGTCCATCAGTTTGGGGATGATAAGCAGAACTCATCCTCAACTTTGTTCCCAAAGCATTTTGCAATTGTTTCCAAAATCTAGACGTGAATCTAGGATCTCGGTCTGAGACAATACTCGATGGCACACCATTCAATCTAACAATTTCTTTAATGTAAATCTGAGTCAACCTTTCCAAATTATAACTTTCACCAATAAATAAGAAGTGAGCACACTTCGTCAACCTATCAATGATAACCCAAATCGCATTATGCTTCTTAGGAGTTCGTGGTAATCCGACCACAAAATCCATAGCTATGCTATCCCATTTCCACTCTGGGATTTTTAAAGACTAATAATCATGCTGGCTTCTGATGTTCAATCTTAGCTTTCTGACACATCAGACAAGATAAAACATACTCCGCTACTTCTTTCTTCATCCTTGTCCACCAAAACATTTTCTTCAAATCCTGATACATCTTTGTACACAAGGATTGGGGTACCAATTCTACCAATTCGCGGGAAATCCGATACGTTTGGTCAAGAGAGGAAAGTGGTTGACAGAGAGAGATTAATATCGCAATTCAATTAACAAATCAAATAAAGCTAAGGTATTAAAATCTGAAATTAAGATATCTAGGGTCTCAAATCCACCTACCCAATCATGCATAGTACCCAAGTGATGATGTATTCCTCCCTAAATTCAATTACAATGTCAACCGGGACCCCAAATTCTCCTATATCCACTGTCGTGCTCAATAGGACGTATTCGATGATTGGATTAATTACTTACTAGGTCTCATAACCCTAATCATCAAACTCTATTAATTCTTGTTCCCTATAGGTTGCACTAATCTCCTACTCACTCTCGTGCAATATTCAATTAGTGATCCCAATTCAAGTTCTAAACGCGAATTGCTGACTAAGCCTCATCAACGTTAACAAGTCAATCACGCGTGCATATGATCAACGCAATCAAATCAGAATTGGAAAACATCAATTGAGAAAAGGGGAGAAAAACATACATCACATGAACACTATACCGCCATGAGTGGCTTCATTGATTCCCTAGACGAGGGGATTAGTTCCTCATGCCCGTGACAACACACAAATAATCCGACATACTCACCATATCAAAATAAGAAAAAGAAGAAGGGAGACGCAGCTCCAGAGTAACAAGAACTCGTAACAAAACTGACCTAAAACAGTGACTAAAACTAGGATTCGGATCCTCTTTTTCTGATCTGAAACAGCCTATAAATAGGGATTCTAGTTCTCGGCCGCTCGCGGGGCGAACAAGCTTTCGCGAGGCGAACATTAGTTTTGGCGCGCTTTCAATTTGGATTATCGCGAGGCGAGAGTGTGTTCGCGGGGCGAGTCTTCAAACCTTAATCTGTCACAGCCGTGACCTTAATCACGGCTAGGCCGTGATGGTCTCTTTCTTCCAGGGGCTTCAGGCTCTCGCGAGGTGAGAAGCCTATCGCGTGGCGAGCCAGAATTGATGACTGTTGCTGTTTTGATGATCTTCAGGCTCGCAAGGCGAGCATCTACTCGCGGGGCAAGTATCTCCAGAATGGAAATTTCCACTGTTTTCTTGACTCGAAGTGCTTCCTTGACTCTTGGAGCTTCACTTCTAACCTGAAACAATAAAAAGAAACAAAAAGCGTAATTCTATTAAAAATAGACTAAAAACTACTAAAAAATGCCTAGAACGAGTCAAAGTCTACTTAGGAACAAAGCAAAGCCAAATTTGGGCGAAAACAAGATTGAACTCGAATAATTAGCACAAAAACCACGGTCCATCTAGTTATAAAACTAGATAAGCCAGAGGCTTATCAAAACACCCCAAAATTAAACCTTGCTTGTCCCTAAGCAAGCTAAAACTCAAAAAGGACTCAAGACTTGGCAAGCTTAAGGGATTCAATCGATTTCGCACAAATTTCATGTAATCTTAACAAAACAGTTTTTCCCCAATGATTTCCCCCTTGCATCAATGTAATCCCCACATTCATTTACTTTAAACAATTGAGAACTTCATCATTTATGCAATCATTAATCTAAGTTGAGGATCAGAGTCACACACAAAAGGAAGATCACCAATTTCAAACAATTGCCTTCCTCACACGGGTATGTAAAATTTCACTCATTCGCTCAAATTCGTCTAGGCTATCAACTTTTCACTCAAATTCACATTTCAAGCGCACTTCCCATGAATTTGATTTTCATCTCAAAAATGGTTCCCACGAAAACATGCATGCACATCAGAAGGTCTTATAAAGGTTGTAATGGGGCCTGACTGAGGGTAGGATATTCAAGGATACTAGGCTTAAGTCCCTAGGAACTAAGAGAGCATGAGCATTTGACACATATTCAACTCAAATTCCTTTTTCCATTTTTCTTTTTGCCTCGGGTGACTACAGCCCTTTCCTTGCTATATTTGTTTTTCCTGTTTTGCCCCTTTTCTTTTGGCAATTTTTTTTTCTTTTTTTTTTCTTTTTTTTGCCTTGGGATTCAACCTTTATTTTTCTTTTTCTCACCCCAATATGACACATCACCTTGTAGCCACCCCAAACTTAGTTTCTCACAACCTTTCTCTTGCTAAGCTTCCATGCTCTCCTAATCCTAAGATTGGGTTAACATGGTTTTTCAGATTTCCGGCTTATAAGATAGGGTCATCAAGAAACAATAGGCTAATTAGGCTCAATGGGGCTAACTAGGGAACATGCATTAGGGATGGTTCTTTTTAGGCCAAGTAGTTATTTCAAAGAAAATTTCCAAAATCATTTGATGCAACACATAAACATGCAAACCATGAAGAGATTTAAGCAAATCCGGGAAAGTGCAACTTAATAGTGAAACTTAATAGTGATTCACACAATCAAAAACAAAGTTGGAGGCTCAAATCCTCACCTGGACATTTTGCAAATTGTTTGACCGAGATACAATTCCTAGTGTGTGCACCCCCTCACCCCAAACTTATCATAAATCAAGTAATCACAATAAAATTCTCAAAGTTCAGTTTTCAATTTTTCACATGGGGATCAACTTTTCTAATTTCAGAACCTAGGGGGAAATCATCAATGGTCAAAATAATTCATGCAATCAATCTATGCTAAATTTAATTAAAATCCAACAAGCTTGTCGACACAACATTCATACACAAACTCTTGATCTTCTCAAATTATTCAAGAGTGACAAACAAAAACAAAACAAAAACAAAAACAAAAACAAAAACAAGAGTGAGGAAAGGAGAGGGTGCTCCCTGATCAAGTTTCTATGGTTGCATCCTTGTCCAATTGGTCTCACGGGCTCCCTTCTGTTGCATAGCATCCTGGAAGAACTCCTGCAGATTAAACCTTAATTGCAGATTCGCGAGGCGAGAGATAACTCGCGAGGCGAATCTGGAAAAATTGTTTTCACACTTTCCATAATAGCGAGGCGAGTAGTATCTCGCGGGGCGAATCTGGAATTCCAACAGATGATGATGCCCAGAATCGCAAGGCGAAAGTATACCTCGCGACGCGAGACAGAAGCGTGAGCAAGCCTCTGAGATTCAGGGCTTCTGTCTCGCGCGGCCGCTGTGGATTCGTGTGGCGAATCAAGCTCTTTTTTTTTGTCAATTAAAATGACAGAAACTAAAAATAAAGGATACCTAGCTTGGGTTGCCTCCCAAGTAGCGCTTGTTTAACGTCCCGAGCCTGACTCAAGTCACCCCTAAGGGTTAATCCGGAGGAAGAAACTGCTTGTAATTTGGGACTGATTCCCCATGGTCATGCCTTATCATTTGCCCATTCACCTTGAAGTTACCAGAGGCCCCTTCTAACTCTACTGTTCCGTGAGGACAAACTTGGAGGACCTTGAATGGTCCCGACCACTTTGATCTTAGCTTTCCCGGAAAGAGTTTCAACCTTGAATTGTCAAGAAGTACCGCTTGCCCGGGCTCAAGCTCCCTAGGCAAGATGTGTTTGTCCTGCCTTTCCTTAGTCCGCTTTTTGTGGATTGCTTGCTTGCGGATCCCGGACAACTCATTTAAATCCAAAAACCCTCTATAATCGGCACATACTCTCCATTCCGTGATGGTCCTTTTTGGGATCAACTCATTGTTTTCATTGACCACCACGGTTGTGCCACCTTTCAACTTCGGTGCTTTATCATCTTTTTCCTTTCCCTTGTTGTTGCGCTCTTCCCTTGCACATTCATCCCTTGGGGAACTCGGTAAGGCTTCCATGTCTTTCAACCACTCGAGATAGACCTCATCCCCCGAAGGGTCTTTTTTCTCACTATCATCATCATGGGATTTTACCAACACTTTTGCAAGTGAAGAACCATGGGCTTCTCGAGTTGCCTTTACCCTTACAGTTGAGTCCACCACATCCACTCGACACACATCCGACCTCTCAAAGGGGTGCTTCATTGCTTCAAAGACATTGAAGACTACCTCATCGTCTTGCACCCTTAGAGTTAGTTTCCCTTGTCGCACATCTATCAAGGTACCCCCAGTGGCCAAGAAGGGCCTACCCAATATGAGAGGGATCTCGGTGTCTTCATCCATATCAAGTACCACAAAGTCCACCGGAAATATGAACTTGTCAACTTTCACTAACAAGTCTTCGACCACCCCATAAGGATATTTTATAGAGCGATCGGCTAGTTGGAGCGACATCCGTGTATCCTTGAATTCTTTGATCCCCAACCTCTTCATCATAGAGAGGGGCATCAAGTTGATGCTTGCCCCTAGATCACATAATGCCTTTCCTAGAGTCATCCCACCAATGGTGCATGGTATCGAAAAAGAACCGGGATCCTTCAACTTTGGAGGTAGTTTTCTTTGAAGAATGGAACTACACTCCTCGGTCAAAGCAACCGTTTCCTCATCCACTATTCTCTGCTTCTTGGAGAGAAGCTCCTTCATAAACCGGGCATAAGATGGCATTTGTTCCAAGGCTTCCGCAAATGGAATGTTAATTTGAAGTTTGCGGAAGACATCAAGGAATCTGTTGAACTGCTTATCCTGTTGAGGCTTCTTCAATCTTTCAGGATACGGTACCTTCATATAGGGCGGGAGGTCTTGGGGTTCAACCCACTTCTTCTTTCGGAACTCTTCATCCACAAGCTTCAGCCTTCCCCCTTGCTCTGGTGCCTTGTCACTTGCCAACTCCTCTTTCTCAACATGTGGTTGTTTCGGGGCCTTGTCTTCCTCTAAACTGGTTGCACTACTGTTAGATCCCAACACCCTACCGCTTCTAGTTGTTATGGAATTGCAATGGTTCTTAGGGTTGTTCTCGGTATCACCTGGGAAAGTGCCTGGGAGACGCTCATTTAGTTGCCTTGCGAGCTGAGCAACCTGCGTCTCTAGATTGTGAATTGACGCCCCTGTATGCGTTGCCAACTTGTCAACTGTCGCGCTCACCTTCTCAACTGTCGCGCTCATCTTCTCAAAAGCCAATTCCCAAGGCTGCCTTCCACCATCTGTTATTTGCAACTGATTAGGCCCCGGAAGAGCCTGCTAAGTATTGCGCTGCTGAATTCCAATGTTCGGCCTTAGACCCTGTTGAGGTTGTTGCCAATTCTGTTGAGGATGTTGTTGACCGGCTAGACCACCATTAGCATCACTCCAAGCGAAACCCGGATGGTCTCTCCTCATATAGCCCCTATTATGATTCTGACTGTTCCTCTGATAGTTGTTCTGGGGCACGCTGTCATAGAAATTGTGGCATGAGTCCACATGTTCTCGAGAGAAGTTGAACGGGCAGCTCTGAGTGTCATGATTTCCATTATAATTATCACAACCCGGAGGCATTCCCTCGTGTACCGCATTAACCTTCTTGTTCTCTGACAAAGCCGCAACTTGCACCTTCAACGATTTAACTTGCTCTAGAATGGCTTCCATTGTTGCAGAACTGACTCCACTTGAGGTTTCCCTACCACGGTTGTAATCATTGTACGACATCTTCTCTAATAATGCCCATCCATCCTCAGCTGATAAAAAGGAAAAGGAACCGCCAGCTGCGGCATCACAATTCATCTAATAGCGTCCCCTTAACCCATTAAAGAAATGTTGAACTTTGGAGACCGGGTCAAAGAAAGCTGAAGGACATCTTCTCAAGAGCACATTGTACCTCTCCCAAGCTTCATTAAAAGTTTCATCCTCTGTCTGTCTGAAAGATGTAACGGCTACTCTTGCTTGTGCCGCTTTCTAAGGAGGAAAATACTTAGTCAGGAACTTTTGTGCCATTTGCTCCCAAGTTCTGATACTGTTCCTATCCAAGCTGTCAAACCAATCGCGAGCGACATCCCTAAGAGAGAGAGGGAATAGCCGCAAGCGAAACTCATCCTGAGAAACACCTCTTGTCTTCTGCAAGTCACAAGCTTCAAGGAAGTGGGTGGTGTGCTTGTGAGGGTCTTGTCTGCCACTCCCATCAAACTGATTCTCACGGATATAGGCTGTGACACATCCTTCCACTCTGAAGGAGTCAGTATTGAGGTTGCCTCTCACGATGGAAGAATCACAATCACCCAAGTTGGGTAGACTGTACTCGAAGAGAGGCTTGTAACGAGGAGGAGGAGGGGGGGAGGATTTTCTTCTTCCATTCTCTCAAGATCACGCGCTTTAAGCCTTTTTCTTTCTCTGACTTCCTTCCTTAAGCGCTTCTCGGTCTTGGTGATTTCCGAATCAAATAGCAGGTCCTCTTGTGAAAGGGTATCTCGCATACAAAAACACGGCAAGACCAAGTGGAATCAAAGAAGTAGAGAGAAATAATAAATAAATAACAGAAAAATAAAAAATAAAATCAACTTAACCAATCAATCAAATTTCCTAAAAAATAGGAAAATTGGTTGTGCCAATCTCCGGCAACGGCGCCAAAAACTTGATGAGTCACCGGCAAGTGTACCGGGTCGTCGCAAGTAATAAAATAACACGGTAAGAATTTACCGAGGTCGAACACAAGGATTGGGGTACCAATTCTACCAATTCGCGGGAAATCCGATACGTTTGGTCAAGAGAGGAAAGTGGTTGAGAGAGAGAGATTAATATCGCAATTCAATTAACAAATCAAATAAAGCTAAGGTATTAAAATCTGAAATTAAGATATCTAGGGTCTCAAATCCACCTACCCAATCATGCATAGTACCCAAGTGATGATGTATTCCTCCCTAAATTCAATTACAATGTCAACCGGGACCCCCAAATTCTCCTATATCCACTGTCGTGCCCAATAGGACGTATTCGATGATTGGATTAATTACTTACTAGGTCTCATAACCCTAATCATCAAACTCTATTAATTCTTGTTCCCTATAGGTTGCACTAATCTCATACTCACTCTCGTGCAATATTCAATTAGTGATCCCAATTCAAGTTCTAAACGCGAATTGCTGACTAAGCCTCATCAACGTTAACAAGTCAATCACGCATGCATATGATCAACGCAATCAAATCAGAATTGGAAAACATCAATTGAGAAAAGGGGAGAAAAACATACATCACATGAACACTATACCGCCATGAGTGGCTTCATTGATTCCCTAGACGAGGGGATTAGTTCCTCATGCCCGTGACAACACACAAACAATCCGACATACTCACCATATCAAAATAAGAAAAAGAAGAAGGGAGACGCAGCTCCAGAGTAACAAGAACTCGTAACAAAACTGATCTAAAACAGTGGCTAAAACTAGGATTCGGATCCTCTTTTTCTGATCTGAAACAGCCTATAAATAGGGATTCTGGTTCTCGGCCGCTCGCGGTGCGAACAAGCTTTCGCGAGGCGAACATTAGATTTGGATTATCGCGAGGCGAGAGTGTGTTCGCGGGGCGAGTCTTCAAACCTTAATCTGTCACAGCCGTGATGGTCTCTTTCTTCCAGGGTCTTCAGGCTCTCGCGAGGCGAGAAGCCTATCGTGTGGCGAGCCAGAATTGATGACTGTTGCTGTTTTGCTGATCTTCAGGCTCGCAAGGCGAGCATCTACTCGCGGGGCGAGTATCTCCAGAATGGAAATTTCCACTGTTTTCTTGACTCGAAGTGCTTCCTTGACTCTTGGAGCTTCACTTCTAACCTGAAACAATAAAAAGAAACAAAAAGTGTAATTCTATTCAAAATAGACTAAAAACTACTAAAAAATGCCTAGAACGAGTCAAAGTCTACTTAGGAACAAAGCAAAGCCAAATTTGGGCGAAAACGAGATTGAACTCGAATAATTAGCACAAAAACCACGGTCCATCTAGTTATAAAACTAGATAAACCAGAGGCTTATCAGTGGATCCAGGATGGAAACTCAACTTACTCTTTTGTGCCTCCTCTAAAATCAGCTTCCTAAGTTCTGCATCCTCTGGCACACATATTCTATCTCTAAACCATAACACACCATCTGTTCCTCTACTAAACTCAAATTTTACCTTCATCGATTCCTCTACTTACTTCTTGGAGCTGTAGATCCTAAACTTGTTTATCTTTAAGATCTCTCAAAAAATCACTACTAATAGTGATCATACTTAAGCAAATCTCATTCTCAACCAATTTCATTCCTAAGTTCAAATCCTTGAACTGTTCAAGCAATTTTAACTCCTTAACCATCATCGCAGACACGTACGTGCAAGGACTTCCTGCTTAAAGCATCCGCTACCACATTTGCCATTCCAGGATGGTACAGTAATTCAAAATCATAATCTTTGATAAAATCCATCCATCTTCGCTGTCTCATTTTCAATTCTTTTTGATCGAATAGATACTTCAGGATCTTGTGGTCACTGAAAACATTAAACTTTGCTTCATACAAAAAGTGTCGCCATATCTTTAATGTGAACACTATTGCTGCTAAATCCAGATCATGAGTCGGATAATTTCTCTAATGAATTCTCAACTATCGAGAAGCATAAGAACTCTTCCCTCTTGCATCAGGACACAACCTAAACCTTGGAATGACATATCACAGTATACATCAAACTGTCCTAGTGGGTCTAGTAAGATCAACACAGGTGATGTAGTCAACCTGTCCTTCAGCTTTTGAAAACTTCGTTCACACTTGTCCGTCCATACAAAAGCTATATTTTTCCTCGTTAACTGCATCATAGGCAATGCAATCTTCGAGAATCCCTCTATGAACCTCTCATAATATCCAGCTAGTCCTAGGAAACTCCATACTTCACTTACTGACTTAGGCTGTTCCCACTTAAGAACCGCCTCAACCTTAGCTGGATCTACGGCTATTACTTCTTTATTAATCACATGACCTAGGAACTGAACTTCCTCAAGCCAAAACTCACACTTGGAAAGTTTGGCATAAAGCTTCCTATCCTTTTAAACTCGCAACACCAATCTCAAATGTTCCTCATGCTCTTCCCGCGTACGCGAATAGATAAGAATATCGTCGATGAACACAACAACAAACTTATCGAGGAACGGTTTGAAAATTTTGTTCATATAATCCACGAACACGGCTGGCGCATTAGTTACACCGAAAGGCATAACTAAATACTCATAGTGCCCATACCTCGTCCTAAAAGCCGTCTTGGGTATATCTTCCTTTCTTACTCTGATATGATGGTACCCAGATCTTAAATCAATCTTAGAGAACACTGCTGCTCCTTTCAACTGATCCATCAGATCATCTATCCCAGGCAACGGATATTTATTCTTAATTGTCACCTTATTCAACTGCCTGTAATCCGTGCACAACCTCGCACTTCCATCTTTCTTCTTAACAAATAACACCGGTGTTCCCCACGGTGAAACACTCGGTCTGATAAACTCTTTTCCTAACATGTCATCCAATTGTTCCTTTAACTCTACCAACTCAACCGGTGACATCCGATAAGGTGCTATAGATATAGGCCCTGTCCCTAGTACGAGATCTATAGTGAATTCCACTTCTCTTTCCGGTGGAAAACCTGGAACGTCTGGAGGGAAAACTTCAGGAAACTCTCTCAAAATAGGCATGGAATCTATGCTGGGAGTATCATTAGCCTCCACTGCGAAAAGCATCATAAACTGTTGAGAGTTGTCACTCCTCGTAGAAACTCCTTCATCGACAGATGCTATACTATAAGGTTCAAGAAATGATAAAGTCTTGCTAGAAAAATATAGCACTACATGATTACCTAAAAGCCAATCCATGCCAAGAATAACATCTATCTGTTGCATAGGCAAACAGATAAGGTCTACAATAAATGCCCTATTCTCAACAACGATAGGACACTGTAAACAAACAGACATAGTAGTCAAATGATTACTGGTTGGAGTAGATACTATAAGGGTATACGGAAATTTGGAAACAATTAAGTTCAAATGATCCACACACTCATGTGATATAAAAGAATGCGTAGCGCCTGAGTCAAACAATACATTCAAGAGTCTATCAGCTATCAAACACATACCTTGTATAAGATCAGCAGATTGAGAGGATTCAGCTCCCCTCACGATAAACACTCGTGCAGTGGCTTGAGGTCTGGCCACTTGTGGTCTTGCTGCTGGGACTCCTCTTCCAGCTCCACCTCTATTGTCTCCAGTTCCTCTTCCTAAGCTAGCCGGCGTTGCATAACCCTTTGTCTGCAAACTTGTGCCACATGACCTGGTTTCCCACAGTTGAAACAGTTGGGCCTATTTGTACAGTCTCTAGCATAATGCGATCCTCCACATCTGAAGCAAACTAAGTCTTGCGGTTGCTGACCCGTTCTAGCCACTGGAGCTGGTACCGGCGTTTGTCCGGCTCTCGCATATGGTCTCTGTCTCCACTAAGAACCACTTCCTCCGTGCCTCTGGAAACTTGATCAGTTAGGACCTCTACTCCTCAGTTGTTTCTGCTCATTGGCCATCCTTAGGTCTATACTTTCAATGGCATTGCATCTCTCGACTAGTTCTGGGAAATATTGTATGTCCAGAGACACTACAGCCCTCTGCAGCTCATCTCTGAGTCCTACCTCAAATCTTTTACATTGCCAGTCCTCACTTGAAAACCTCTGATAGAATTCAGAAAACTTGATCAAAGACTCAAACCGTGATGCATACTCACCAACAGACATGTTGCCTTGTTTGAGGTTTGTGAATTCATTTTCCTTCTCGCATCGAACCATACGCGGAAAATATTTTTTGAAAAAGCAATCAGTGAATAACTTCCAGTTAATGTTCCTACCCTCAGCTTCCATTCCGTCTTCTCTGGGTCATACTCTCCTCGAAATTGAGGTGGCTTTCCGTTCCTAAAATTAGTCAATCCGGCAACTTCAGCTGCTACCGCCCTTCTCTGATTCTTAATTTCTAGCTGCTTTTTGTTCATCTGCAGCATCTTAGCATTCTGCTGGGTTTACAATAGCATAGCAGCAGCTAGGGTTTCCATTGCATTTGGAGTCGAAGATGATCCTTCTCCATTCTCAGTATTGTCGGCATTATGTAAGACTCAATGACTTAGAGATTTTGATATATGACAAATACAATTTAATGTGTGTGCAAGTGTTTTAGTGTCAAATTGTAAAGATAGGTATCAAGCAGTAATCAACAAGTTCATTAAGAAAATTCAAGGAAAATATTCAAGGAAGAAGTTGAAGGAATCAAGGAGCTGCATGTAGAAATCAAAAGAGCAAAGTCAAAGATCAAATGATCATCAAGACCAAGCTTAAAGGAGAATTTTATATTTAAGTCTTAGATGATTTGTAAGAGAAAGAAATCTCTTAGTCACAAAATAGCTCAACTAAAAAGATGCATGAAGAAAATCAATTTTCATAACCTACATTAAAAGGAGTAAGTTTTTTTTAATGAAAATGATTTTTGGAAATAAGAAAATTATTTGTCAGGTACAACCATCTAATCAATGGATATATGTCTCCTACTGTAACTGACAAATGAATTTAAGGTTCTTGATTCAATACATAGATGTATTGAATGGGTGTACTGATGGATTAACCAAGTTCAAGTTTTTGAAAAACACATACAGCCATGTATTACACAGGTGTACAGAAACTATCAGAACTATCAGTATGAAATTGGTTAATACAGCCATGTACTCAACCCCTGTTCAAGAATTAGAATCAAGAAAGCAGATTATGTTATCAGACCCAAATCTGTTTTAATTCATCCCGACGACTATAACTTGTTTCCGATATATAGAGGGATCAAAGGAACACTTTTAACAGATCAGAAATTTTACAAAATCAATTTGAGAGATCAATTATGAAAATCATTCATCTTCTTGCTTGAGGTTCATTGTGAAAAAGAGTGTTTCAATTCTCATAAGAACTTCAACTTGTATATCTGAATTCTGAGAGTTATGAATCAATCTTTCTGTACTTTTCGATTGTAAATAGAGAGGGAGTCTCTCTATGTGATTAGGGTGAGGAATCCTAAGGAAGAACATTGATTGAGGCTCTTCACAAGAGTGTGGTATCTCAAGGTGAAGGAGTGCTTTATGGTGTAAAGGTTTTTCAAGCTACCTGGCTAAAGCATGTTGTGTTAATGTGTGAATACCCACAGGTGGAGTTGGGACTGGATGTAAGTCACGGTGGCGGTGGCTGAACCAGTATAAAACTGATTGTGTGGTATCTCTAAACTCAAACTCTTTAATTTTTGTCTTGTGCATATAACCGTGATCTTGATGTTCTAAGTTTTCAATTGATATCAGTTCTTGATCAGTTTAATATGAATTAAAGCCAGAGTATTACTGCAATCAATCTTGAGTTATTAATTGTTCAAAACTGAGTTGATTAAGTCTGTTCTTGATCACTGAAACTGATATATTGTAACTTTGGTTCTTGACTGATTAAGGCCTGTATCTAATACTTGTACGACCCTGAACTGAACTTCTACCTGTTTGATTTAATCACTATTTAATTGATAGCTGTGAGCTGTGAACTTGAATCTTATTACTGATTTATCTTTCTGAATTAATCTTTCTTTCCTCACCACCTTCTATTCAAGATTTCATAAAAAGCCCTTCACTCTTTTTGAAAGCTCAATCCACCCCCCCCCTATTGAGTCTTTGAAGCCAAAACAACACATTACCATTGACAGCTCCAATAATCCTTTGTGGAGTTCCGTCACCACTGTTAATTGGACGTCCTCTTCAGCGAGCCATGATTCTGTTAAAAGAAATCATCCGCTCTTATTAGTATGACATATAATACTACATAGACAAGTATATAAATACTATATTCCATACTAATATTAACCTCTCACATTAGATTCAGACACACTACCCAACTTCTAAGCATAATCAAAATCCGATGTGGATTTAACTAGACACGGCCAGTAACAACATCCTAAACCTCGCAGTCCTTGATTCTGATCGGACATAACCCCACGGTCTGTTTTAGAACCAAACTGCTCTGATACCAAATGAGACACCCCGTTGTGCCCCATTGTGTTATTAGATTAAATCCTTATTAATTGATTTCTTAATCGCACGCTCATCGTGAAACAAATACGTAAAAAATTAAAAACTTAAGTTATTAAACATATATCATCAACATCACACCATAGTTATATTGCAAATACACACATAAGTCTTTTACACATCTTTCAAAGAACTGTTGAGGATATCCTATCAGTAGGATCCCTCACAGTCATATACTTAGACAAAATGTTAAACAACGGAAAACATATTAAAAAAATACGTCTCACGAGACGCACTGGCCATAACTAACTAGACTCTAATCACCATGGGTCACGGCTCGTCCTGCAGCCTCCAGTTCGTAGGGAGTTCCATCCAAATCCTCCTGGTTACGCTCATCCACAGGGTCTTCGCGTATGATTCCACAAGGAGATATAATACAACATACAGAAATATACAGGGGATAAGAAACGGTTCTATCGTCAAAAGCGGAAAGGAGTCATAGTAAATTATACAGTAATTATCACAGACAACCAACACACCTAACTAACAAATCATCCTGAAATTAATATATATCATCCTCTACCCTCAATCTCATGTCACTCAAAGACACCATAGCTGCACACCTATTTCTAAGGTGGAAGTGGTCTCGCGAAAACTCTTGATTTTACATGTATTATATTACCAATACACGGATGTGTTTTACGTGCATTATATTACCAATACACGGTGTATTATATTACCAATACACATATGTGTTTTACGTGTATTATATTACCAATACACAGATATCCTTGTATATTATATTACCAATACACTTTTGTCTTTGTGTATTATATTACCAATACACGGTTGTGGACAACAACACCTATACTTGAATCACACCAACCCGTTTTAACAACATCCTAGTGCCTTAACCTTTCATTAGAACTTGACACATATTCTATGTCATAACACCTCTTTAATATACATCATCTAGGTTAGGCATTTCTAAATCATTATTACCCTCACACCCAAAACAATCATCTCTTAGACAACATATATATCTTTGCTTAAAAACCACTAAGCATAATAATAAAAACCAGGCAGATCATACATAACATAATATCAATCAAAATATTCCAATATCACCAACATCGCACAAAATCAATTCAATAAAGGTAATAAAATCAAATCAACCATCAACAATATAAAATCAACCTAATATCGATAAACCTACAATCCTCGAATCACCATTGTTTTTTTAGAAAAGGTTTCCAATGTGATTTTGGTCTTGTCGATTACTCGACTACTAGTAGGGTTTAGGTCGCCCTACACAATTGTTATATAATCTACTACTTATCTATTCCAACGATAGGTTGGTTCTTTCCCCCACCTGGGTTATCACCGGGATTCTGAAATCGATGTTCCTTGTTATCACACCACACGTTACCAATTCCTCCTTCAACCAACATCACATGACAACGATTAATCAAAGAATTCCCACTAGGTTCACTTTAATACTAGGTTCGACCTCTAATTAAAAATGAGGCTAGGATTATTTTCTCACTCGAATCTTTTGGATTATAGGTGTTTAGGTCTTAGATAACTATAATAAATTGTTAGAAGTTGAAAATATGAAACAAAATCCTCTAACCTCTAAGGTTAGGGTTTCGACCTTGAACGTAAAAATAGGTTAGAAAATTTATTTGGGTTCCAATCCTTGGATCATAAAAGTATAAGTATCTAAAAGCATAAAAACCATAATCTTAACTCATCAACATTTTTAAACATTTTTACATAATCTTAGAAGAAATAGATCTAAGACTTGAAATAGATAAAACTTGATGAAACTTAAGATTAGTTGAGGTTTAGGAACATAGAAACCCTAAATAGTATAGATCTAACCTCATTTAAGTTAAAAAATTGAACAAAACCTCCTTTGTCCATTTAGACATTGGTTTGACCTCTTTAAAAAAATAGGGGAGGAAAATTTTGCTTGACGTATGCTCTTAGATAATGAAAGTAGAGATCATAACTAGATCATAGAAATTGGTTTCATATTTTTATGATTTTCTACAATTTTCTAGAGATTTTAGAAGCTTATAGATCTAAGAATATCAAAAGGATGAACATGGCATAAACTCAACAAATAAGTGAAGAGGAGAACTTAGATGAGTTAGAAGAAGAAGTTTTACCCTTGGAGCTTGAAGGAAATGAGCGAAGATGATGAATTCTTGAAGGAAATCAATGGAGTTTTGAAGTGAAGAACTTCGTTATGTGAGTGTAAAGTGTGAAAATGAAAGAAAATGGGTGTTTATATAGAGGGAGACAGAGAAAGTGGCGTGTGGGAGAAGGAGAGTGAGGGACTTGGGCTCCAAGTTTTGCTAAGATGTGTTTGGTTGGAGAAAGTGAGAGAAAAATGGGTTTCTGGATTAAAATACATTATATTCAAAAAGTGTAATGTTGGTCACTTTATGATGTGACCTTTGACTCACATCAACATGTCACTCCTTTTCCATCAAGTCACATTGGTCGTCTCAGCTCCCCATCCTGCTTCATTGTGTACCCGGTTAAAGTTTTCGATCGTATTTTTCGACGATTTCGCCCTGATAAAATAGTATATTTTAATTCGAATGTAAAATTTCCAAAATTACTAAAGTCATTGGAAACACGACAAAAACACTAACCATTTCGTTCACGGGTCAAAATTAGGTTTCCTGCTCAGTAAACTTTTACTGTCAGTGGAAACGCGGATCGGGTTTCGTCCGAATTTTCGACCCAAAATTTTACCGTAACCTTCTACCATAAAGTAGACTATGAATGTGATTTTATTTTATTCTAGAACACTTTCTAACTTTCAAATTAAAATATAATTAATTATATTTTAACCGGTTGAACAACATAATTAAAATCAGGCTGTTACACCCTGCATTCAATGGCACTGCCTATATGTATTGGAAAAATTATGTTGATATTCCTTGTGGTTAGTGGTATTGATGTATTATATGCTGTTGAGAATGATACATACATCCCTCATACTCTTGATGCAAATGACACCAAGAAATAAAAGCTTAGAAGTGAATGGGATGATGAGGACAAAAAGAGAGTAGGTTTTAATGATAAAGCTAAGAATATTATAATCACTTGCCTTGAGCTATGATGAATTTTTCAGGGTTTCAAATTGTAAGACAACCAAGTAAATGTGGTATACGCTGCAAATTACTCATGAAGGAACAAGTGATGTAAAGAGAGCAAGAATGAACTCACTCATGCACGAGTATGAACTCTTTCACATGAAGAATGGTGAAGACATCAATGATATGCAAATGAGGTTCACTCACATAGTGAACCAGCTGAATGGACTTGGAAAGAGCATTTCAGATGAACAACAAATCAACAAGGTTATGAGATGTTTGACCAGAGAATGGCAACCAAAGATTATTGCTATAGCTGAATCAAAGGACTTAGCAACCATGAACATTGCTACACTATTTGGAAAGCTCAAAGAACACGAGATGGAGCTACATAGGTTGACTGATCATGAAGATGAGGAGAAAAAGGAAAGAGGCTTATCACTTAAAGCACATGTCTCCAAAGAAAGTCTTGACAGTGATGGAGATGAAGAAGTTGAAGAGGATGAAGATTCTGAAGAGGATGTGGGACTGATGGTCAGAAAATTCAAAAGATTCCTCAACAAGAAGAAATCCTTCAGCAAAAAGCCTTCAAATTTCTTTTCCAAGAAGACCACTTCAAAAGTTGAAAATTCAGCATCAAATGTGAAGTGCTATGAATGTGGCAAACCTGGACATTACAATAATGAGTGTCCTAAACTTCAAAAGACTGACAAGCATGACAATCATGAGTCCAAGGACAAGAAGAATAGAAAGCCAAGGAGAGCATACATAGCTTGGGAGGAAAATGATATGGATTCCTCTGAAGATTCTGAGGAAAAAGAGGCCAATCTTTGTCTCATATCTAACCATCGATGTGACAATGAAGATGAGGTAAATGAAATCCCCCTACCTATGATGAACTACAAGATGCTTTTGATGAATTGCATAGTGAATATCTAAAAATTACTAAGCAATTAATGTCATCTAGAAAAGCCATTGCTAAACAATGTAGTGATTATGCATCTCTTCAAATTAAGACTAAAGAATTAGAAGTTATAACAGTAGGCTAAGTGCATCTAGTTTTACATGTTCTGTGGATGGTATGTACTTTCAGAAAATTAATTTTGATGACGAGCAATAAAATCAAAATAATTTATTGAGAAAATGAAAGTGCAAGATCAAAGAAAGATCATCCAAGATCAAGAGAAGAACTTCAAGTGTATATAGTTTAAGTTTGGTCTTCGGATTATTTGTAAGACTCAAGTGTAGGATTGACCATTAAAATTGAAATAACTAAAATTGGATTTAAAATTGAAAACGGGCTTAAAGTTTTTCAAAGACTTGGAAAAATGATTTCCATAATTTATGAAGTGAGCTAAATGTCAAAAATGTTTTTCGTAAGTGTTAAGAATGTTCTTATGTTTGAAAAACATCATTTTTATGATAAAAGAATTGATATAATCGATTATATTGAGGCTCATAATCGATTATTGGTTTTTGGAGAACTCAACACTGCAAATAGACAGCCCATAATTGATTATATGGATAACCATAATAGATTATCTTTTGAATTTTTCAGTTCTGGCAGAAAGCTGATAATTGATTATTGATCAGGGCATAATAGATTATTTTGGGCCAAATAATCAATTATAGTAACATTCATAATCGATTATCTGTCGCTAAAAAGTGGTTTATGGTGCAGAAAATGCGTGATACTGTGTAAAACGGTCATATTTTCATCCCTCACTATAAATACACTACAATAGCTCGAAAAACCCTAGGTTACTACTCTTAGAACACTTGCCCAACAACTCTAACCTCATTAATCAATCTTTCACTCTTGAGATCAATATTTGAGCCAATCCTACATAAGAGTATAGTGCTTCAACTTGTATTTGTTCAAACTTTTGAGGTATTCTTCTTTGTAATTCTTTTTGCTTGATTTTGTTGGTTAAAGAGAATGAGGAATCCCTCTAGTTTGTGATTGTAACAAGGGTGAGGTATCCCTTGGTTTGATTTAGAGGCTCTTGCACAAGGGTGGGGGATCCCAAGTGAATAGTGCTCAAGTATTGTAAAGCTTGGATTTGTTTTAGTGGAAAATACTCACAAATGTATTGTGGGGACTGGATGTAGGTCATTCAAGGGAGTGACTGAACCGATATAAATCGGTTGTGTGATTTCCTCTTCCTTTATCTTTTTACAATTTCTCAAAAATTAGTCTAGGTCACAAAAAGGGGACAAAAATTTTAAGATCTCAATCCCCCCCCCCCCCCCCCCTCTTGAGATTGAAGCCACTTGGTAATAAGTGGTATCAGAGCTAGACTCTTGTCTAAAGAGCCTAGCAGCTTCAAGAGAAAGATGGCTTCAAATTGGCAACCTCAAGAGGGAGCTTCTCTTAGCCGTCCTCCAGTCTTCAATGGTGAAGGCTATCCCTATTGGAAAGAGAGAATGAAGATTTTCATTGAGGCGGTAGATATAGATACCTGAGTTGCTGTAGAAAATGGGCATTTCGTTCCTACTCATATGGTAAATGTGTTTTTGCTCAACAAGAATAGAGATGAATGGACGGAAGAAGAAAAGAAGAAGGTTCAATATAATCTCCGTGCAAAGAACATCATCACTTTGACATTGAGTTCGGATGAGTTCTTTAGAGTTTCAAATTGCAAGACGGCTCAAGAAATGTGGGACACTCTTCAAGTCACACATGAAGATTGAAGGCACAAGTGAAGTCAAGAGAGCAAGAATAAATACTTTGATCCAGGAATATGAGCTTTTTCGAATGAATCAAGGAGAAAGTGTTCAAGAGATGCAAAATAGGTTCACTGACATAGTGAATCAACTTGCTTCAATGGGGAAAACATTTTCAAATGAAGATTTGATCAGCAAGATCCATAGGTGCTTGAGTAGAGAATGGCAACCCAAAGTCACCGCAATATCGGAATTAAGAAATCTAGCAACTATGACTTTGGCCACTCTCTTTGAAAAGTTGCAAGAGCATGAGTTGGAGCTTAATCGCTTAGCGGAGCATGAAGAGAAAGACAAGAAGAATAATGGTTTAGCTCTTAAAGCCTCAACCTCCTATGCGAGCAATGAAAATGATGAAAATGATGATGAGGATGAGTTAGATGAGGATGATGAGAACATGGCTCTATTGGTGAGAAAGTTCCAGAAGTTTATGAAGAAAAATAATTTTCAAAGAAGGAGCTTTCCACCAAAGAAGTTCACAAGCAAAAAATGTCCTTCAACTCCTCCAACATGCTATGAATATGGCAAGCCGGGACACATGAAGATGGAGTGCCCCCAACTTGCAAAAGAAATCACCAAAGTTTGAAAAGAAGTACTCCAAATAAAAGAAAGGAAAGAGAGCTTACATAGCTTAGGAGGACAATGACATGGACTCATCGAATAGCTCCGATAGTGAAGAAGCCCAACTATGTCTCATGACCAATCATAAGAGTGAAAGTGAGGTAGAATCTAATTCTTCCACTAATTCTTATGATGAATTGTATGAAGCATTTTTAGAATTGCATAAGGATTCTATGAGGTTAGCTAAGACTTTAGAAAACTCAAAGAGAATCGTTAGGTATTTGCAAAATCAAGTGATTGTCTTAACTAAGGAAATACTAGAGCTTAAAAAGGAAATCTATAGCCTTGGTTACATTAAAAAAAATTATGTTTGTGAAAAATGCATAAAGTATGAGAAGAAAGTCAGAGACCTTCAATGCATGATAGAAAAGTTCACTAATGGTAAAGATAACCTAAATGCATTGCTTGGAAACCAAAAATGCATGTTATGATAAAGCGGGCTTAGGTTACAAACCTCTTGTGCATGAAAAATCAATTAAGAACATGTTTGTAAAACCTAAGGTTTCTACTAGTCCTTTTACTAGATGTTATTATTTACATCAGTTGGGACCTTAACCGATATAAAAAGTTCACCAGTGATGCATTAAGAGCACTTTCTACATCGAGTGTATCTACAACGGTTGGTCAACCGATGTAGAAAGCCTTTTTCAACCATTGTAGAAAGACTCTTTTACACTAGTGTGGTTAGCTAAGTTTAAAGCAACATTGGATCATCTGTTAAAAATGTGGACCTCTTGCCCTCCTCAGCTCAAGCTTTCTGTATTGGCTGATGCCTTAGGAAAAGTTAGGCTCAGAGAGTAGTTTCTGTATTTTTACTTTCTTTATGATAAAAAAAAACTTCTATTATCGAAAAAGAAACTTCCAAACACACGCAACCACTGTAAAATTTAATAGAAAATACAAGTTTACACTTTTTTAGCATGTTTTGTTCAAATGCTTTTTTTTTCCTGTTAATGGAGTGTAACACAACAAAACAAATGGAAATGGGTTGAGAAGGGACAAGGAGGGGGAACAAAACTACGTGTTACCTTGTTTGGAAAATTAATAAGTAATAATAGCCTAATATTACTTTTTTTTTTTAAAGTTAGCTTTATTATACTTATAACTCTAAGAAAGCAACTATAGTAATTATGACACCATTATTATTTTTTTAAATAGTTTAATTACTAATTAATTTCGATAAAGTATGAAAAAGCAACGTCAATATTTGATTTGATGCAAAATACACACATTGGGTTTTATTTGGTCAGGATTTTATTTTATTTTATTTAATATTAATTAATTTTAGTTATATTTAAATATTTTTATTTCCCTAGTTTTTTATTCTTTTATTTGAATTTTCATGTGTAATTTAGACGATCTTGGATTAAATTGAAAGATTTAGATGATGAATCTTTAAAAAAAATCAACCCAAATCCTGAATTTGAGGTAAATCCTCTTGCAACTTATTTTCACTTCCCATCCACTTTTATGGTCCGTTTGTTGAGAGAGAAAAAGCAAAGAGAGAAAGAGCAAGGAGAGAAATACCATACTTCTTCTGTTTGGTACATCAAAGAAATGGAGAAGAGAGATTAAATTAGCATGGGGCCCACACATTTTCTATTCTCCGCAAAATCGAGAAGAAAGAGGAGAGAATGCTTCGTTGATTTATTTTTTTTCCTTCTCTCTCTTATATGAATGATGGTGGCCATTTTTTACAAATTTGTTTTCCTGCTTTATTTAAGCAATTCACTTGATAATTAATAATTAAAGTAATTATCTTAAATAACTCAAATTAATAAGTTATAAAATTAATCAAATTAATTTCATTAATAAAAAATTAAGTTAAGTAATTTAACAAATTAATTAATTGAATTCAAATAAAAAATTATTAAATTAGTTTTGATTGAAAATTTGTGTTATTTGGAGGTTTTTTTTACTTTTAAAAACAATCAACACTTCTATCTTCTTTATTTCTTTCTTTTTTTCTCTCATATTAAATAATACGTCAAATCTACTCTAGTTTCTTCTCACATCTTTCTCTCTTCTCATTTTCTCTTCACAACCAAACGCAACATTAAACTCTCAAACAGGAACATCTTTCTCCTTTTTCATCATCCTTTTTACCTTTCCTCCATGACAGGTATTACAAAATCAGTTTGCATAAGTATTGAAAAGTCACGCAGGGCTAACTTAGGGGATAATGCACAACTTACCCAATTCTTAAGGATATATTTATAATTTTTTAATAATAAATGTAAAATTAGTAACAGTTAAAATCGGATATCTATATTGTCTCAAAAAAGAATCGGATATCTATAAAAAGAAAAATTTAAAGCCTCGTTATTTGATAAAAGATATTATGAATTTGAAAGGCATCATCTGTTCACAAAATGAACTTTAAGATTGATAAAATACTGAATATAGGTATCTTAGACTTATTTTAACTTTGTTGAGCTTTCCGTACTTGACCCTCTTCGATCCCAACCCCTTCCCTTTCCCCCCCCCCCATTTCCCCTTTCTTTTCTTCTGCTTGTGGCTGTCCCTCTCACTCTCCCTGTCTCCTTCCATAGCCATCATTTTTCTATCCTCCACGATGGTTGCGTCGTGCGGTGGTTAAAGCACCTGGACAGGGCGGTGCTGGGCTGGCTTACGAGTTCCAGATCTGCGTAGGTAGACATAGTGAACAGAGATGGCGACGATTCTAATTCAAGGTGGAGCAGCGTCGCGGGCATCTGGTTTACCACGACTCGAGAGGAAGGTGGCTGTAAGCGGTGGTGTGAGGATGAAGGACGTAAGCAAGGGATTTTGTTTGGCTTGGATTTTACTTTCAAAATGGAATAGGGGAATGCCGTCGTGGACTAACGCCATGGCCACACACCTGGTTCTCCAACGCTGCGTTTTCTCCTGAGATTAATTTAGGCTATTTGATGTAACACTGTGTTTTCTTCTGGTTCTCCAACGTTGCGTTTTCTTCTTGAAAGTAGCCTTTAAGTAAGAAAAACAAGTCACTGGAATATATATGTGTGTGTGTGAAGGACGCAAGCAAGGGATTTTGTTTGGCTTGGATTTTACTTTCAAAATTGATTAGGGGAATGCCGTTGTGTACTGACGCCATGGCCATACACTTGGTTCTCCAACGCCGCGTTTTCTCCTTAGTGATGTGTATGTATGGATAAGCGTTTGATAAAATTGATTCTGAATAGAATTGATTTTATAAAATTGCTTTTGGTAGAATTGAGTTTAGAGTGAAGTGATTTGTGTTTGGATGTTTTCACTTTGAAAGCAAGTTTGATGTAAAACTTACTGTAAAATTTTCAACTCAACGCAAAAGCTACTTTTTGTAGCTTCTACTCAGAATCGCTTCTGGAGGCAAAATCAATTCTACCCGACAGTAACCAAACACCTCATTTTTATTAAAATCACGTTTGATAGGTAGAAATCAATTCCGGTGGTTTTAACTAAAACCAAACACACACTAATTTAGGCTATTTGATGCAACGCTGTGTTTTCTTCTGGTTCTCCAATGTTGCGTTTTCTTCTTGAAAGTAGCTTTTAAGTAAAAAAAAATGAAAATTATCAAACAGCTTTAACTTTATTTTTAAAGCTCTTATTTTTAGCTTTAACTTTAAAAGTAGCTTTTAAGTTTGAGAAAAGCCGGGTCAAATGCTTTAGTTAAGAATAATTTTTTCTTTGACATCCTCAATTTATGAGTGGAGAAAATATGTATCAAATTAATAGAACAATTGCCAAATAGATTAGAACCAATACCGCAAATGGGATTTCTTTTTTAAACTCAACACAAAACCTTGTAAAGGAGTTCACACACACAAATTAATAGAACAATTGCCAAATAGATTAGAACCAACACCGCAAATGGGATTTCTTTTTTAAACTCAACACAACCTTGTAAAGGAGTTCACACACACACAGACACACACAGTTAGAAATCCAAGTGTGAGTGGTTAGTCCCACATTGGCTATGAATGAGCTAAATGAAGGATATATAGCTCCCGGTGCTCCCGGACTCCCCAACAAAGTGGTATCCAGAGCTTAGGTTGTTATGTACTGTGCATTTAAATGGAGGAAAATCAAGGGCCAAATATGATTAAGCTGAACTCTACAAATTATACACTTTGGAAGACCCTCATGGAAGATATGTTATACAGCAAAGACTTGTATGATCCCATTGAGGGGGACACTGCCCGACACAAGGATAAAAATGAAAGTGATTGGAAGAAGATGAATAGAAAGGCAGTTGCTTTGATTAGGCAGTGGTTGGATTTGAGTGTATATTCTCATGTAGACACAAATAGATGCCCAAAAAATGTGGAAGAAGTTGGCCGAGCTGTATGAGCGGAAGAATGTGCAAAATAAAGCATTTCGATCCTAAGGTGGTGAATATGAAATACAAAGAAGGGGATTCAATGGCGGAGCATATGAGTATTTTTTCGAATCATCGTGAATCGATTGACAAGAACATATATTAAATTAGATGATGAGTTGCAAGCCTTGTTGTTGCTTAGTTCCTTGCCTGACACTTGGGAAGTTCTGGTTGAAACATTGACTAATTCAGCTCCTAATGGGAAGTTGACAATGTCAATGGTAAAAGAGAGCATGTTGAATGAAGAAGCTAGAAGAAAGGAGCGTGGTTTGAATGGTACCTCCACTCAGTTAGAAGCACTAGTTGCAGAGTCACGGGGGAGAAGTCAAACCAGACATTTCCATAAGCATGAAAAATCTGACAGTCGTAGCAAGTCAAGAAGCGAGTCCAGGACTAGAAAAGAAGTGAAATGTTATCATTGTGTCAAGGTGGGACATATCAAAAGACAATGCAGGTTCCTAAAGAGAGACAATTCAAGAGAAAGAGATGAAGACAAAGAGAAGAAAAATGATAAAGACACAACTGCAGTTACATCTGATAGTGATGTTTACATTGTCTGTGATGATAATTTTATAAATCTAGCATGCCATGATTCTAGTTGGATTGTTGATTCTGGAGCCTCATACTATGTCACTCCTAGCGTGATTTCTTCTCATCTTATACTGCTGGTGACTTTGGCACAGTTAAAATGGGAAATGATGGGGTATGTAAAATTGTTGGTATGGGAGATGTTTGGATTGAAACCAAGATTTGGGTGCAAGCTGCAATTGAAGAATGTCAGACATGTTCCAGATATCCGTCTCAACTTGATTTCTGTTAAAGCCTTGGACATTGAGGGTTATCATACTTACTTTGGTGGTGGCATATGCAAGCTCACCAAAGGGTCACTAGTGGTGGCAGAAGAAGAAAGCCTCACTACTCTCTACAGGATGCTTGGAAAGTTAAGCAAGGAGGAAGTGAATGCAGTTGAAGATGCTTCTTCTGATTTGTGGCATATGCGCCTTGGTCACTTGAGTGAGAAAGGACTCAACATCCTTGCCAGGAAAAATTCTCTTCCTATGAAAGGTACACCTTTAAATACTTGCTCTCATTGTTTTGTTGGAAAACAACATAGAATTTCATTTCGTAGTTCTGGTCCTCATAGGAGGCCAAATGTTCTTGATTTAGTTCATACTGATGTTTGGACTATGGATTGTAAGTCTCTTGGTGGTGCTTCATACTTTGTTACTTTTATTGATGATCACTCTAGAAAAGTGTGGGCTTTTGCTTTGAAATCTAAAGACCGGGTACTTGGTGTCTTCAAGCACTTTCATGCAAGTGTTGAAAGAGAAAAAGGAAGCAAGTTGAAATGTGTCCGGGCAGATAATGGTGGTGAATACAGGGGTCCGTTTGAAGAATATTGCAAAGAACATGGAATCAGGCTTGAGAAGAAAGTTCCAAAGACGCCTCAACATAATGGAGTTGCAGAGAGAATGAACCGTACCATTAATGACAGAATCAGGTGTATGCTCTCTCATGCAAAATTACCCAAATCCTTTTGGGGTGAAGCAATAAGAACTGCAGTGGATTTGATCAACCTTTCTCCTTCTGTGCCACTAGATGGTGATGTTCCAAACAGAGTATGGATAGGGAAAGATGTCTCTTATAGTCATTTGAGAGTGTTTGGCTGCAGGACTTTTGTTCACATTCCAAGAGATGAGAGGTCCAAGCTTGATGGAAAATCCAAACAATGTGTCTTCTTGGGTTATGGTCATGAAGAGTTTGGTTATAGACTCTGGGATCCAGATGACAGAAAAATTATCAGAAGCCGGGATGTGATATTTCTTGAAGACCAAACCATTGAAGATTTTGAGAAAGCTAAGAAACAGAAACCGGTTGCCAGAAGTTATATTGATGTTGTGCCTAAACCCCCTACTGGAACTTTTGTTGAAGGGGGAGATATACAGGTAGATGATGGGAATGCAAATAACGACCCTACACCTCACCATGATGAACCAGTTGAAGAGGTTCCATTTGATCCACCAGTTGAGCCTCAGTTGAGGAGATCTACTAGAGAGCGTCACGCTTCCCAAAGATACACTCCACATGAGTATGTGATGATCACTGATGGTGGAGAGCCAGAAAGTTATGAAGAGGCTATTGTAAATGTGCACAAGGAAGAGTGGTTGAAGGCCATGCAAGAAGAAATGAATTTCTTGCATGAGAATCACACATTTGAATCGGTGAAGTTACCTAAGGGTAGGAAAGCACTCAAGAACAAGTGGGTGTTCAAGCTGAAATCAGAAGAGAATAGCTCCCAACCAAGGTACAAACCAAGATTGGTTGTGAAAGGCTTCAATAAGAGGAAAGGTGTTGACTTTGAAGAAATTTTCTCACCTGTGGTGAAGATGTCCTCTATTCGAGTTGTGCTTGGATTAGCAGCTAGCTTGAACCTAGAGGTTGAACAACTTGATGTGAAGACAGCATTCCTTCTTGGTGATTTGGAGGAGGAAATTTATATGGAGCAACCTGAAGGCTTCAAGGTCAAAGGAAAAGAGCAGCTTGTGTGCAAGTTGAAGAAAAGTTTGTATGGACTCAAGCAAGCACCAAGGCAATGGTACAAGAAATTTGATTCTTTCATGGAGAAACATGGTTATAGTAAAACCACTTCAGATCATTGTGTGTTTGTGAAGAAATTCCTTGATGATGATTTTATTATCCTGTTGCTATATGTGGATGACATGTTGATTGTTGGTCATGACACAAAGAAAATTGATTGTCTGAAGAAATATTTGAGCAAGGCCTTTGCTATGAAGGATTTGGGTCCTGCAAAGCAAATCCTTGGCATGAGAATTACTCGTAATAGGAAGAATGGTAAATTGTGGTTGTCTCAACATAAGTATATTGAGAAGGTATTAGAGAGGTTTAACATGAGCAGTTCCAAACCTGTTAGTACTCCACTTGCAAGTCATTTCAAGTTGAGCTCTCAACAATGCCCTACAAGTGAGAAAGACAAAGAAAAGATGAAGAAGGTTCCTTATGCATCCGCGGTTGGTAGTTTGATGTATGCTATGGTATGCACAAGACCGAATATTGCCCATGCTGTTGGAGTTGTTAGTCGTTTTCTCTCTAATCCTGGTAGAGACCACTGGCAAGCAGTGAAGTGGATTTTCAGGTATCTCAGAGGCACTTCCAGAGTATGTTTATGCTTTGGGGGTGGTCAACCTGTGTTAGATGGCTACACAGATTCAGATATGGCCGGTGATGTTGATTCTAGAAAATCTACTTCTGGATATTTGATGACTTTTGCAGGGGGAGCGGTGTCTTGGCAATCAAGACTACAAAAATGTGTTGCTTTGTCTACCACTGAGGCTGAGTATATTGCCATTACTGAAGCTTCTAAAGAACTTTTGTGGATGCAGAAATTCCTACAAGAGTTGGGCCTCAAGCAAGAGAAGTTTGTGTTATTCTGTGACAGTCAGAGTGCTATCCATCTCAGCAAGAATCCAACTTTTCATTCCAGGTCAAAGCATATTGAGGTGCGGTATCATTTGATACGTGATGCGCTAGAGATGAAGACATTTTCACTTGAAAAGATTCATACTGATGAAAATGGTTCAGATATGATGACAAAGACCTTGCCTATGACAAAGTTGATTTGTTGCAGAAAGATAGCAGGCATGGTTGAGCAGTATCTTCCCACTTAGTCGGGAAGGGGGAGATTTGTTGGGAGGGTTCCCTCCTAAATGGGACCCACTAGATAAAAAGTAAAAAACAAAGAAAATAAAAAAAAGGAATGGTTAATAATGGGCCCAAGCCCATGTGGCACATGAAGAAAGGATTTAAATCCCTAGGTTGAAAAAATTTTTAGAGGCTGCACGATAGACAGAGCCGGCAAGAAGAAAAGAGAAGAAGAAAGAGGGTTCAGGTGGTGGATCAAACTTGCTTCGTTTTTGCTGAAATTTCAGTATGTTATTCCTACCAATGAGCTTGTTAGTTTGATATATTTTATTTGTTGTTTTGCCTTCTCTTTGAGCTGAGTTGTTATACCCATTGTTGTGGGGCTTATCTCTTGTTGCTTGCTTGTATCCACCTTTTGTGTGATGTATTGCTGATTTGGTGTTCCCTAGTATTTCCAGGAAGACTTGGTGTACCCAATATTATTTATAGTGGAAGTTTTTGCTGGACTTGGTCTCGTGGTTTTTATCCCTACACTGGGGAGTTTTCCACGTTAAAATTGTGGTGTCATTGCTATTTATTTTTCTGTCATTGATACTATCCTGTGGAAGAATATTTTTGTTGTGCCTATATATTTGCACAGGTAAAAGGAAAAATATTTGTTTCATTACAGATTGTTATCTCTGGCTTTTTCCCAACAAAGTGGTATCAGAGCCATGGTTTGGCCTGATGGTGGAGCGGGAGTGGATCCAGGTGTATTGGATCATTGTATCGAAAGTCTTCCTGACCAAGGTGGAGTCAGGCGGCGTGTCCCGTTGATTGGTAACGGTGGTGCAAGTATAGTGCTGTGGGAGACTCACACTTGAGGGGGAGATTGTTGGAAATCCAAGTGTGAGTGGTTAGTCCCACATTGGCTAGGAATGAGCTAAATGAATAATATACAAGAGAGGTGACCCATATACCTAATACCTTAAGGTTTTGGATGGAGACGTAGTGTCCCGATGTCTTGGTAGTCCTGGTCATTAGTCCATTATTGTTTTCGGGACTCCCCAATATATATATATATATATATATATATATATATATATTTCACAGTGACTTGTTTTTCTTACTTAAAGGAATCACGTGACCTCGTTATCCCATCGCTCCTGTATCATTGTGTCCTCTCTCTCCATGCTCCTTCACAAACTGACAGAGCCTACCGTTCAAGAAAAACAACAGAGGCAAAATTTTCTACTTCTACTCATTCTCATCGCATATGGACCTCTTCGCCGCCGACCACATCGCTCATTTTCCTCGCCCACCGACCGCCCCATCATGCCCAACGAGAGTCACATACCGCTTCACGATTCCTCATACCTCCTCAATTGAAGCAGATTTGAGCTCAAGTGGGAAGGATACAAGTTCAAACAATGAAATAATGATAATCCTAATCTTATTGAGTACTCGGTGAAAATCAATGAGATTGCTGCACGTATTACACTAAACTATGTATAGTTTCAATCCAAGTACAAGTACAATACACAGAATGGAAAGAATTATAATTTTTTTTTATATATTTTATGGACAAAGCTAGGGAATACTGTTTAAAGAATAAAAAAAAGAAATTTTATATGAAAAAGATGATGTATTTAATATGTTGAATATTTTTATACTTATATTTTCACTATAAAATTTACTTTTGTTGACTTTTTAATCAATATCCTTAGGATATTAATTAACAAGATTCATATTTTAACAACACTAATTTTCAGCATCAAAAGCGTCGACTTCATCAAGAAAATTTAATCTACATTATCGTTCGGCAGTATCGCGTGTACTACTCACATCCCTTTCTTCATTTACAATCCAAATATCAAAATGACAACTATTTTCCACTTCATCTTAACCATTTTCATTTCCATGGAAGCAATTGGTTTACTTTGTGATACCATTAACCAATTTGGCTTAAAATTGGTTAGATACTTTCATTTTGGTATAATTCAATGGTAATAATATGTACATGTGTTTTGGGTCAAGAATTAGGGAATTACCTTAACAATAATGAGATTCTAGGGCATAGATTTAGTGAAGTGTGGTTAATGGTGAAGAGGAACCCTAGAGCTTTTGGCTTAGCAGTGAACAAGTGAACATAGCATGGCTTTCATGGAGATGGAGATGGAGATGGAGATGAGGGCACGTTTTCTCAAAGGGTTTTGAGTACCTGGTTGTTGCCTCTTTTAGTTTCGGTTATTGTTTTATTATATGGAACATTTAGTCAAAATGAGACAAAAGACATTAAATGGCCATGATATGGATAGATCATCTTTCTTGGGGATCAAAGTTAATCGTCTCATGAAAGAGAACATGTTTTTCTCGGGCTGTCAGGTTGCTGCGAAAAGCATCTTGAGCCAAAAAGAGTAAAGGAACAAAAAGTAAACAAGACTAGAAAAGTATATTAAATCTAGGGTAAAGGCTCATTTTGGTCATTGACAAAAAATGCGTAGGTCATTTTAGTCCCTGACAAAAAAACCCCTCCGTTATTCCCTAACAATTACTAACGTGGGACATATTAGTCCTTACGTTGACTTCCGTCAGTCAGCGTTCGTTAGTTGGGTGACGTGACCGTTAAATCATCCTAACTGACCGTTATCTATACTAATTAGTCCACAACAATTACTATGGAGGGACAATTTAGTCCCTATGTGATGTCACATCATGAAGGCACTTCTGCTCACTACAAGAAGAAAAAGACAAAAAGAAAAGAACCATTAACAAATCATCCAAGTTCTCTCCATCTTTTTTTTTCCTACTAGCCACCATACTTTCCACCTTCTTCATCTTCATAACCAATCAATAATAACATTTACTTTGTTCATCCTTTCACACCATCTACTCACTTTCTATATTGTTTGTTCCCAAATCATCCTTTCCAAAATCAAAGAAAACAATCAGAACCCACACACATATCACGCCGCCTCCTCTCCTCCGCCATCTCCGCCAAGCTCCGTCGTTGCTTGCTTCTCCGCCATCTCTGCATCATTACTCAATTTATCCCCTTGTCGTAAAGCCGTCGTCGTCGTCGCTGCTCCAAACCGTCATCCTCAACCCACCGCATCCCACACATATCTGCTCCACCACAAGCCAGACCGCCTCCATCACGAATCGCCGGCCCGAAATGCCACCGAACCGTAGCTGCAATCCCAACCGCCGCACAACCCGGATCTAGTGCCATCAGCGTTCCTCGCCGCCATGAACAGCCGCCCGCCGTGTCTCCACCACACCAGTTCTGGTATCCTTTCTCTCTGTTCTACTTATGATTCTGATCTTGTTTGACTCCGAAGGCACTTCTGCTCACTACAAGAAGAAAAAGACCAATAAATTGTTAATGAAAACACATAAACATAGCTACATAAGTTATATCAACTCGAACTGAGGATGAAGAAAGTTATGCTTCAAAATCATCATTTGAAGAGTGGTGACATCATATTTTACTTCTTACTGATGTTTCGAGAGAAAATTATGAATTTCAAATAAAAAGAACCTGACTTCCTTTTCCATTCATGTTGATCATAGGCAACTATATGTATCAAAGATGTAGCTCATCTGATTCCTTGTACTGATGCAGACGAAGCTGCTTTGTCCTTTTAGATGACCCAATAAGAGAATCATTGTCCCAGAATCAACAATGATTGTGCATTAGCAAATATCTCAAGAAGAAGTCTCGTTGTCATAGAATCATCCTTCATGATGTAGCACATGTTTATCTCAGTCACATAAGGACTAAATTGTCCCTCGATAGTAACTGTTAGGGACTAATTAGTATAGATAACGGCTAGTAA
Source organism: Sophora flavescens (assembly GCA_030762895.1). NCBI lineage: Eukaryota > Viridiplantae > Streptophyta > Magnoliopsida > Fabales > Fabaceae > Sophora > Sophora flavescens. The sequence goes on from CM061066.1 coordinate 14,270,221, forward strand.
GGATGATTTAACGGCCACGTCACCCAACTAACGGATGCTGGCTGATGGAAGTTAACGTAGGGACCAACGTGTCCCACGCTAGTAATTGTTAGGGACTAACGGGGGCTTTTTTTTGTCAGGGGCTAAAATGGCCTACGCACTTTTTGCCAGGGATCAAAATGGGCCTTTACCCTTAAATCTATTTTGGTGCAAAGGCGCAATGGTGGCAAAAAGGGCACACTTATTCGGTTTGTTTGGTTCAATCCACACCCCCATTCGCGGCTACCATGCGATCTCCCTTCTCGAGACTTGGTACCCTTCAGGGAGCAAATTCACTTTAAATCCCGCAAAGTCAAATTCTGGCTCAGGGATTCCACTTTCATCAATCCTCCCTAGCTAGTCTAAAGTGTCATCTCTACGCTCTTGGTCAGATTGTAGGTGCCTTCTACCGTGGAATAGTGCCTCAAGTGGTCCATGAGTGAAGCATTAATTTGACCTTTTATTGTAGGTAAATGTGGTAGTGGCCGGTTTTTCTATTTTGCAAATAAACCATTTTTTTAACTTCTCTTATTTGTTGCTCGGTCCTCTTCCCCATCCCCTCTTCTCATACCTTTGTCACCTTTGCTCACGCCTGCTAACGACCATATTCTACTACCAGAGTGCGAATAAGAAGACAAGCTCAGATCCGGCGGCCGTTGTGGCACCATAAACCGCGGTTCCGACAAGCTCCAAGTAAATCATCTGCAACCCATGTTTCCTTCCTTTGGGTTTTGATTTCCTTTGATCTGTGATTATTTTGGGTTAGGGATTTGGGTATGAACATTTAGGGTTCCTTCAGCACTATCCAAAATCCGAGATTTAGAGTTCTCCATCCCCCTCATTGTTTTGATTTATCACCTCCATTTAGATTTGTCACTTTGAATTTTCTTTGTCGCTCAAATTTAAATATTGTTAGTGTGTTCTTGATAATAGCAAGAAAATTTAGGAGATGGTTGATGTTAAATATTGGGAATATTCTTTGTCCTGGTTATTTTCTTTGTTCTGTGACATTTGAGTAACTTTCATCATTAGTTATGCTAAAAATGGGTTTGGTCTTATTAGTGTATACCATGCGTATAGCACATGTATAGGTTATGTATAGATTAGCTGGACTTTGTTTAGCTGTAAATGTATTTCTGCTAAGAAGTTAGTTATACTACAACTAACTTCACCTCTTGTAATTACCCTATATATATGGGTCTGTGTAATGAGAATATCAGAAATGGAATTTCCAATTCTTTCTTTCTTTCTTTTCTGGTTAATCTTCATTTCCATTAGGTCTTGTTTGGATTTGATGAAAATGGGTTTCCCCGTTGATTAACTTCATCACATGATATTGCAAAAGAAAGACTCTTATGCAATATCAATTTACTCCATCTCTATTTAACGTATGAATTTTTTTCAAAATATTGATGATTTGATTCATATAGACGTAATAATCGAATCAGGAAATCCATTAAATATTCGATTCATTTTAACATACTAATCGATTCAGGAAAGCATGAACAAATCATGTCCGGGCTATGAAATTTCAGTGCGCGTTGTCACAATTTATATTCACCATTGTCACATTTTTACTTATGGTCGGATATAATTTACCATAATATTTATTATTTGTAATTTATTCAGTTAACCGGTTCACCAAGGTAGGTTAACCAATTCACTGAATCCATTCCATTGACTACTCGATTCATGTAACCATAATAATCAATTCAGGAAACCATTTCCCCTAATCGCATTCTGGACACAACATTCAAATGCGCGTCGTCACACTTTATTCTCGCCATTGTCACATTAATATTAAAGGTCAAATAGCTACACGGATTGCTAACATGTAAATGCCTCTCACCGTTCAGTTGTTGAAGGTCAATTCGCATCAACAATTGTTATGTTCTTTCACGATATGTTTTTTTTAGGATCAAGTCTTGTTTTTATTCTTATTTTTACTCCAAGCCTAGCATTGAAGGTGAGTTGGAGTATTTAGAAGTATAATATATTTAACCCATAAAATGTAAACAGATAATTTATTATCTATAAAGTGCATTATAATTATACTTTATATTTAGTCAAATTTAAGTTTTCCAATATAGTATTTATAGATAAATAAAAAAGGGTTAAGGTAATATTTTGGGAAAATCTCCATTTGTTCCATATACATAAAAAAAAATTATTAGACCCGTCATATGTAAAAAAAGTATGCAATTGGTCCCACACTACTCACTTTATTTTGTATTTTCATACAAACAACAAAGGGCAATCAATATGACTTATCCGACTCAATATGCACTTCATGGCCAATATTACTTTCTTGGCAAAATTAATTTTCTACCATTTAATCGATTCATGGGCCAATATATTGCATTCCATGTTCTAAACCCTAACCCTAACGAATCCATTAAATAGCATTATAATCGATTCTTTAAACGCCACAAAACCTGAACCAAATTATTTGGTTTGATTTGTATTTTCAGGTTCATCATGTCATTGGTCAGGTCTTACACCCCTAGCCGACTTTGTCCAATATGATTAAACTAGCCCGATGTGACTTAGCTAGCCCAATCCTACTAAATTGTTAGTATAGACAATTGCCACCTAACTTAGGTCAATATAACCTAACTAGGCCCTAACATGACTATATTGGCCTGATTCGACTTAGTTGGTCCAATATCACTTATCCGGCTCAATGTTCATTTCATGGGCCAATATTGCTTTCTTGGCCCAATTAATTTTCTACCATTTAATCGATTCCTGGGCCAATATTACATTTCATGTTCTAAACCCTAACCCTAACGAATCCATTACATAGCATTATAATCGATACTTTAAACACCATAAAATCGGAACCAAATTATTTGGTTTGATCTGTATTTTCAGGTCCATCATGTCATTGGTCAGGTCTTACACCCCTAGCCGATTTTGTCCAATATGACTAAACTAGCCCGATGTGACTTAGCTAGCCCAACCCTACTAAATTGTTCGTATAGACAATTATCACCTAACTTGGGTCAATATGACCTAGCTAGGCCCTAACATGACTATATTGGCTTGATTCGACTTAGTTGGTCCAATATCACTTATCCGGCTCAATGTGCATTTCATGGGCCAATATTGCTTTCTTGGCCCAATTAATTTTCTACCATTTAATCGATTGATGGGTCAATATTGCATTTCATGTTCTAAACCCTAACCCTAACGAATCCATTACATAGCATTATAATCGATACTTTAAACACCACAAAATCTGAACCAAATTATTTGGTTTGATCTGTATTTTCAGGTTCATCATGTTGGTCGGGTCTTACACCCCTAGCCGACTTTATCCAATACGACTAAACTAACCCATTGTGACTTAGTTAGCCCAACATTACTAAATTGTTCGTATAGACAATTGTCATCCTAACTTGGGCCAATGTGACTTAACTAGGCCATAACAAGCCTATTTATTATATTCTAATATTTTTTAGATTAATATTAATCTATTTTTTAATATTTACAATTCATTATATTTATATTTACATTTTTTAAATATTTACTATTCATTATATTCTAATATTCTTTAGATTTAATATTTATATATTTTTAATATTTAATAATTTTCATGACCGAACCGAACCGTTGTTCAATCAAACCAACTTATTTGGTTCAGATTTGTTGCCAATTGGTTCCAACCCAACAAAACCTAACAAAACTCGATTATGATTGGTTTAGTTCTAGGGTTTAAGGACAATCAAACCGAACATAACATTATATCTTAATATTTAAAATTATTTTTAATATTTACTACTATTTTTTTAACACATACTATTGATTATATTTTAGTATCTATATCTATTATAATTTCATCTTGTGTAAATTTAAAATTTATTTATTTTGATTTTTAAAATTGGGCTTTGTTGGAAAATTGCTTACAACCGAAGTAAAATATTTTTATTGGTTCTGATACTTCGCCACAACCAAGCTGATATTTTATGTATTTAATATAAAATTTTAAATTTACTATTCATTATATTATTAACAACAAATAATTGTTACTATTAAATGAAACTATAAAATTGAGTAAAGACCCAAACTAGTCCTTAACAAAAAAATAATGTGACATTTTGGTCACTGAAAAATGGAAAGTATCAGTTTGATCCTCAAGAATGTAAAATGTGTGTCAAAATAGTCCATGATTGAGCCCACCATGTCCCTAAAAATTGTCCTAAAAATGACTATTTAAACATGCATTTTACATTCTTGAGGATAAATTTGATATTTTTGACCAAAATGTCACCTAGAGAGGCTAGACATGTCTCACAAATTCGCTCATCTTAATACTCGTATGGATACTCGCTTTGATCAGATAGATACCAGACTTGCATGCATTGATGACTATTATGCAGATGATGAAGAAGATAGTGATTAGGGTTCTACTTGCTTGAAAACCTTCTTTGAATTCCGTGTATTTTCATTTCATGCATTGTGATTTGCTTTTGTGTGTTTGATTTCCTGTAGTGTGGTTTGCTTTTGTGTGTTTGTATGGGACTAGTGTAAAAAATGGAACATTTTATAAGTTAACATGCTTGTGTTTGTTTGTGACTATGTGCGTGACCATATTCACTACTTACCGTTGTCACATTTATACATGAGGTCAAATAACTGATTCACTAAGGACATAGGTAACTAGTTCATTTTTAAGTAACTTTTTGATGATAATCGAGTCATACGGCACAAAATAACCGATTCACTCCCTTTAATCTTGATCTTATCCCTTATTTTAACTTAGCTCCCAAACATTAGCCCCATTGCATTCAAGGGAGGATGGTTTCTTCCTAAAATGCACCCTTTGAACTACGACCTCGTGTGCATCCCATGTCTCCACGTTTATTGCATTTTATCTATCATTGTGATGGTGGTTACTACCTTCCATCTCGTCTTAATTTCAAATTCAAACTCTTTTCCTTATAATTACGTATTCCCTTTCATTTCTTAACTCCTTCATCTTCCTCTCTTTGAAATCTCTCTTTGCACTTTGCCCCCATCTTGTGAAAATTGTGTACTCTCGACTGGCGAAGACCAGTGTTAATCAAGAGAACTCAACCTCAGGATCTGACAAGGCTCAACAAGATCCTCTCCCCACGTCACTTCCTTTGCTATATGGTTTAGGCTTCCTTTGCTCTCTTCAGGGTGGTTTTGGTTTCTGGTTATTTACAAAAAGGTTTCGGTGGTTTTCTTTTTGGTTTAAGCATGATGGATGCTGGGTATCAGAAGGGCATATATACCCTTCTTTTAGGATAGTATTTTATTTACATCTGTTGGTACTATTGGTGAAACATGTATATGGGTTAGTAGGTGCAATCCTGTAGATGCATGTGATGCTTTTTTCAATAAAAATGTGAATTACAACAGTTCTAACATATATTATGTTATCACTAATCTACTGCTACACATATTAGGTTTTTATCATAGACTAATAACGGTACGCTAAAAAATAAAATAAAAATCAACGGTATATATACTTAGCCCGTCAATGAACCGAACATTTTTGTGACCCATTGAAGACAAGCCCCGTGCTTATGGGTAATTGAAAAACACTTATAGGCATTATCCACGAGTTTGGTTTTTGTTTAGGTGACTACCAATCTCATTAGTTATATAAACTTCAAGGAACAGAAAAAGGTAAAGGTTGAAAAGTTTCGGACAGCACCCTAAATGGAGAGAGACTAATGAGCCTGCAGTACACGACATCTATATTCTCCCAACGCCCAGATGGGGAATATGTTTCTGTATGCAGCGTAAGCAATCATGCAATTCTTGTTGAAGACACCCATTATTTCCTGAAGAATGATACACAAGTAAGATGATTTAAATGATTTATTTTATACCGTTTTTAGATTATTTAAATGATTTAAACACTTGATGATGCAGACCAAACACGGATAAAAAGGGAAGAACAAAGCAAGCTATATGGTCGTGTCTTCAATACCTGTTGCGGAAAGTCACCGTTCTCCATTTGGGTATTTATCAAATATGCAGCTGCACGGTGTAATGGTGTTGGATCTCTCTTAGCCTGTTTCAGTATTACAAAAGCAATGAGAACAAGAAAACAAATACAATCTGGACAAAAATTTTCCTTCTTCATTTTCCCGGCAGAATAAGGTGTTAAGTAATCAGAATTGCAGAATGTATTCCTTAGATTTTGAGTCTAACTCAACCTCACAAAACCAGCTTGTAAAGTGAGGATTGTCCAAGCCTTATATGCACTATTTAGGTCATATCTCTAGACGATGTCGGACTAAACACACCCCTCATATCCAACATAATGAAGGTGCTGGTGGCTGCAATGAAGGCAGCACAACGTTGTCGCAATTAAGGCGACTAGGGGCAGACCGCAATTGAGATGAATTTCCAACATACACCCTCACGCTCAGACCCATTGGGCCTGGAGCGTGGATGATGCAGGCAACCCAACAACGTATCTTGGATAGGCTCTGATACTATCTTAGATTTTGGACCTAACTCAACCTCACAAAATCGGCTTATAAGGTGAGGATTGTTTAAGCCTTGTATGCACTACTTAGGTTATATCTCTAAGCGATGTGGGACTAAACACCCCTCATATCCAGCACAATGAAGGTGCTGATGGCTGCAATGAAGGCAGCACAAAGTTGCCACAATTAAGGTGACCAGAGGCAAACCGCAATTAAGACGGATTTCCAACAATATTCAAATACTAGGAAAAACTGAACAAACTACAAATGTCAAATCATATATGACTAGGATACAAACACAGCACGTTGTGGCAATAGGCAAAGCTATCATTATAATTCAGGTAGGCAAGCTTGGCATAAAATTAAAAGCCCTTACTGCTGTTGTACAAATACATGAATTAAGTTTCAAGAGATTGGCAAGATTCTATAAGTAGTAATAATAATAATGATGATGATACAATAAACGAATGAATGAATAGATACAACAAATATTTGGTCAAATCATTATTCTTACTCATAAAATCACAAATGATGGTTTCGTCAAGAGAAGTCGAACCTTAATTCAAATATTACATTAGTTTTAGGGTTAGCTAGGAAATGTTTTTCAGTCAAATATTACATTAGTTCTAGGAAAGTAAATGTTTCTCCTCATTTATTGTCTCTTGTAAATAGCACAATGTATTTATTTCCTAATATGTATATAAATCTATCTTACTGAGCTCTTTTTTTTTTTTTAATAGGCAAATGTTAGTAATTAGTGTGTTATGTTAGTGGGGGATGTTGAATCCATGACCTCCTTATCACTCCAAACCCTATGCACCCCCCACCCACCCCTCCCCCCCCCCCCCCAAACCACCTTATAACTCCCTGCTAAGCTCATTTGACTCAAGCAATTCACAAAAAAAAAATTCTTCCACAATCTTAAGTGTTAGCTTATCATTTTTATGATGCATTAGAAATGTATTATCTCTGAACTCCAACCACGTTATTCTCACACCTCTCATAATGGAATTGAATTTTGAAAACCTAAATAGCATGTTAAGTATTAACATGATATGTTGACTGTTTTAATTAAAGAAAGGACCATTCTGCTTTTTAATTAAATACCTTAGAGATAGCTGAACTGTTTTGATGCAAGTATTTCACTAAATACCTATGCCCATAGCTGAATAAATTAATATTATAATATAATTATATTGGTATTGTCATATAATTTTACATATCATGTTAATAAACTAATCAATATAATGGCAGCACTACAAAAGTAGCAAAACTTGCTTTATACCTGTTCAGCATCAATGAGAGCTAGCATAGCCCACCCAGTGTTTACTACATGAGACCTGTTGCCTTCCAAATTTGAATACACCTGAATAAAGAGACATTGGAAGAAAAATAACCCAAGAAATCTCAGCATTTAGATTGCTAAAAGTGATCCAGTTTTCTCACCGACTTTTATTTTAAAAACTTAATGCTTATGCACAAGTATATTTCCTAGAACCACCTGTCCCAATTTTGTTTATCCTCTTGAATTAGCTTTCCTTGGTATTCTCTTTACAAGTCTAACACATGATCCCATCTCTCATCCAGAAAAATTGTGATGATATTGCATTTCCCTTAGTATGTAAAGAGCTTTGTGAAACACTGAAATCTGAATCCTCCGATTCTATTTATTTCATAGTTTGGTTGGACAACTCAGTGATATAAGCTCACAGGTATTAATGACACAAGTTGACAACTTTGTGAAGGGAATAACCAGAAAAAGGGAGAGATGTTGCGCAAAACAGCGGCCACAATAAGTTGCTACAGTAAAACGCGATGTGATGCAACAGCACAATAATGCTGCATTTCCGCGTGATTGACTACCTAACGTTAGGGTTCCGTTAAGTTTCTGTTATGAATTTTCCTAAAAAGTATAGAAACTTCATTGAATTTCCCTAGAAAGTTCAGAGAGCTACAGCTGCATAGGTGGATGAATCATTTAAGGGAACCCTAATAGAAACTTAACAAAATGTGTTTGAAGAACTCAATTACAAATTTTCATAAGTTACTTAAAAAAAAAAAATTTACTTTTGGAACCTATTTGAATTTCACCAAAAAGTTTAGGAATCAATAGAGTAATTAAACCAATAAAAAAAGATGATATCAATATTAGAGATGGCAAATTTGACCTTGTTTTGACAAGACAGATAACTCTCTCCCCAGCCACCAGAAGGGAGCTGCTTAGACAGCAGAAATTCACAAGCTCGACGGATGCTTGAGCAATTACTGAAATTCTTTCCAACAGCGATCAACCCTTTTACCCCAAACCAAGTGCCATAAGTGAAGCAAACCCCCCAAGAACCATACCTGTTTAGCAGTCTGAGTGGTTAGAAGTATACTGAACTGAGAAAGTTCCATTCCAAGCAGAAGCAAATACAGACAGAAAAATGAGTAGAACGAACTTGAGATGCATGCATACATATATAAAAATATCGTGAAGGCTACATATAAAATCAATATAAAAGCATATCAAAAAAGTGGTTTCCCATAAGGGAGGAGCAAACCATGAACCATCCGAAGCTTGTACTTTTTCAATAAAGGCAGCAGCTTTTTCAATACAACAATCTATTTCTTCTCGACGATGCCCAGGATATAATTTCTGAAATGATGCCAAAGCTTGAATTGCCGCCGAGGTACATTCCACATAACTATAGAATATAGAATAAGGAAATATTATAATATTAAATTTTGAAATAGTAGGATTGGGGGAATGGAAGAGGGATACAGAAACTGGTGAATTTGATAGCTTACGGATAATCAATAACAATGTCGCCAAAAGTTTCAGCAGGATTGATTATCTGACAACAGAAAAGGCATTATCAATGTGTATGTATATCTTTAAGTTAATCCAAAAACAACTTCCCAAATTCTCAAGACAACTATTTAGTCCTAATTCTGAAACCAAAAGGAAAGTCCAATGAAACCTGAAAAGGTTTATTGATTTTATTCCTAAACAATGATTCAATATGTAGTAGCTTTTGTGGTATACTGGCATCAATCCAAAAACTTGTCGATATCTGACACATGAATGGAAAAAAGTATGTGGTTCTTAGTTTTAGCAGATTTTGTCATATGCTCTATTATACACGGCGTAGCCTAGTTGTTTATTTCCAATTCTCCATGATAAAGGTTTTATATACAAAGAAGAGTTTTATAGACAAAAAGTACCTAAAAACAAAAACCAAGGGATGTGTTAAATATAATTAATGTGGACGGTGTGGACGGTGGAGTCTTATTCTTTGTATATCTCTCCTAGGATTTTGTATAGATAATTATTGTTCTCTAGGAATCAGATTTTCTATCTCGTTGTCAAGTGTATATATATTGTCATATTGGAATGGAAATATACAGAACATACATTCAGTTCATATACTTTATCTTGGTATCCAGAGCTCTTTTTGTTCCTGGTTAGTATTGTTTGGGGTTCAGCTACAGTGCCGACCCATCGTATTTTTTGGGGTTCAGCTACAGTGCTGACCCACCTTTTTTTAGTTGTCCGGTGACCGGAGTAACACCGGCAACCCCCTCAGAAGTTGCCGACCGGAAGACCCACCGAGCGCCGCCTCCATACGTGCCCTCACGCGCCACCGTCAGATCTTCACTCTCTGGCATGTGTGATCCACGCGCCGCCTTCCCGGCCGACTTTTCTGCCGCCGATTGCACCGCCGTGTTCGCCGCCTCCTCCCGGTTCTGTCTTGCCCCTGTTTGGTGTCTGGGTCTACTGTTTGGCCCCTATTTGGTGTCTTTTTCAGTTTTTCAGTGAGTATTTTTGTGTTCCTTTGGTTTGTTCACTGACGCTCTTCCATGGCAGCAAAGAAAAGTTGGGTTTCCTTTGCTTTTTCTGGGTCCCCCACCATTACTTCCGAGAAGTTGAATGGTAAGAATTATGTGAGTTGGCGTGATGCTGTTGAGGTATGGTTTCTGGGTCAAGGTTTGTCTGATCATCTCACCAAAAAGGTTGCTGATATTGCTGCAACTGAGAAAGAAGAATGGCAACGGGCTGATTATCAACTTGTATCATTGTTGTGGCAGTCCATTGAACCAAGGTTAATGGTGCATTTTCGTCCATACAAAACATGTTGCGAGATCTGGAAGAAGGCTCAAACTGTTTATGCTAATGACATACAACGGCTATATGAGACAATTCATAATTTGGCAACAATGCAGATGTCTGATCTTGACTTGCCCAACTATCTGAACAAGGCACAATCCATTTGTGAGGAAGTCAAATTGATGCTAGTGAATGATAATGCAAAAAAGATGTCGGATAAGCTGGATAACATGCTTATGGTTTTTGTTCTTCATGGCCTTCACAAAGACTTTGAATCTGTTCGAAATCAAACTTTGACCAATCCAGATATTCCTACTGTAGAGGACCTCATTGATCGATTACTTCGAGTTCCTTCTCCAGCAGCTTCCATTGGAGTTGATTCTCATACAGGATCAGAGTCTTCGATTTTTATCTCAAACTCAACCAACCGAGGGGGTCGAAGTCATACTCATGGCCGTAGAGGTGGTGGTCGTGGCAGAGGTGGCCGAGGTAACCTTTATTGTTCGTATTGTAAGCGAGATGGACACACTCAAGATCGATGCTACTCCCTACATGGATTCCCAAATAAAACCGCTAATATAGCTCAGTCTCATGAACCTGTTATTGAACACAAGATTGAACTCAAGAAGGATCACCTTTTGACTGCCAATGAATATCAGGAGTACCTTCAGTTTAAAGCCACTCAACAGGCTTCTTCGGCCACCATTGCTCACACTGGTAATTCTACAGTTTGTCTCTCTCAATCTGCATCTGTTGGATCCTGGATTCTTGACTCTGGTGCTTCTGGTCACTTAGCTGGTAATCCTTCTCTTTTCTCTAAACTGTCATTCCCTAAAACTGCTCACCATATAACCCTTGCCGATGGGTCTAAGACACAGGCCGCTGGTATTGGACAAGCCTCACCTCTTCCTTCCTTATCCTTAAATTCAGTCTTGTTTGTGCCCGAGTGTCCTTTTAATTTAATTTCCATTAGCAAGATTACTCGCACTTTAAACTGTTCCATTACCTTTAACTCGGATTCCTTTCTTATACAGGACCGGAGCACGGGAGAGATGATTGGAGCTGGATCTGAATCACGAGGTCTCTACTACCTCCAACCTTCCTCTTCCACCATATGCGCTGTTTCAGGTTCGGCTGATCTCCTTCATCGTCGTCTAGGTCATCCAAGTTTGGACAAGTTAAAACAGATGGTCCCTCATCTCTCACATTTGAAAACAATGAACTGCGAGTCATGTCAGCTTGGAAAGCATGTTAGAGCCTCTTTTCCTAGTAGTTTCAATAATCCAACTAGGGCCCTTTTGATCTTATCCATTCCGATGTTTGGGGTCCCGAGTCGTGTTACTTCGCTTTCGGGGATATAGGTACTATGTTACTTTCATTGATGATTTTTCAAGATGTACCTGGTTATTTTTAATGAAAGATCGTTCTCGCTTATTTGATGTTTTTCAAACCTTTTGTTCCACCATAAAGAATCGGTTTGGAAAAACAATTCATATTTTGCGCAGATGATAATGCAAAAGAATACTTCTTTACATCTTTTAAATCCTTTCGAGTTCTCATGGCATCATACATCAGGTCTAGTTGTCCTCACACACCACAACAAAATGGTGTTCTTTGAGCGCAAACATCGTCATCTTGTTGATACAGCCCGAACTCTTTTTAATAAATGTCAATGCACCCTTGAAGTTTTGGGGGATCTTTGTTCTTCACGCTCGTTATTTGGTAAATCGCATGCCATCCTCTGTTTTGGGTAATAAAATCCCTCACTCTCTTTTATTTCCCACAGATCCCCTTTATACTGTTCCCCCTCGTGTGTTTGGTTCCACCTGTTTTGTCCATGACCTCTCTCCAGGTAGTGATAAATTGTCGGCACGAGCTATTAAATGCATCTTTCTTGGGTATTCTCGAGTGCAGAAGGGATATCGATGTTATTCTCCTTCTACACATCGTTTTTATGTATCCGCGGATGTTACATTCTTTGAGGACACTTTTTTCTTTGACACCTCAGCTACATCCGACTCCACTCCATCTCAGGTCCTTCCCCTTCCTCTTTGTGATGCTCCATCACCACAGGATGATCGTCCATTGCGACGATATGGTAAATTTTATGAGCGTCGAGTTCCTACAGCTCCGGAGGACATACCTACTATTGATCCTCATGATTCAGCTCCTGCTCCAAATGCTTCTCCCACTACGGTCCAACCTGACACTTCCGCTGACTTACCTATCTCCCTTCGAAAAGGTACACGCTCTACTATTAATCCTCATCCCATTTACAATTTTCTGAGTTACCATAGATTATCTCCTTCCCATTTTGCCTTTGTATCTGCCTTGCCCTCTGTTACCATTCCTAAGAATGTTCAGGAAGCACTATCTCATCCAGGTTGGCGACAGGCAATGATTGATGAGATGATAGCTTTGGAATCTAATCTTACATGGACCCTTGTTTCCCCTCCTGTTGGGAAATCAGTCGTTGGTTGTCAATGGGTGTTTACTGTTAAAGTTGGTCCTGATGGGCAGGTGGATCGCTTGAAAGCCCGACTGGTAGCAAAGGGCTACACTCAGATCTATGGTCTGGATTATGGTGATACTTTTTCTCCCGTTGCTAAGATGGCATCTGTTCGTTTGTTCTTGTCTATGGCTGCCATGAAACACTGGACTTTATATCAGCTGGATATTAAAAATGCATTCTTACATGGTGATTTGGAGGAGAAGATCTATATGGCGCAACCACCTGGGTTTATTGCTCAGGGGGAGTCAGATCTTGTTTGCAGACTACAAAAGTCCTTGTACGGCTTAAAACAGTCACCTCGTGCTTGGTTTGGGAAGTTCAGTAAAGTTATCCTGCAATTTGGCATGATTCGTTGCGAGGTTGATCATTCTGTATTCTTTAAATGCTCATCCTTAAAAAAACGTATTTATCTTGTGGTATATGTGGATGATATTGTTATTACAGGTGATGATCAAGAAGGCATTAAGGAGTTGAAGCAACACTTATTCAAACATTTTCAAACCAAAGATCTTGGAGGATTACGTTACTTTCTTGGGATTGAAGTAGCCCAATCAAGAACAGGTGTTGCTATTTCTCAGAGGAAATATGCCCTTGACATTCTAGAAGAAACAGGGATGCTAGATTGTAAACCTGTTGATACTCCTATGGACCCAAATGTAAAGCTTCTACCTAATGAGGGGGAGCCCTATCCTGACCCAGGCAGATATAGAAGATTAGTTGGGAAGTTAAATTATCTCACCATGACTCGACCCGGACCTTGCTTTTCCAAATCGATGTCGTAAGTCGGGTTTCTCAACTCACCCCGTGATAGTCATTGGAATGTAGTTGTTCTGGATCCTAAGATATATCAAGGGATCACCTGAAAAGTGGATTGTTTATATGGACAGGGGTCATACTAATATCATCGGGTATACAGATGCGATTGGGCAAGCGATGTCACGATAGGAGGTCCACTTCAGTGCTCTTGTGTTCTTATTGGAGGTAACCTGATTTCATGGAAAAGTAAGAAGCAGATCGTTGTTGCAAGATCAAGCACGAAGGCAGTATCGTGCTATGGCCAATACTACTTGCGAACTTCTATGGCTAAAATATTTGCTCCAAGAGTTGAAGTTTTGTGAGATAGGTCCTATGGAACTTGCTTGTGATAACCAATCAGCTTTATATCTTTCTTCGAATCCTATCTTTCATGAAAGGACCAAGCATATAGAAGTTGATTGTCACTTCATACGGGAAAAGATCCTCACGGGCATCATTAAGACTTCCTTTGTGGGTACTAGAGATCAGCTTGTAGATATAATGACCAAGTCTTTACGGGGTCCTAGAATAGCATATATATGTGACAAGCTGGTTGCATCAGACATATATGCTCCAGCTTGAGGGGGAGTGTTAAATATAATTAATGTGGACGGTGTGGACGGTATGGACGGTGTGGACGGTGGAGTCTTATTCTTTGTATATCTCTCCTAGGATTTTGTATAGATAATTATTGTTCTCTAGGAATCAGATTTCCTATCTCATTGTCAAGTGTATATATATTGTCATATTGGAATGGAAATATACAGAACATACATTCAGTTCATATACTTTATCTGGATGTATTCCACTCTTCATATGGGAAGATAAACATGTCCACATGCCATTTCATGTTTCACATTTCAAAGAAGATATGCTAAAAAATAATGAGAACATGCTAAATAATAAAAGACGGCTACCTCCAAACATTTATAAGATCTTGTGAGCTCATATGTTGCAAAGCCCCCATCTGTATTCTGCAATGATGGAAAGAAAAAAATACATCTTTGGATAATGCCATTGATTCTCCAAACAAATTGAATTGATTTTATAGAATAACTAGTTGCTCAGCCCATCCATCATGCGTTATAGTCAAACAAACAATATAGAAAAAGTAGAATATATACTTCATTTAGCATTGTGAGAATGATCGAACTAGACCAGAAGTGAGTAGAAAATATGGCATTATTGAGATACTATGGCTTCCCAGGTATTTGAGAGACCTAGACTCTCTTCCCCCTCCCTCCCTTTGTGTGTGTGTATGTGTGTTTTATACTACTCTACAATATACTACTCTACAACTACTAGTAGCTAACTTATGCTAACAGTCCCCTCCCTAACAGTTATTCTGTTATTTTCTGTTTACTCAAGTTTCTAACAATACTCTCCCCCAACATTCACCTTATCCTCAAGGTGAACAGATGGTGTTAGCTGAAATTAAATTCCTCCGGGGTCACCTTATTCTGATGGATTTGGATCCTTTCCTTTTTTACTCTCATGTTTCTTCTCATATTGGGAGAGAAAGAGATAAAATTAAATTTGAATGGACCCCACAAACAAAAACAAATTTTGTTTCTCTCTCTCTCTCTCCCAACATGAGAAGAAACATGAGAGAAAAAAGGAGAGGATCCAAATACTATTCTAATATGGTATTAGAACAACCACCAACCACTAGGGTTTGTTACTCAGGGAGAGTCTTTTGGCTTAGTCTGCCATCTCCATAGGTCTCTATAAGGCCTTGAACAATTTCCTCAAGCTTGATTTGGTAGATTTAGTATTGTGGTTCAATGGTTTGGCATGATTCAGAGTGAAGCTGGTCACTCTGTGTTTTATCGTCACACACCCTATCATCACACGTGAAGGACATTGTTACCACTGACAACAATCATCATGACATAACTCGAGTAAAACATCTTTTCCATCACTTTCAGACCAAAGACCTTGGCAAACTCCATAATTTCTTGGGAATTGAAGTGGCTCAATTTAAGGATGGTATATCCATCTCATAGAGAGAATATGCTATGGACATCCTAGAGGAAGCAAGTTAGTTGAAAGCAAGGCCTATTCATACTCCTATGGATACCAATGTCAAACTTCTAGCCGGATCAGGGGAGCCACTATTAGACACAAGAAGGTAGAGAAGAATGGTTAGCAAACTAAACTACCTCATTGTTACTCCTCCAAGCATCTCTTTTGCAGTGAGTGTGGTTTGCCAGTTTTTATATTCCCCGTGTGAGGGCCATTGGGATGTTTTGATTTGTATCCTAGAATATATTAAAGGAGCTCTAGGAAAAGGTCTCATTTATGAGGATAAAGGGCATACTTAGATAGTTGGATATTTAGATGTTGATTGGGCATACTCTCCTACTAATAGAAGATTCACTTCTGGGTTCTCCATACTCATTGGGAGCAACCTAATATCCTGGAAAAGTAAGAAGCAAAATGTGATCGCAAGGTCAAGTGTTGAGGCATAATATTGAGCCATGGCATCCATCACTTGCGAACTCATCTGATTAAAGCAACTTTTTAATTAGCTTCAATTTGGGGAGACTAAACACATGACACTTGTTTGTGACAACCAAATTGCATTACATATTTCCTCCAATCCTGTTATCCATGAAAAGGCCAAACGCATTGAGGCAGATTGGCATTTTACCCAAGATGTCTTAACTGGAGACATCACCAGTGGTTTTGTCAATACAAATTATCAACCGGTAAATGTTTTCACTAAATCTTTGACAGGTCCTCTGATAAACTATCTTCCCACCAAGCTTGGCGCATATGACCTATATGCCCCAACTTTAGAGGGTGTGTTGGAAACATGTATTTATGCATATTTGTCCAGATTCATTGTATAAGTTAACCAAATCATGTAATTAAGGTAATTATAATCTCTGTATTTATTACCTTATATTCAAGCCTATGCTCTGTTGTTGAGACACTGTGATTTCATTACATGTCCCTCTTTTCTCTCTATTCTCAAAAAGCTAAAGCTCCCATTAATGCATTCAAAACTTAGTTTAATTCATGCCCAAACTGAAGGTTTATTAGCATCTCACCATATGTTTAGGCTTGTGGAAAGGATGAGATATCAAATACATATACCATTCTTACTTTAGTGGTTTTCACTAAAAAAATTTATATTTCTCAAAACAAGGGATACTAATAGAGTAAGGCTATGTAATAGAGTTATCCTCTGCTGTTAGCAATTAGGAAAGTTAGTTTCTCTCTACAGTTAGGACAGTTACTATCCTAACTGAATAACTGCTCTGCTGGCTAGTATATATATATAGCCAAAGGTGTACACAGTATTGAATAAATCAATGAGAATCAGTATACACAAATTCTCTGTTTTTCGTTTTTCCTTCTCATGAATTTCTCTCATTATGGTATCATGAGCTAATTTTCTGGGCTCGTTCTTCTTCTTCATTCTAATCGAGTTCATCGCGATCTTCCATGGCTGCCACAGTTCCCAATCCATTCGATATTCCTACTCCGGAGCTTCGACAACCGCTTCAACACCATCACCATCAACCTTACAATCTTCAATGTCCATCAAACTTGATGATCACAACTTTCTCGTTGTGGAAGCAAGCAAGTAGAAGCCGTCATAATCTCGCACAAACTTCATCGATTTGTAGTAAATCCATCGATTCCACCACAATTCACTTCGAGACAACTCGCGCTAGGGATTGAGTCCGATGAGTATCAACTCTCCGGATCGCTCAGGACCAAATGCTGTTCACATGGCTCCCGAACTCGATCTCTCCATCCATTCTTCCTCGATTCATTGGTTGCAAACAGTCCTGGCAAGTTTGGGACAAAATTCACAAGCATTTCCATGCACACTTGAAGGTCAAGGTGCGTCAATTTCGCTTCAAATTGAAAAACACCAAGAAAGGCACACGCATGATCTCTGAATACCTAATGCGTATTCGTGCCCCTAATCGAATCTCTCCAAGCCATTGGCGATCCTCCGCCACAGAGCAGATCACATTGATACTGGCCCTCGAAGGGCTTCCCGAGGAATATAGTTCCTTCGTGATGATGATCTTTACTAGGCGTAGTCGCCTTCGATTGATGAGGTCGAATCTCGCTTCTAATGCAAGATGCTCAACTTGCGAGGTTTAGACAAGAATTATCGTCACCTTCGCCATCGCTAATGTGGCTCAAGCACCGAATCTGGGAAATCTGTCGCATCGCTTGATTATCGCAGAAATCGGAGTGGTTTTCGCAGTAATAGCTCGGGGGTCGTGGTAGTCGAGGACGTGGCGAGGTGATCGAGGTCGTGGGCGCAGGTGGTCCTAAACCTACATGTCAACTTTGTCATAAGTATGGCCATGAAGCCTTCAATTGTTGGTATCGATTTGATGATACCTTTGTTCAAATTCAAAGACCTCCACCTCAAGCTTTCAATCCACTTCGGTCCAAGCTATACTCAGACCTACAACTCTCAAGAATACAATCAAGGTGCTCAAAGCACTGCTCCAAGATTTCCACCCTCCCAGCAACAACCTAGTGCCAACTTAGTAATGCAGCAACCACAGTTTGTTCCAAATACTCAAGAACCTCTGCAAAGACAATTTGATCCTCAAGCATGGTTCCCAGATTCTGGTGCATCTCATCATATTACTGCTGATTCCAATAACTTCACTCAAAGCAGTCCCTTTGGAGGACAGGACCAAGTGTTAATGGGTAACGGCCAAGGTCTCTCAATTGACTCTATAGGTTCTTCCAAAATTTTCTCTCCTACTTGTCCTCAAACGGTTTTTAAACTTAATAATCTCCTCCTTGTTCCTAATATAACTAAGAATCTAGTTTCTGTTTCCAAGTTTGCCCGTGACAACAATGTTTATTTCGAGTTTCACCCATTCTCTTGCTATGTGAAATCACAGGGCTCTAGTAAGATTCTTCTTCATGGTTCCCTAGGAGGAGATGGACTCTACAGCTTTGAAAACATCAATATTCTAAAGGAACCCTCCACCTCTTGCTTCCAACATACTGTTTCAGCTGCAGCTTCTATCAAACCTTCAGCTCCATCCTCAGGTGTCACCAATTCAACTAGACCCTCTGCTGTATCTAGTAGTTCCTTTGCCACTTGGCATTATAGACTTGGACATGCAAACAATAATGCTGTAAAAACCATTCTTCAACTTTGTAATATTCCATCATTGAATAAAACATCCTATGAATTTTGTAATGCCTGTTGCATTGGTAAATCCCATAGACTACATGCTCCCCCTTCTCCCACCATTCATCCTACTCCCTTTGAACTAATCCACAGTGATTTGTGGGGACCTGCACCATTCACTTCTTATGGTGGCTATTCCTACTATATTACATTTGTTGATGCTCATACAAGATTCACATGGATCTATTTTTTAAAGCAGAAATCGGATGCCTTGACTGCATTTAAACAATTTTTAACTCTTATTGAAACTCAGTTTTCTGCCAAAATTAAAGCTTTGCAGACATATTGGGGAAGGGAATTTCGACCCTTCTCCAAGTACTTAACTGAGCTCGGCATCTTGCACAGACTAACCTGTCCTCACACCTCCCATCAAAATGGGACTGTTGAGAGAAAGCATCGTCATATAGTTGAAATGGGGCTCACTCTTCTCTCCCATGCTTCTCTACCTTTAAAATTTTGGGACCACAGTTTTACACATGCTGTTCATACAATCAATGACTTCCCACTGCAAAGATTAACTTCACACTCCTCTCCCTTTTCATGCCCCTGTTTGGCACTATACCGATTACTCTACCTTTCGGGTCTTTGGTTGTGCTTGTTTTCCTTTTCTTAGACCATATAATCAACACAAGTTTGATTTCGAGATCCTCCGAGTGTGTCTACTTAGGCCTCTCTCCTCAACATCGAGGCCACAAGTGCCTTGACTCTAATGGCCGTATATATATTTCAAAGGATGTTTTGTTCAATGAATCTATGTTTCCCTACCTTAAACTCTTCCAATCACATTCTGTCTCATCTGTTTCTCACCCCGATTCTTACCCTTCTACTATACCTGTTCCCACATATCCTCCTCTCGCATGCTACTCCTATAACTCAAAGCATCCTCCTTCTCCCTTGCATCTTTCACCTAGTGTTTCGCTACTATTAATGACATTATAGGAACCACTCCCGCTCAATCTGCCTCGGTGTCTCATGAATCCTCTAGTGCTGAACCTTCTCCTTTGCCTCTTTCACCTAGTATTTCTATCACCTGTGCACATCGTGACAAGCGATCCCGCATCTTCTCCTATTCCTCCACAAACCGCACCTATGTCTCCCGCAACCTCTAATCCTACAACATCTAGTACTACTTCTTCCGACACTCCATCTCCACCGCACCTATCAATCTCCATCCTATGATGACAAGATCCAAAATCGGACACTTGCCTCCTAGAATATTCTTGAGTCATGTTGAGCCTCATTCTCACAAGGAGGCCTTGGCTAGTCCACAATGGCTTCAAGCCATGCAAGATGAGCATAATGCTCTCATTAAAAATAACACTTGGTCTCTAGTAACACCTTGCCTCCAAACAGAATCGCTATTGGCTGCAAGTGGGTTTATCGAGTGAAGGAAAATCCTGATGGTACAGCCAACAAATTTAAGGCTAGGCTAGTTGCCAAAGGCTTTCATCAACAAAGATGGTTTTGATTTCTTTGAAACCTTCTCTCCTAGGTTAAACCTCGTCACTATTCTGGATCATTCTTACCCTAGCCCTCACAAACAGATGGGCAATTAAGCAAATTGATGTAAACAATGCTTTCTTGAATGGTGTTCTCAGTGAGGATGTCTATATGATGCAAACCACCCGGGTTTGAGCACAGTGACAAATCTCTTGTTTGTAAGCTTCACAAAGCTCTCTATGGCCTCAAGCAAGCCCCTCGAGCTTGGTATGAAAAGCTTGCCTCCACTCTTCTGCAATTTGGATTCCTGGCCAGCAAATGTGATTCTTCCTTGTTCATATATTCAAAAGGATCTGTCTGTATATATGTCTTGGTTTATGTTGATGATATTCTTGTCACTGGATCTTCTACTACTCTTGTTCAGAATCTGATTCACAAGCTTGATGCACACTTTGCTCTCAAGGAACTTGGAGATCTGGATTATTTTCTTGGCATTGAAGCTAAGCATCTAAGCAATGGTGCACTTCTGCTCACTCAAACCAAGTACATCAGAGACTTATTGGCTAAAGCTCACATGTCAGAGGCTAAAGGAATCTCCTCACCTATGATTAGTAATTGTAAACTATCCAAGTTTGGTAATCGATACAAGGCGTGCATCCTCATTACTATAGATCCATTGTGGGTGCACTTCAATATGTCACTCTCACTAGACCTGACATTGCCTATAGTGTGAATAAAGTGTGCCAATTCATGTCCAACCCTCTTGACTCTCACTGGCAGGCTGTTAAGAGGATTTTAAGATATCTCAAAGGCTCCCTAGACTATGGTCTTCTACTCGCACTGTAGCCGCTTCTTCTCGCACCTTACTCTCTGCATACTTACTCGGATGCAGATTGGGGCAGTGATCCCGATGACAGACGCTCAACCTCCGCCTCCCGCATCTTCCTTAGGCCAAATCTGGTTTCCTGGAGCTCAAAGAAGCAGCCCCTTGTTGCTAGATCCAAAGACAGAGGTCGAGTATCGCGGCATGGCCAATGCTACAGCTGAAACTTTGTGGATTCAGTCACTTCTAACTGAATTGCATATTCCCTTTGCCATGCCCCAACTCTTTTGTGACAACTTAAGTGCAGTCAACTTAGCCTACAATCCTATTCTTCATGCAAGGACCAAACATATCGAGCTTGATATCCACTTTGTTAGAGAAAAGGTCCTCTCCAAAGCTCTCAATGTTGTGCACATTCCAAGTACAGATCAGCTAGCAGATTCCTTAACAAAGCCTGTTTCCTCCTCTAGATTTATAGAGTTAAGATTCAAGCTCAATGTTGTTTTATGTCCAAAACCCCCATGAGCTTGAGGGGGGAATAATAGAGTAAGGCTATGTAATAGAGTTATCCTCTGCTGTTAGCAATTAGGAAAGTTAGTTTCTCTCTACAGTTAGGACAGTTACTATCCTAACTGAATAACTGCTCTGCTGGCTAGTATATATATATAGCCAAAGGTGTACACAGTATTGAATAAATCAATGAGAATCAGTATACACAAATTCTCTGTTTTTCGTTTTTCCTTCTCATGAATTTCTCTCATTAGATACCCTGTATAAATCCCCAGCTGTGTCTACTGTAATTATTATTTTAAAAAGCATTGTAATCACAACCAGTTAATACTACCATAGTATCAAGGCTTTTGGTGTTTCCAATTATGTCTCCGATGAAGCTTCAACTATATTTAAATTAGACAAAAAATTGCATTGGTGTTTTTCATAAATGCAATTTTACTTTCAATAGATTATATCATATACAATTTGCAACAAAATAATATATAGGGAAGGATCTTAGAAGATGAGTAAATAACTTAGTCATCTTAATGATATTAGTGTCATAAGTAGGGAAGGAACCAATAATCACAAGAAATAGCATAAAATTGTCACTTATTTATTTGCTAGAACTATTGAGATAATCTCGCTTGAATCATGAGAAGCCTAGGTACCTGTAATGAAAGAATGACATTTACAGCATCATACAATCGCTTTGCATCCAATGGCTCGCCAACAATTGCAGGTGCAATTTTGGATAGTAATAGAACAGCCTGTAAAATGAAATATGAATCAAAACAGAAGAAGAAAATAAGCAACTCTAATCTTTCGATCAATAATTACTTTCAGTCCTTCAGCCGTGCAGTCAGAAATCGGCCATCCGTGGATCTGCAGTTGAAAAAGGCCAAGCGCCTTTTGAAATGTGACGATACCAAATGCTAAGATCACCAGGACAATCTTCTAAAACCTTTCAAGAAAAAAAGAGGAGATTCAGATCAACACAGGCAAACCGATGCGAGTTATGATGATAAATGTAAAAAGTCACCTGTGAATTCTTGATGAACGTATGAGCTTTCCTTAGAGTTGGGCCATATTCTTCAATAAGGTTAGTTGAAATAATTGCTTGGACGATAAATGAAGTATCCCATAGTTGACTTCCATTGTAGCCCTGCAACAGAAATTGTTTACATGTAAAATCTGTAATATGAAAAACAGTATTGATGTAACATTGGTTCCACATGTCACATCAGAGGGAGACCACAGTTATGTCCATATCATTCCTAAACATCTGCGAATATATCCAATTGCATGCAAAACATCAGTTGGTCACTCAGGTGAGATGAAAATAAGATCACTTAGATGTGGACCTGCATTTTCATGCCATCTTCAGCAATCCATAGATAATCATAGATCCTTGGAAGATGCAGCTTGAAGGCCTCTGAATTTGGATCTTCCACCCAACAGCAAAGCATATTTAAAACCTGAATAATAATAGTAAAGAATAATAATAAGTAGTCAGTATTTCCTAAGCATGTCCTGGTTTAGCTGGAAATATAAAATAATATATAAATGGAACATGGAAGGGAAGCTCAGACATCCATAATAAAAATATAATTAACACAATGAAATAAAACTAAGGAGACAAAGTAAATAAATGGTCAGCAAAGGAAAACTATCAATCATTTTAGTCATCAAAGAAATAAGTTAAGTAGAACAACAACAGTATGTCAGTATTCTAACACTTCTACACAAAGGGTGGACAGTAAAAGAACAATGAAAATTGAAGGGGGTGCTGTATATATCCACCCCCTCTCAACAATTACCTTGTTTACAGGACCTATGCAAATATAACGAGTATTCTCATCTTCATAATGTATATGCTCAATTACAGCCCTAATAGCCTTTTCTCTCAACTTGCTGCCAGGCCAATGCATCAAAACAGGCTCAAGGACCTTGTGTAGAGATGCCCAAAGAATATCCTGCACGAGTGGGTGAGGATAGTACAAGTCTTCCTGCACAAGAACAAAGTAATCCTCTTGTAACCCTTGCTTAACTCTAGCACAATTAAATTGGTAGTTGACAATGTTAGAGATATCAAATGTCGAGTTCTTTTTGTTAGATATAAAAAAATTGATGTGCCTTCACTAACAACTTATGCTGTTCGAAGAGTTGGTCACATGACATGGTATCAAAGAATCTCCTTGCCGACCTTTTCTTCTAAATAAAGTTGATTTCGGCATAAGGTAACGTAGGCTTGAGCATTGTCCATGCTTCAAGCCCAAAAGACTCTTTAGTGAGATGGTGTGTTAGAGATGAAAACTCATCCATAATCCTTCACCAAACAGCTTAAGCTTTTGGAAGAGATGGTTCATGACAATGGATATAATAGGCTACGATGGTGGTTACAGACGGAGTGAAGTTTGTGCTAAGGACAATGATTACTTGATTAGCATCGCAATAAGAATACAAATCCAAGTAATGACGTGGTAGTTAAGGTGGTGGCAAACCAAGTATAATGTAGTAATAGTGGCATGATAATTGTTGTTGAGAGTCCCACATCAAGAGATATGGCCTAAGTAGTGCTTATAAGGTTTGGGCAATCCTCACCTTACAAGCCGGTTTTGTGGGGTTGAGTTAGGCCTAAAGTCCAAAATCTAATATGGTATCATATCCTATCCGAGATCTGTTATTGGGCTAAGATCTCTCATTATTCCACCCGCAGCTTGTCCACGTTCTAGATGTCCACCCCGAGCGCGAGGGTGTGTTGAGATTCCTGTTATTCCACCCACATCAATCTACACTACGGATGTCCACCCGAGCGTGAGGGGGTGTGTCGAGAGTCCCACATCAATTAGAAATATGGCCTAAGAAGTGCTTATAAGGCTTGGGCAATCCTCACCTTACAGGCCGGTTTTATGGGGTTGAGTTAGGCCTAAAGCCCAAAATCTAATGATTGTAATTGGGGATGGTTACAAGATGTGGTTATGGTGGCAAAACAGTTGTAACCAATCATGCCCGAGAAAGTTCTTGCTGTATTGATTAACAGGAAACCTAACATATGGATTCACCAGAGCAAGAAGCAAAAGAGAGGGACAAAGTTTAGAAGCTATTTTCAATGCAATTATTAGTATAAGTAGGTCCAGGATATTTTATCGTGGGACTTACAAATGATAAAATCCAAGTGAAGCAATTCTCGTGTAATGTTTTCATATGACCACTTTAGCATCTTCACTAACCTTGGCACACAAATTGCGAGCCCGATTCCAGTCTATATCATGATATGACACGGTATAAAGCTCTTTTCTCAAAGAAGATACTGTTGGTGTGATTGGACCAACAAACCTCTTTCCATATAAATAGGACATTGGCAAATAGACCATTCGGCAGTGACACCACATCCTTCCTGTAAAGCAGAAAAACATTACTACTTGTCTATTTTAAGTAAAGAATGACTGGAAAATTAAACACTGTTTAAGATGAAAATAGACAACTGATTTAACAATGAAACTTTTTATAAGTATTCAAGAATATTTAGTCTTGCCCGCTGTTGGAGAAAAAAATGTTTTAAACAAGGTACACAAGCTGATCTTACTGATCACAACACATCCATTTGTATAAATTGACAAGAAACAGTCAACTATAAAGGACAGAAGCGTCTTTTGATCATAATAAAGGTTTAGGGAAAACTATAAAAAAGGAATTCTTTGGAAAAAATCATTCTAACTGGCTAATTGTTCCTAAACTGGAAATTTGATTACCAAAAAATTTCATTTTATTGCAAGTTTCCCTAAAAAAAATTCTTCTCTCTGTACAAGTTAAAACATACATAAATAGATTATTGAGCAAGAACCTGGATGGAATGGAAGCATGTATGGAAGGAGCCATATCTCAGGGGGCAAGGGATTATTTCCAGACCATTCATATACTCCAAGAACCTATACCACAATAAAATTAGAAAACTACACAACGCCATATTTATTAATAAAACCATCAAAATAAAGCTAAGATCATAACTGAAAGCCACATCTTTCCCCATGATGTCATAAAAGTAGCACCACCATGCCCCAGAATCCAGTCACGTGCCTTCTCCATTTCCCCTTGTCCACCATTAGGTCCCTCACCAAGCAATCTCAAAGTAACGTAATTCAAGACGGAGCCGAACATGGTGCTCGGACCTTCAATATGCAAACCCCAGCCACCATCCTTGTTCTGCAATTACATTTAACTAATTAGGAAAACTTCTAGAAGAAGCCCATAATTAGGGGGAATGATGGTGTGAAGTTCTTACCTGATGATTATAGAGGTAACGGCACATTTCCTTTTTATGTTCTTCTGTTAAGACTACATTTAGCGACCCAGTGATAGACAGAGTAATTATCTGTTTAATTGTAAATCCAGATAGTATTAGAGTTTTCATGGTTATCAGGGAGGAGCAAAGAGAAAAAATCTAAATAACAAACCAAATGAAAATAACCAGGACTTGAAGGCAATGATTGCAGTTTTGTCAAAGCTACACGTTTCCCATAATATTGGTAATATACCATATAACAGGTTTCACAAATAAGATGAAGTGTTTAAAATATAACCTACCAAGCCAGGCATAAGAAACATGGGACCACCATAATCCCCTGGCCAGTGTCCATCATGACTCTGGAGAGTTGAATAGAAACTTAAAGCCCTTCTTAATGTTCTTGCCACAGTCTCTTCAGTTACATCTTCAATATCTTCAATGCTGACTTTGGGCAAGACTTCACCCATTGGGTTCTCCTTTGCCAACTACATTATTTTACATGAAAATTCTTGAATGGACAAATTTCTTGTGTAAGAAACTTATAATACAACTTTCACAGCATCCTGCAGAAGCTATTGTGACAGTAGCTTCGGCGATGGAGATGCGTTTCATAAAATGTTACCGCAGATCCAAACATATTATAAAGCATTAAATATCACATTGCACCCTTCAGCAGTCAGCATAACAAAACAATAAAATGGTTCTACCAGGATAAACTCATTTGAAAACAAATGTAAAAAAAAAAAAAACTAAATTGATTTCCTCATTTGAAGAAGGAATAAGTCTAAACTAGCACGTGGTATGAACTTGTTTGATTTTCTAGAAAACCAATAAACCACTTTCTGTAATACTCCCTCCGGACTCAATTATAAGTAAAATTAACTAATTTTACACTTATTAAGGAAGTTGGTTAATTTAATTTAATTGTCTTGAGTTATGTAAAAAAAATGAGTTACAATCACTAAACTACCCTTTAATTATCTTCTGGAGTGTGCGATGCTCTTAGAAAAGTAGAAAGAGAATTGATTGGATTGGTTGATTGTCTTGACTTCTGGAACACTTTCATTAAATAGAGTTGAATTGATTAACTTTTGCATATATTTAAGTCCACATAATATTGGTATTTTTTTCTTATAATTGAGTCTAGAGGTAGTAGTGAGGGGATAAATTTGTTTTTGTTTCCTTAACATGATAATCATATCAAATAAACATGCATGCAAGCATCTAGAGACTCGGAATGAATTAACCAAGATAAATATGGCAACAGCAGCACGGAGAACACAGACATGCACCTGAATGCGCATAAGTAGATCATCGCTGTGCTGGTGGGTGAAGCGATTCTTATGGAAATTTTGGCGAGCTGTTTCAATCTCCAAGCGTTCTTCTGGCAATCCAAGATTAGGATCAAACTCCCAGAACTGTCTTCCAACGTGATTGTTCAATGACCGAAGCCATGGACTCCCTCCCTCTGCAATCTTGAGCTTCCACATTCTTTTCTGACAAACAAACCAAGGTTAAGAAAATGCATCAATTGCATTTGCGTTGCGCATCGAACTTTCTTTCTCAGCAATGCATCCAGATTCTGGAAGGATTTATAACACAACTACTGGGACCGGGGACGGGGACGGGGAGTGACGGAGTTTGCAAAACCAAACTACTACTACTACTGGATGCCTGGCCCAAACCAATATCACATTTTTCTGATTCTAAGTAAAACCCATTAGCACAACTCTAAAAGAAAACCCAAAAATTCGATGCCATTTTAATTTACTAATAATTTTAAAAAAAAAAAAGACCTTTTTGCCAGATTTGTCGAGGAAGAAACCTTGTACCTGAGATTGAACAAAACGAAGCACAGCAGAAGCGAACCGAGCCACCGAGGTGACCCAGGGGCGTTGTCGAAGTTAGAAGCAGAGTGAGGGACTTGTCCAGGACCAGAAGCGAAGAAACAGTTGTGGTGTTATGTGTGTGTGAAACAGAGACAAAGTGGGCTGACCCAAAAAGCCTCAGCCCTGATTTGGTTGGGCTTTCAATTTTCCCACCTTTCTTAACAATTCCCACCTCCCTTCCCCAATTTTTTTCACCAAAATACCCTCACCTCCTTCCTTCCCACACTTTCTTCTCTCACCTTCCACCACACCCCTGACCCCACCACCTGTATGTATCCATGAATCGTTTATTTTGGGAATAACACTCCAAATTTGCAAACCCATTTCCTCTACTCATCCTTATCATATATAACCCTTTCTTTCACAACAAACCTCACTCGTCTTCTTCTTCCTCCTCTTTCCGTCCCCTGTATGCACCACTGCTCGCCGTCGACCCGGTTCTGGTTTCCACCTCCGCCAGCATCTCCTCCGGCGACACAGATCTGGATCTGCCTCCTCCTCCTCCCAGCCGCGAGTGCCTCCCAAGTTCGCTGGTTCGGCTTCATCGGACGTGCGGCCCCTCTGCTCTATTTATTTATTCAAGTTTTGCACAAGTGTGAAGGAACACCGAAGGTTCTTTGGTCTTTCGTTTTTTGGGCTAGCAGGAGTCAGCCATATGACGACCATACATTATCCTAATCCCACCATGCTATATACACGAAACTAGCTATTGATCTTTTTTGGTTTGATCTCTTTGTTCTTATGTTAAGTTCTGAAGTACAGGGTGCAAATTTAATGTGTTCAAAAGACCACCGGATCGTGAGAGAGTTATCTCACCGTCAACCAGTTCAAATCGAAAAAATTAATTTGAAAATTGAAAATCGAATAAATTAAAAAAATTAAAAATAAAATAAAAATATAATTTTTTATTGGAATGGATCGGATTTTAAATCCTCCTGTGAAATCTATTCTAAATCGATCTATTATATATATATATTATTGTTTTTGAAATTATACTTAAACATTGTTTTTCAAACTTTTATGTCTCTCATTTTCTTTAATATTTTTATTGGAATGACATATATGAGACTATTTATAATAAATATTAATGTATTGAAGTTATATTTTGCTAAAAGTTTTGATGCATAACATATATATACTTAATTGAGTAAACATGAAAAATATTAAATCAATCAAGTAAGTTTGAAAAATAATTAGTTACAATTTATCTGTAGTCGATTCAAGGAAAAAACAATAAGATAAGTGAAAGTAGATATAGAGAATTAACATAAAAGAACGTGTTAAAAAATACCAATAATTATTTTTTCTTAAACTCACAAATCAAAATTAAGATTATCCTTTGTCCATTATTAAATAAATAGCAAGGACATTTGACATAAAAAAATAAAGTATGACAAAAACTGAATTATCTAATCCAATCAAAACCGCATTTAATTGGATTGGATGAGATCGGATATTTTTAAGGAAGCAAACCGATCCAATCCAAACCGTATGTTGTTTTTATCATTTGATCAGATTTTTTTAGCTCAAAATCGATTCGATCCAATCCGTGAACACCTGGTTACTTCCCACCAGTGGTGGGATGTGGGGTGTGGTGGGTGGTGAGAGAAGAAGAAGAAAGTGAGGAAGGGAAGGGGGTAAGAGTGTTTTGGTAAAACAAAATTCGGGAGGGAGGTGGGAAAATTGTGATCCTTAGGTTGGGAATTTAGCCCATATTGACACCTCCACTGTGTAGGTTCGGTTTGTGTTATTTTTTACCCGATCCACTCCTGGGCTCTCTCTTTCAGTAAACAAGAAAAGAAAAAAACATTACTAATTTACTCTTGTCTTTACCACCACCACAACTAATTTATATTCCAATGAAATTAGGACAACATGAAAGGAATTAGTTTTTCACGAGGATAGTAAAGAGTGGAATAATTGAAATTTCAATTTATATAAAGAATAAATGAGCATCGAAATAGGGTTTAACCCACGATGAGAAGATATGTATCGATTTGTTGGTTTACAAGCCATTTTTTTCTAGTTTGGTCCCGGTTCTGGCTTATTAGTTTTGTCTTGCACAAAACTTATCTACAATTCGATAGGTATGTTAGCTGTTGTTTTCCAACAGAATTATAACATGTGAAACATGAAAACATAACATGTATGAGTTGTTACATATGTCTTGATCATATTGGAAAACAATACCTAATGTATCTATATAATTGTACCTAATTTTTCTCTTTGGTTTTTGGTGTAGTTTGATAGTCTTCTTTTTTTTAAAAAAAAAAAAAAAAGCAAAGTTAAGTCATATCATTAACAATCAAGAACTCAATACATTTAGTAACTTCATCACAAATCCGGAGGATGGTATTGTACGTAGGCACCCCTAACAAAGTATGAGCAGCTACATGGACTTCCCTACTATCAAACTCTACCAAAGAGTTTGAAGCATAAGAAGATAAAAGACTCATACAATTTGAAATAATAACCTTATATTTGGTTAGAAGACCTAGGATTTCTCTTTTTGCACCGGAGTCTGAGAGAGTAATTGTAATATTTAACTATGAAGAAATATCATCTCTCGTCATATAACTTGGGGCAAAGATTGATTGTCAAATCACCGAGATTTCGCACAACCTGCAAAAAATGACTCAATGCACTGCCAATAGATTCCTCTGCTTTATTTACTTGAACTACAAATTTTTAAAGAAAACGGAAAAAACGATAAAAAAAACATCCAGCAAGTAACACCGCAAGGGGTATTTGAGGGTAGGAACTACTCGCAGGTTACCCAGGCTTTGGCAGTTCTGATTGATGATAGTTAGTGCTCCGGCAAGCCTGGGGATCACGACCTGCCGATAAAAAAAAGCATGTGAGTGTCTGTTGTAGTAAACAGAAATTCCACTTGCCTATCAGAGCTTGCACCCCTGTTACTATCTTCCAGCAAAAAACAGCACCTCTTTTTTTCATCAATCACTAATTCTGCACCATTATGAGTGCCATTAATGCCCAGGATAACACCATCATGTAGACCCTTTGATATTTAATACTAAGAATCATATCCTCGTACAATAATGGTGCCTTATCTTTCGCAACATTAAAACCAGCCACACAATCTGGAGTTGTAACTTCTACAACAAAATTGGGATCATCAACAAGAATCCCTTGATTTCCGCCCACATTAATGTATGATTCCTTCCTTCCCAAATTGGGATCATCAACATGAATCCATTGATTTCCGCCCACATTAATATGTGATTCCTTCCTTCCCGCTGGCTTATCATCCCTGAGCCACCGACTCCCTCCACCACTTGAGTTCCTCCTCTGATCGACACGCAGATATGTCCCCCATGCTCTAACACCATCATCAACCTCCATACTGCGCTCTTCATCTTTTTCAACATGGAATATAAACCTATCCCCTTCTTCCTCACAGTATTTGTTGTAACCGCGTGGTCAGAGTTTGTGAAAATGCTCAAAAAGGGAACCAACAAACGTGAAGCCTTCAGACCACGTGAGTTTGGTGAAGGAGTAGATATGAGTAAGACCATAGCCTGAAACGTCATAAGAGGGAAGGGAGAAGGGGGTCTGGCCAGTCCACTGAAAGACATCGAGGAGGGTTAAATGGACCTCATGGTCCTCCAGATCCGCTTCCAACGAAGTAGACATACTCAAAATAACAAAGAAAGGTAGAAAACCTCCAGAGACACTCATCACCATGCTCTCACCATGGCGAGAAAGCTCTCATGGCTTATACAGGGACAACCCTAGCAGAGCGAAAAAAATTACAACACTTATAATAATCATTCTTTAACATAATAAATTTAAAGACGTCTTGAAATGAGAGCCGAGAGAAACTCTGGGCTTCGTTAGGTAGAGGGAGGCAGTGAGGGGTCTGGGTATCACAGAGTGAACAACAAATGTGAGGGGATTGGGGTTAGATATCAAATTCCAGAATATCTCAAGGGAACAACTTCTATATTTTTCACTAATTTTCATGATGAGTGCAATGAGGGTGATTTGTGGAAAGTGTTTGGAAAATGGGGATTAGTAAAAGAGGTATTCATTCCAAGGAAGAAAGACAGATTTGGCCAATGATTTGGCTTTACGTACGGTTCAAGGATGTCCATAATATTGACATACTTATTGCAAACTTAAATACCATTTGGCTGAGGAATAGGAAAGTGAGAGCAAATTTCCCAAGGTTCAATCGAGATAATCTTGAAAGTAACAGTGGGAAACAAAGAATGTCGTTTCAAGTAAGTAATATGAACACAGGTACGAGGGATGGAATCTCTTTTGCTGCAATGGTTAATACAAGGAACAATAAAGACAAACAGGGCTACATTGGTGGGGTCAATAACAGAAAGGATCAATAGAGAGTTAATGCAAAAGAAGATTATGTTTGGAATGGAATCTCATTTAGTGTAGACAAAAGGAATATTGGGTGGTTGGAGCGTAGTTTTGTTGGAGTGGTGCTTAATATTGAAGACGTCTTTCTCATGCCAGAAAGAGTTGACAAAGGAGGCTTCTTCCTATTAAAGGCTATCCCTATGGGTGGAAGGATGGTTCTTCTAACTGCTGTGGACAAGGTGGGTATCAAAGCCATGTTGGAAGAAGATGGTGATACTTTAGCTCAGGGGTTCGATGATGTGAGGCCGTGGGATTCTACATTGGTGTCGAGACAAAGATTTATGTGGTTGAAGATACAAGGTATTCCTATCCATGCATGGGAGTAAGAGTGCTTCAAAACTATAGCTAACACGGTGGGAACTTATATTAAGATGGATGAGGCAACTGTGAAGAAAAGTAGACTTGATGTCGCCAGAATCCTCATCTCAACGACATCTTCTGAAAAACATTTCAAAAAAATAACGGTTAAAATCAATGATGATCTTCATACCATAAGGATGAACGTGGATCTTTGTAGGGAAATCTCAGTTTCACAAAATAAATACAAGCTTTACAAGGAAGTGAACATCGGTTCATCTGAGGAGAGTGATGCCTTTAGCTTTGAAGGTTCATGGGTTTCGGAAACTCCGGAGCCGGGTGATCGGAAACTTGATCTAAATCGCGAGGTTCGGCACGGTGGAGAGGGTAACTTTTCAAATTACGCGGGAAAACAGACGGTTATTGGGGGAAGTGTAAATGGTCAAACGACTGTCAACTCAGATGAGATAGTAGCAGAAAGTAACCTACAGGACAGCCTTGCTAGCGGTGCCACTATTCATAGGAGATCAAATCTTGGTAATTTAACCAAGAGATCCTCATCTTGTCTTGATTTGGGCCGTGTAGAGGATGGAGCAAGCTTAAGAAGGGATGAAAATCAGTTTGGGCCATTGGGCCTTTTAGGAGGGTCAAAATTGCAAGATGCTAGACCTGTAGTCACTTTGCATTTGAAAACAAAGCAGGATGGGCTTGTCAACGCAGATGCAAGGAACTCACAATACAAATCAATAGAATTGGAGAAAGTTGGATCGGTGGAAAGCTGTAAGGCCCACAAAGCAAAGAAGTGGGATGGGAGATGTGAGGTGAATGTCAGATACTGTTTCCAGAAAATTTTGGATGCAACCGAAAGCAAGTCTAAAGAAAATAATGAGGAGGAGGTAAAA
This sequence comes from Sophora flavescens, assembly GCA_030762895.1. Taxonomy (NCBI): domain Eukaryota; kingdom Viridiplantae; phylum Streptophyta; class Magnoliopsida; order Fabales; family Fabaceae; genus Sophora; species Sophora flavescens. The sequence continues at coordinate 14,303,823 of CM061066.1, forward strand.
GTGGTTATGATGAAAAAGAAGAGGAAGAAAAAACCAAAGGGGATGAGATGGACAAAATCTAAAGCCGGAAAGAAATATGAAGAGGAAGCGTTATGGAAGAATAACAGAGGCTACGAAGCTTGTGTTGGTGCAGTGGCGGCTCTATCTATAGTTGAAAAAGAGTTGAGATGGGAGTTTCGTCAAACAGGTGATATGCAAAACTTTACCTTCTTACCCGAGCCGGGATCTTCATCAGGCATTCAAAGGTGCTTTAGGGATTCTACTGGTGGCGTTGGCCTCGTGCTGACAAAGGAAGCAGGTTACTTTTTGGGGCTACAAGGTATCCTAATTAATGCAGAAGGAGATTCGTTTACTAGTGACCAAGCTGGTGGAGGGTCAGGCCAGAACTCGCAAAATCGGTCAGGAATTTGCAGAAGAAAAACGGCTAGTGTGGGGCTAATTTGCTCCTCAGGTGGCTCTCCCGTTATCTTCGATCAGAGTGTCAATAGGCAAGGGGAAACAAAACTTGATTCACATATTAGCAAATGTAATACCAGGCTGCTTGGTCTCTACGCTAGAAGAGTGGCTATGAAGGTCTGGGATATTGGCAAGTCAATATGTGTAACCGATACAGGTAATCATACCTCTATCATTGAAAGACTGGCTGAAATGGAAACAAGGGATAGGGAGGCAGCGGGCAGTGGACAAGATCCAATTGCTTCGTTGGGGACAGATACGGTGATTAAATGATATTAGGCTCTATGAATATTAGAGGTTTTTTTTTTTTTGGGGGGGGGGGGGGGGTATTAAGAAGAAGAAGATAAAAGCTTTGATCAAGTCCAATAATCTAGAGTTCATTTTAATACAAGAAACTAAAATGGAATTAGTCAAAGAGGGTCCGTGTGAGATGTTGCGGGGAGGAAATTCCTGTGACCGGTCTTTCAGTCCTTCAGTAGGTAGATCAGGTGGCCTTTTATGTATTTGGAACATGGAAAGTTTCAGGATGTTGTATACTTTCAAAGGGGGAGGTATCTGTGGTGAATGGGGACCTTTGAAAATCAAGTGCTTCTTTGTTAATATCCACTCTTCATGTAATCTTGCAGACAAAAAAAGAATGTGGGATGATTTGATAATGTCTAAGAGGGGTTTTGGCAGGGGGGTCTGCTGCCTTATGGGCGACTTCAACACAGTCAAGAGTAGCAGCGAAAGAAGTGGTTCAACAATTCATGAAAATAGAGCAGAAATTAATGGTTTCTCTCAGTTTATAGAAGATATGGAACTCATAGACATCCTGACTTTTGGAAGGAAGTTTACGTGATTCAAACGGATGGATCCGCAATAAGTAGATTAGACCTTTTTTTGGTTTCTGAAGAATGGCTTCAGTCTTGGAGCAAATCAACTCAGTGGATTATAGATAGGGATTTATCCGACCACTGTCCAATTATTCTGAAGACAACAATTTTTAATTGGAGCCCAAGGCCTTTCCGGTTCAATAATTGTTGGTTACAGTTTCCGGGCTTTGAATACATGGTAAAGAGGGTTTGGGAAGAGCTTAAAGTGGAAGGGTGGGATGCTTTTATATTGAAGGAAAAACTAAAAGGTCTTAGGGTGCATCTTGTTCGGTGGAATAAGGAAGAGTTTGGACATTTAGACACAAAGATAGTGGAGCTAGAGGATGAAATTAGAATGCTGGACCACAAAGCTGAATCTGATGGCCTTTCCGAGGAGGAGATTTGTATACGAAATACTTCTTTGAGTAAGCTTTGGGAAAGGATGATGATGAAGGAGAGTTTGTTGGCCCAAAAATCTAGATCCAAATGGGTGAAAGAGGGAGATGAGAACTCTAGGTGTTTCCATGCGTGCATCAATTCAAGAAGAAGGCTTAATCAGATTCAGGCTTTACAATCTAGTAGAGGATGCTCACTGAAGTGGGGGAGGTTAAACAAGAAATAGTTAACCATTTTTACGAAACAAGGTATGATAGGCCACTTTTGGAAGGGATACAGTTCGATCAGCTGAATGATGGGGATAACGAGAGTTTAGTGAAGCAATTTAATGAGGAGGAAATCAAAGAGGCGGTGTGGGACTGTGATGGGGACAAAAGTCTGGGCCCCGATGGCTTCAATTGTAATTTTATCAAGAGTTTTGGGACTCCGTTAAAGTCGAGATATGCAGTTTTATGAGGGAATTTCATGATAATGCTAAGCTACCAAAGGGCATCCGTGATTCATTTGTGCTTTTGATTCCGAAGAATGAGTGTGCCCACGCAATCAATGAGTTTAGACCTATCTCTCTGGTAGGATGTCTCTATAAAATCCTTGCAAAGGTTCTCTTAAAAAGGTTAAAGAAGGTGCTGCCTAAGGTGATCTCTTCAACTCAATCCACTTTCCTTGAGAATAGACAAATCCTAGATGGTGTGGTGGTGGTGAATGAGATGATAGATTATGCTAAGAGGAGAAAAAAGAGTGGTCTTATTTGTAAAATAGATTTCGAAAAAGCATACGATTCAGTTAGTTGGTCATTCTTAGACTATATGTGACACGCTGTCACACACGCGTCAAAAAGCGAGTGGTTTACAAAAATTGCAGTTAGGGCGCGACAACTCGAGTATCGTCTCACAAGGACTCTTGGATTGTTATTCGCAGAAAAGTCTGTTTTGGGGGGGTTTGGATTTGAAATTAAATTAAGAAAACATTTAAGAAAATAATGCAAATAGGTGATTGTCAATAATTGAAACGACTAATCTACTGCTCTCGGTTTCCCACTATCATTAATTCATATACATTCCAAGCCCTAAGCGGATTCTAATCCCTTTTCGGTTGTAGCAGCAACTAACAAGCGAAATTGACACTACGCGATATATGTTCCTAATTCCGAATTAAGCAAACGGATGAAGCTCTCGTGAATTAAGAAAACACGAATGAACACACGCGAATTAAGCAAACTCGATTAAGTATAGGAACACACAATCATCGAAACAAATCAATATATATTATATACAGTCCTGAATTAAGCAAACAGAACATATAGAACTATATTGAAAGAGAATAGCATTAAGTTTGGGAATTACAGAACCTCAAGTGGCAATGGGAACCAATTACAGTAGATCAATCCAAGGGAGTTAGTTCTCCATTACAAATATAACAAAAACCTGATTTGCAGCCATCTAATCTAAAAGGAAAAGAAGATCTCCTCTTTGTTCTGCCCTAAAACAAACAATTTATAGCTTCAGACCCTGCGCGCGCTCGCGAGGCGAGCAGCCTTTCATGACGCGAATATTAATTATGGTGCGAGTTTAAATTGGGTTCTCGCGTGGCGAGAGGGCAGTTCGTGAGGCGAGACAGAAAGGATGGCAACTCTGGCACAGTCAGGCCTTCAGGCTCGCGAGGCGAGACTTCAAATTCTAGTCTGTCAGTCGTGACCTTCATCACGGCTAGGCCGTGATGGTCTCTGTCCTTCAGGGCCTTCTCATCACTTGCTGGTCTTCAGACTTTCGCGAGGTGAGCAGCCTCTCGCGGGGCGAATAATTCCAGAATTGCTTCTCTTTATTAACCTGAAAACAAGGAGTAGCAGTGAATGCTTTATTTGACTCAAAAACTAACTAAAAATGTCCTAAACTACTTAAGAAACTCAAAGCGTTGCTCGAGGACGATCAAATCCAAATCTGGGCTAAAACGAGATTGAAACTCGAATAATTAGTGCAAAAACCATGGTCTTACTAGTTATAAAACTAGTTAACCAGAGGCTGATCAATATGCTTCAAAGGTTGGATTTTTTGTTTGTGGTGGAGAAAATGGATCAAAGTGTGCGTCTCGGACTCGACTTTGGTGTTAATTAATGGAAGTCCGACGGATGAATTCTATTTGCAAAGAGGACTTAAGCAAGGGGACCCTCTTGCTCATTTCCTTTTCCTAGTGGTGGCGGAAGGTTTGAGTGGCTTAGTATCTAAGACGGTCTCGGAGGGTTTGTTTAAGGGGTTTGTGTTTGGAGAGGAAGATGTCATAATCTCCCATCTTCAATATACGGATGATTCCTTGATTGTTGGTGAAGCTTCAGTTCAAAACGTGTAACATCCTAGAAATTTTATTATAATTAAGTTGATAAAAAAATGTTGGTTATTAAAATGTATAGTACAAATAAAATATAATTAAGAGGTTTAGTGTAAAAAAATCTAATAGTATAAGGATTTATTGAAATTACTTAATTATTTTAAAAGAATGTAATATATATATATATATATATATATATATATATATATATATATATATATATATATAAGGAAACGGCTTGCAGGGGCCGGTAGCCTTTTAGTCACTTTTAGATTTTACCAAAAAAAAAAAAAATTCATGTAGGTTTTAAAATATATATATATATATATATATAAATACATATCTAATGAAAAGAAAAAGGGAAACGCGTCAGGGACCTAGGGGTATTCGTATATGAACGTAAGCGTAAGGATTGTTGGCACTGCGCCGCACAGCACATAGCTTGGAGAGCCGTATAGTGAGTTTAGAAAGGGAGAGGTTCCTGAGATGCGTTTCTTTTCTTTGATAGTGCAATCGTGCCACTGAAGGGAAGAATATTTTTTTTAGAGACATTAGTTTTATCATACAAAAATTTTAGAGCACTTTGGGGGCCTTCGAGAGGTGAGTAACAATACTTTTTGCGAACACTTTCCATGGTATAATTGTTTTGTGTGTGTGGAAGGGTTTACCTTATACTTTTTCTGGAATTTGAATTGAATATATGATTGATATCACCAACCTAAATTTTAAAATTGGGGGTTTTCAATTAAGACAAAAATCTGTTAAATTGAGTATTTACTCTTGGTATTGATGGCATGAAATACATGATTGATATTTGTACTAGTTGAATGATATGCTTGATGACATATGTTATGTCTTGATGTTCGTGATTGTCATAGTGTAGTTATAAAATTACTTGAAGACATGATATGAGTCTATTTGGTATGCATGATAGGATTAAATATTTAATTTATGGTGAATGAGTTGTTACATGTATGAGACATGAAATTTATGCCTTATGATGAGTTGTATGATGTTTGCCGCAATACCACCTATGATAAGGGTATCGAAGAGTAATACCGCCTTAATGGGGTATCGTAAGTAACATTGGCATGTGATTGGGATGTCAAAAATGAGTAATACTACCTAAAAAGGGGTATCGAAAGTAACACCGCCACAGGTTAGGGTGTCGAAAGGGGAGAAATATCACCATGTGCACATTGGAGGTATCGAAATGGAAATGTCCCCGATATGAGGGTGACATCGAAACACTCCTCATGAGTAGGGGTGGGCAATGGGATGCCATTGTCATGTGATGTGTGAATTTATGGCATGTCGGCAAGAGACCAATTTAATTAGGAGGTCTTCGGGCCGTTTGGATTAAAACAGAATTTACTTGGTATATGGAATGTGATGCATTGAGATAAGTCGTTGTTACGTTATATGCCATTGAGTTGATGAGATTATTGTTGTTATTAAAAGTATTTTCTTTTATATATATATTATTTTGGAAAATTAGCCGGTGCCATAGACAGTTTTTCCGGTTACCGCGTCGGCTGAGAACAATACTATTTTCGAAAATATTTTATAAAACTGTATTGTTGATCACTGGGATTTTATATCTCATTATAAGTGTTGTTTTCAGATACCGAGGACATCACTGCTGAGGACCCAGAGATCTGAGGAGTCATCTTTTATCACCTAGTTGGTTAGTAATGTAGTATGGTTGAGGGTGCTGGCGATGTTCTTTGGTTTACATATTATTTTTCTCGGATTGTAATTAGACGTCCGGTTTTGAGGTTTTTGGTTTTTATTTATTATTCGAACGTATGGATTCATATCTATATTCATTACATGGATACTTTATTACTATATTATTTAATATGAGGTATTTTCAGACTTTAAATATTTTTTAATTTTTCTTTATGAGATATATGTTTTAATTAAATGTTTCAAAGGATTTTTATTGATTTTATCTTGGGATTACTAATGTAACAAAGGGCGTTACAAAACATGTGGGCCTTCAAATCCATATTAAGGTGCTTTGAATTAGCATCAGGTCTTAAAGTCAACTTACAAAAAAGCAATCTCATCAGTTTGAATGTGGACGAGGATTTCCTTGAAGCGACTGCGGGATTCACGAACTGTAAAGTCAGCAAGATCCCTTTATTTAGTTGGGTATTCCAATTGGAGCCAATCCCAAGCGGGTAGAAACGTGGAAGCCAATGGTGGACAAAATTAGGAGAAGACTATCGACTTGGAAAAGGAAAAAAAACTATCTCTTGGAGGTAGAATAGTGTTGATCAATTCTATTTTATCCAACCTTCCAATTTATTTCCTATCTTTCATGAAATCTCCAAAAAAGGTAGTGAATGAAATTACCAAGATTCAAAGAAACTTTTTATGGGGTGGAAATTATGAGAAAAAGAAGATAGCATGGGTAAGATGGGATGAGGTGTGCAAGCCAAAAAGAAGTGGAGGTCTGGGAATCAAGGAGCTGCAGCTTTTCAACCTCTCATTGTTGGGCAAATGGCTTTGGAGAATAGTTTCAGAGGAGAGATCTTTGTGGTTTGAGGTGCTGAAATTTAGATATGGAGTAGGTAATTCGGGCTTCATGATCAATTCACACTTACAATCAGCTAATAACTCTTCGTTATGGTGGAGAGACTTGTGTAGCATTGAGAGTGGAAGGCAAGTGCCCGCTGGATGGTTCAAAGAGGGTTTAGTGAAGAAGGTAGGGGATGGATCAGTAACAAGCTTTTGGTATTGATGAGTGTGATTTCAACGCATATTTCATCATCATTTTGCATGCATTTTTCATATAGTTTAGGCATTTCTTAATTGATTTTGGTTAGTTTTTACTTTGGAACGGGTAAGGCGGTCTCGTGGTGTTGTTTTTTGACCGCGCTGTCGCCACGCGCCAAAAAGAACGAGCGATTATAAAATAATGCAGTATAGTGCGACAACTCGGATCGTCTCTCAAGGACTCTTTAGTGTTGTTATTATTAACAGAAAAAGTTAGAAAAAGTTAGAACTGGGGGTTTTGAGATTTGAAACTAAATTAAGAAAACAAAATAATGAAAACAAAGTAGTTAAAGAGAGTAACAAATAAACAAAAGACAATTAACCTACTGTTCTTGGTTTCCCACTATCATTGGTTCATGCAAATCCTAAGCATATACTAATCCCCTCCCGGTTGTAGCAACAATTAACAAACGAAAACCGCTACTACAGATGTATGTTCCTATTCCCGAAATAACAAACGGGGTTAAGCTCTCATGAACAAACGAACATGAATGAACACACGCGAAATAACAAACGCGATTATATATAGGAACATAGCATCACCGAAATGAAACAATACCACACTATACATTACTGAAATAACAAACAGAAACATATAATATGGCATTGAAAAGAGAAAAGCAAATGAGACAGGAATCACAGAACCTCAAGTGTTAACAGAAACCAATTACAGTAGATTAATCTAGGAGACTAGTTCTCCATTACAAAAGAAAACAATAAACTAAGAGATAAACAAAAGACTACAAACTCAAACTAGCCAAAACTGACTAATTCTGACCAGTTCTTCAGTTCTGCCTAAGACTGTCTTATATACACGTTTATGGAATCCAAGTCCTCGCGAGGCGAAGCACTGCTCGCGAGGCGAATTATGCGAAAGGTCTGCAACTCTTGGTCTTCTCGCGAGGCGAGCATATCCTTCGTGAGGCGAACGCTTCAAATTCCTAAACTGCAACGCCCGTGACCTTCCACACGGGCAAGCCGTGATCGTCTCTGACTTTTCATGGTTGGATGACTCGCGAGGCGAGCCATTTCTTCGCGGGGCGAACCAGAGACTTTGCATTTTCTTGGAATAGTCAGCTTCGGGGTCGCGAGGCGAACAGTATTCTCGCGGGGCGAGAAACTCCAGAATTATTCCTTTTTATTAACCTGAAAATAGAAAGTAAAAGTAAATACTTTATTCACTGTAAATCAACTAAATTAACTTAAAAACACTTTACAGACTCAAAATATTACTTAAGGACAATCAAGTCTAATTTGGGTAAAAATGATATAAAATAAGCACAAAGCCAAGGTCTTTACTAGTTATAAAACCAGTCAAACAGAGGCTCATCAAAATACCCCAAACTTAAACTTTGCTTGTCCCCAAGCAAACTACACTCAAAAACTTAAAAAGACTAAAGACCTGGCAAGCTCAAAAGATTCAATCAACTTTCGCACAGATTTCAAGCAATTTATCAAAATATTTTTCAATGTTCCCCCCTTCCAAACAAAACAATCCCCACAAACATCTATTCTAAACAATTGAGAAATTCATCATTCAAACAATCATTAATATAAGTAGGGGATCTAAGTTACACACAAAAGGGAGATCACCAAAATCAAACAACTGCCTTCCTCACAAGGGAAATTTGTGTTCACTCATTCGCTCAGTTTGTGTCAGGCTATCAACAATTCACTCAATTTTCACTTTTAAGAGCACTTCCCATAAATTTGATTTTCATCTCAAAATGATTCCCACAGAAAACATGCAAGCAACATCAACAGGTCTTTTATGGGTTGTAATGGGGCCTGGCTAAGGGTAGGATATACAAAGGAACTAGGCTGAAGACCCTAGGAACTAAGAGAGCATGAACATTATTTACACTTTGAATTTAATTCAAGTTCCTTTCTTAATTTTTTTTCTTTATGCTTCTGGGTGGCTACAGCCTCTTTTATTTTTCTAATACTTTTATTTTATTATTTTCTTTTCTTTTTTTTTTCCTCTTTTTTTTTCTTTTCATTTTTACACTTTTCTCTTCTTCTTCTTTTTTTTTTCCAATCCCAAACAGCACATTGCACCGGGTAGCCACCCCAAACTTAGTTTCTTGCACCCATTCTAGGATTACATGCTCTCCTAATCCTAAGATCGGGTTAACATGGTTTTCCAGATTTTTTGGGCTTATAACATTAGGTTATCAAGAATTAAAGGCTAATAGGCTCAATGGGGCTAACTAGGGAACATGCATTAGGAATTGGTTATTTTAGGCTAAGTAGCTATTTACAAAGAAAATGCCTAAATCATTTGCTACACACATATAATCATGCAAACCAAAAAGAGATTCAATCAAATTCAGGAAAATGCAACTTAAAAAATGATTTCACACAGTCAAAAACACGTTGGAGGCTCAAAAACCTCACCTGGACATTTATGCAAATTATTTGACAGAGATACTATCCCTAGTGTGTGCTTCCTATCACCCCAAACTTATCATAAATCATGCCATCATAATAAAATCTCAAAGTTCAGTTTTCAGTCATAAGGGGATCATATTTTCAAAAATTTCATATCCTAGGGGGAAAAAAGTCAACACTATCATGCAATCAATCTATGCAAAAATTAATAAAATCCAATAAACTTGCCATAACCAAGACCCAAACACAACTCCTGAGCTTCTCAAATTATTCAGGAGCTTTATTCAAAACAAAACAGAAATAAAACAAAGCAAAAGAAAATTAAAAAGGAAAAAGGGTTAAGAAAAGCTCATTGAAGGGCGGTTCCACCAGGATCCCACTGTCTGTAGCATAAAGCCCACGTGATAGCCAAAGGACTGAAATTCGTTCCAAGCCTCCCTAACTTGCAGCTTTGATGCGGAAATGAGCTCCTGACAATTATAATAACTCCACCCAGTGCGGCGGACTTCTCACTGCCTCTCGGGTCACAGATGACCTCCTTCTCAATAAAGTCTCCCCAATAGAAGTGGGGCTCAACCTCTTGGACTGGCCATGGTGCAAATTCCAGAGGCTTGAACTCCATCACCGGTTGTTCCACAGTGGGAGGTAGCTGCTCAATGGATAGTGTATTTGGAACTTCGGCTGAACAATCGGTATCACTCTCACTATCATCCTGCAAAATAGAGTCAAGAAACTGGCCACAAACATCACACGGGTTAGTGTCAGTACAGTTAGTACATGTAGTAAAAGAAACTGAGTTAGTAAAGATCTGATTGTCTGGACTTTCTGCACACGGTCCATCCACCCCATCACTCTCAACACATGCATCTGATTCCACAGGTTCTTCATTATCCTTAAGCACGGTGGAGCAGATGTCCTCTTGATCCTCCTGATTCTCATTTTCTTTGTTTCCTTTCAAGTATAAACCTGCATAACAGTGTATACATAAAGCAGCAGTACCATCACAATAACAATCTTTAGAATCATGGGATTCAACACATAATTCATCATCAACAGAAATATCATCATCAGAATTATCATCAAAAGTATTTTCAAGAATAACCATCTGTGAATCCTTATGTTCCTCAAGGGGCTGTGGAGTTAGCATTGCCGCCGAGTTGGCGGTAACTTGATCAATTAGAGCCCACAACTTTTGAGATTCAGCTTGGTCCCTCTGTTGGGCTTCACGATTACTTGCCTCCATTGCCTCCATCCTCTGTTGAAATTCAAGATTGTATGCCATCCGTTGATTGTTCTCTTCCATTTGTTGTAGCATTGAAGCAATCTCATCCAAGGTGCTCTGTGAAGGTTCGGAAGGTGCAGAGGTGGTCACTTGGCTAGGATAGTATGGTGGTGGCTCACTAAAATTAGGATAATACATGCAAGGTTGCTCATAATAAACATTAGGCACATAATTTCGCATATAATTATCCATGGGGGAAAATAAAATTTACAGACCAGACAAAGCAAACAAAACTAATTAGCAAAGCAATTTTTTTTTTTTTTGAAAAATTATTTTCTGCTAATAACAACAAACCAGAGTCCCGGGCAACGGCGCCAAATTTTTTGACCACGCTGTCGCCACGCGCCAAAAAGAACGAGCGATTATAAAATAATGCAGTATAGTGCGACAACTCGGATCGTCTCTCAAGGACTCTTTAGTGTTGTTATTATTAACAGAAAAAGTTAGAAAAAGTTAGAACTGGGGGTTTTGAGATTTGAAACTAAATTAAGAAAACAAAATAATGAAAACAAAGTAGTTAAAGAGAGTAACAAATAAACAAAAGACGATTAACCTACTGTTCTTGGTTTCCCACTATCATTGGTTCATGCAAATCCTAAGCAGATACTAATCCCCTCCCGGTTGTAGCAACAATTAACAAACGAAAACCGCTACTACAGATGTATGTTCCTATTCCCGAAATAACAAACGGGGTTAAGCTCTCATGAACAAACGAACATGAATGAACACACGCGAAATAACAAACGCGATTATATATAGGAACATAGCATCACCGAAATGAAACAATACCACACTATACATTACTGAAATAACAAACAGAAACATATAATATGGCATTGAAAAGAGAAAATCAAATGAGACAGGAATCACAGAACCTCAAGTGTTAACAGAAACCAATTACAGTAGATTAATCTAGGAGACTAGTTCTCCATTACAAAAGAAAACAATAAACTAAGAGAAAAACAAAAGACTACAAACTCAGAAACTAGCCAAAACTGGCTAATTCTGACCAGTTCTTCAGTTCTGCCTAAGACTGTCTTATATACACGTTTCTGGAATCCAAGTCCTCGCGAGGCAAAGCACTGCTCGCGAGGCGAATTATGCGAAAGGTCTGCAACTCTTGGTCTTCTCGCGAGGCGAGCATATCCTTCGCGAGGCGAACGCTTCAAATTCCCAAACTGCAACGCCCGTGACCTTCCACACGGGCAAGCCGTGATCGTCTCTGACTTTTCATGGTTGGATGACTCGCGAGGCGAGCCATTTCTTCGCGGGGCGAACCAGAGACTTTGCATTTTCTTGGAACAGTCAGCTTCGGGGTCGCGAGGCGAACAGTATTCTCGCGGGGCGAGAAACTCCAGAATTATTCCTTTTTATTAACCTGAAAATAGAAAGTAAAAGTAAATACTTTATTCACTGTAAATCAACTAAATTAACTTAAAAACACTTTACAGACTCAAAATATTACTTAAGGACAATCAAGTCTAATTTGGGTAAAAATGATATAAAATAAGCACAAAGCCAAGGTCTTTACTAGTTATAAAACCAGTCAAACAGAGGCTCATCAAACGGGTAAGGCGGTCTCGTGGTGTTGTTTTGCAGGAATTAAGGATAAAATGCTCAGGATTAGCCATGATGGAGCTTGGATGAAGATAGAGCTTGAAAAGGGAAGAAAATGAACCAAGCAGAGGCCATCACGGCCTAGCCGTGATGACCATCACGGCCATGATCAAGAAAACTGAGAAGATTGAAGGCAAAAGTCAGAAGCTGTCACGGCCTAGCCGTGATGACCATCACGGTCGTGACAGGCCAGGCAGAATTGATCACAGCCTAGTCGTGATGAGCATCACGGCCGTGATGCTCCAAATTTGAAAGCGCGCCCATTCCAGAACATGTCACGGCCTGACCGTGATGGCCATCATGGCCGTGACGCAAATCTTAATCTATAAATAGGCACGGGCAGAACAGAAGAAAGGAGTTTTTGAACCATAAGACACTCATACTTTTAACCTAAAAAGGGAGCTTGGAGCTGCTGAAGGGGGCTGCGACCTAGATGGTTGCAAATAGGGATTTTTAACCCTAAAGGGACTCTGAACCAGGGGCGGCTGCGACGGCTGTGGAAAGCTTCATGGAGTTCTTCCTTCCCTTTGTTCCTCTTTCTCTTACTTTTGCTTTCTCTGTTATTATGAGTAGCTAAATCCCTATGTGGTGGGATTAGATGTAGACAAACTCTGAACCTCATATATTTTCTTTGATTGATTAATCTATGTTCATGCCTTCGTATTAGTGTTTAATTCCCTTGCTTAATGCTTTTTGTGGTGTGGCCATCCATGAACTGATTTTAAGATTTGATTTGCAATGGGGACGTTCTTATCAATTCTTGATATGGAATTAATCACCTAGTAAACCTTGCATCTAGGAATGGAGTTTGGTTTATTAGTAATCGTGTAATCCCTACTCTTAATGCAAATTCATTAATCTAGGTCACCTAAGGAATTAGGGTCTATTAGTGGATTTAGGCTCTTGTCATATGAGGAATCAGGGCTTGAGTAATTTCATGGGTTGATTTTAATATTTGAAGCATGAATGGGAGGTATCTAGTCCTGGTAGCGCATGAGGCTAAGGCTTAGTGATGTCTAGTCCCAACAAGAATCCCCTTTTCGCATTCCAAGTACTCGACAAAAATACAAAAAGATTTTGTTTGTTTTATTTTGTTTATTTAGAATTCTCTTCATACCATATTTTAGTTTAGATAGTTGTCGAAGTTGTGAATTGGTAATTGGCAACCGATCCCTGTGGATACGATAACCGGTCTCACCACCGTATTACTTGTTCGACTAGGTATACTTGCCTAGAAATCGTCCAACAAGTTTTTGGCGCCGTTGTCGGGGATTGGTTTTGCCAATATCATTAGTAACAAAGGAGGCAACTAATTTAGACAATTTCATTTTTTTTTTCTGTATATATTTGATCTTTTCTTTTGAGTTCTGTTTGTGCAAGGTGGATGCAATTCATGGACAACTATTATTATCCATCTGATGAGGAAGCTTCAAGTCATATTTTGGAGGACAACTTGTGTTGGGAAGACGACATAGATTTGGGAGAATTCTTCATGGAGTTTTCTTCATCTCATGATATTCCAGCACAAGTTGATCCTATGACGGGTAAGCTTGTATATATATTCTTCGAGGAGGAATGGGAAACCTTTTGTTCGTATTTACCACCTCCACCACCATGTTTGATTCCCATAGAGCCACATGAAGCATAATTTGAGCAGAATATGGCTGTGGGGATGGATCGAAATGAAGATGAGGTGGTGGTGGTAGACGAGTCAAAAGAAGGGGAATTACCTCCCACAAATCCTTGGGAAACTGAGGAATAGGAATGGAATGAGCAAACACCCTTGAAAGTTGCTCTTGAACAATATTCCCAAGAACTATCCATCTGAGGCCAAGGCAAGAGCCAATTCTGACAGTATTAAAACTGTGAAGCAAAACTTCAAAACTCAAGTTGAGGAGATTTGCAAACAGTTAGTACAAGAGTCAGATGAAGCACAATTTGAGCAAAATCTGGTTTTGGGGATAGTTCAAAATGAAGATGAAGTGGTAATGGACTCCACCATGCTTGCTGAGCAATCTGAATTTGCTGCATTAGATAAATATGTTGGCTTACATGCATGTGTGGACACTGCAAAGTTAGCCCCTTCCACTTGTCTGTCAAACCTCCTTGTGAAAATACCATTTGACCCGAGAGTAAGTGAGCCCGTTATTGTACTTAAAGAGGTCAATGGAGTTTTCACACACTCGATAGGAGGAATTAAGGGTGGAGTCATATTGCTTCTGCAATCACCACTCCACAAGCTATGGGATCCGGGAGGATGCCCTCACATCTTGAGCACCCCTTGGTCCTTATACCACAGGCTATGGGATCCAGGTGGATGCTTCTTAATGAGTCAAGCTAGTGACGTTAAAGAAGCGCTTATTGGGAGGCAACCCAAGTTTTATTTTCCTTTTCCCTTTGTTTTTCAATTTCACTCTTGAATAATTTGAGAAGATCAAGAGTAAATAATCATAGATTAATAGATTTTGTTAAGTGTTTTCAGGGCAAGAGGAAGGAGAAGCAAAAAGGGCAGGGAGAAGCAAAGTCAGCAATCATCACGCCCAGGTCGTGACACTGGTCACGGCCATGATGAGCTTAATGTGAAGACCAGAAAGGATCACGGCCCAGCCGTGATATCCATCACGGGCGTGATGAGAGGACCCTGAAGATCAGAGAGCATCACGGCCTAGCCGTGATGGAAGTCACGGTCGTGACAGGCTTCTTCCTTTGGACCAGAATTGATCACGGCCTGCCCGTGATACAGATCACGGTCGTGATACAATTTCCAATAAGCTTTTGACTGGAATGTGAGCCAACACCCGCTACCACCTCGGTGAGTTGTTCCAAAATTTATTTTTTTTATTTTTATTTATTTTATTTATTTTTTCTCCTCTCTCCGACTTGATTATTTACATTGGGGACAATGTAAATTTTTAAGCTTGGGGTAGGGGTATTTTTGCATTTTTCATGTTGCATTCATATAGGTATAGTTTGCATAATCACATGATTCGATTGCCCCTGTTTAGATTATGCATCCAATTGTGAAAACTGAGTGCCAAATATATTGAGATAGCGACTTCTTGAACCCATTTTTTTAATTCTTGTGATGAGGCTACAAATAAAAATTGTTGAGATGATCTTGGATAGTTGATAATTAGCATGTGGTTTCGTAGATTTGTGTTTCTCACTGATTTCTGAACTACTAAAATGTGAGATTTTTGAGCCAAAAGGGGTACTCACTAAATTTACCCCATTCTTATGATAGAATGTTATTCCTCTTGGATTGTATTATCTAGAACTTGACTTGAAACCGTTTTGAAGTTTAAAAATTTTTGGAAAACATTTTTGAAAATGATTGAGGCATTACGTATTTTTTCCGGCCTTCTGAGCTTTGATTGATTAAATGCTACCCCTTAGTTGCCCAACTTTGAGACTGAAAGAATAAAATACTTTTCTTGGTACCTTGAATTACTTTGATGAATATGCTTGGTATGACACCTTTTAAAGTATTGCAAAAGGGTAAAGAGGTAGTTGAAAAAAAAAAGTATGGGATGAGAAAATCATAAAAATATTTCTCTTGAATTGAAAATCTCCCCTTCTCCAAATGAAAAAAAAATTAGAAAAATTAGAAAAAGAAAAAGAAATATATAGAGAGAAGGGGATGACAAAAGAAAGTGAGAAATAAAATGAAAAGAAAGAAAGGTGGAAATGTGAATCAAAACCCAAAAAGGTATTTTAGAAGGTGTCATGCTTTGCAATGCTTGATATTTTGTGTAGCCTTTTGAAAAATCCTTTTCTTGATTTCCACACCTAACGATTAATCCCATGGCCCCGTTACAACCAAAGCAAAAAACTTCTTGATTCTTAATTGTTTTCATTAATAAAGTAGAGATTCGGTTAATAGTCAAGCTTATGGTAGAATTCATTCCTTGAGGAAATTGAGCGGATTGTTATATATCCTTAAACACTTGAGTGAGGTGAGAATGAGTTCCCGAATCAGTGAGAATATGAGTCTAAGAAACCTAAGCTTCTAATTGGACTTGAAATTGATTGTCTCTTGGTGAATTATTTGAAAATGCCTGTTACTTGGATTAGTTGCTACTCGGGTTCTTGGTTCACTATCCATGCTCTGATTATATTATCTTCTGGCCTTAGTGTTTGCTTGAGGACAATCAAAATATTAAGCTTGGGGTGATTTGATGAGTGTGATTTCAACGCATATTTCATCATCATTTGCATGCATTTTTCATATAGTTTAGGCATTTCTTAATCGATTTTGGTTAGTTTTTACTTTGGAACGGGTAAGGCGGCCTCGTGGTGTTGTTTTGAAGGAATTAAGGATAAAATGCTCAGGATTAGCCATGATGGAGCTTGGATGAAGATAGAGCTTGAAAAGGGAAGAAAATGAACCAAGCAGAGGCCATCACAGCCTAGCCGTGATGACCATCACGGCCATGATCAAGAAAACTGAGAAGATTGAAGGCAAAAGTCAGAAGCTGTCACAGCCTAGCCGTGATGACCATCACGGCCGTGACAGGCCAGGCAGAACTGATCACAGCCTAGCCGTGATGAGCATCACGGCCGTGATGCTCCAAATTTGAAAGCGCGCCCATTCTAGAACACGTCACGGCCGTGACGCGAATCCTAATATATAAATAGGCACGGGAAGAACAGAAGAAAGGAGTTTTTGAACCATAAGACACTCAGACTTTTAACCTAAAAAGGGAGCTTGGAGCTGCTGAAGGGGGCTGCGACCCAGATGGTTGCAAATAGGGATTTTTAACCCTAAAGGGACTCTGAACCAAGGGCGGCTGCGACGGCTGTGGAAAGCTTCATGGAGTTCTTCCTTCCCTCTGTTCCTCTTTATCTTACTTTTGCTTTCTCTGTTATTATGAGTAGCTAAATCCCTATTTGTTGGGATTAGATGTAGCCAAACTCTGAACCTCATGTATTTGCTTTGATTGATTAATCTATGTTCATGCCTTCGTATTAGTGTTTAATTCCCTTGCTTAATGCTTTTTGTGGTGTGGCCATCCATTAACTGATTTTAAGATTTGATTTGCAATGGGGACGTTCTTATCAATTCTTGATCTGGAATTAATCACCTAGTAAACCTTGCATCTAGGAATGGAGTTTGGTTTATTAGTAATCGTGTAATCCCTACTCTTAATGCAAATTCATTAATCTAGGCCACCTAAGGAATTAGGGTCTATTAGTGGATTTAGGCTCTTGTCATCTGAGGAATCAGGGCTTGAGTAATTTCGTGGGTTGATTTTAATATTTGAAGCATGAATGATCGGTATCTAGTCCTGGTAGTGCATGAGGCTAAGGCTTAGTGAAGTCTAGTCCCAACAAGAATCCCCTTTTCGCATTCCAAGTACTCGACAAAAATACAAAAAGATTTTGTTTGTTTTATTTTGTTTATTTAGAATTCTCTTCATACCATATTTTAGTCTAGATAGTTGTCGAAGTTGTGAATTGGTAATTGGCAACCGATCCCCGTGGATACGATAACCGGTCTCACCACCGTATTACTTGTTCGACTAGGTATACTTGCCTAGAAATCGTCCAACAGGTATGATCGCAGGCTGTAAACCGAGAGCTTGAAAACTCTATATCCTAGACTTTTCTCAATATCAGTTAACCAGGAGGCAAAAATAGGGGAGGTGGCCATTCGGGAAGATAATATATGGAAGTGGAATCTACAATGGAGAAGGAATCTCTTTGTGTGGGAAGAGCTTCTAGTGCAAGAATTGATGGGGCTACTTTCAAATGTGAATCTAGTGAGTGGCTTAGCAGATAAATGGTTGTTCAAACATAAGAAGGAGGGTCGCTATTCCTGCAAATCGGCTTACAGGGTACTTATTAACAACAAAATGATCTTGATCAACCCTTATAGACCTATTGTGGATGTGTTCTTTACAAAATTTTGGAATCCGATAATTCCTTTGAAAATCAAAGCATTCGGATGGCAGTTGATTCTTGATAGGGCTCCGTCTAGATTGAACCTATGGAGGAGGCAAATAATACAAGATGCAGAGGGGTTAAGGTGCGTTTTGTGTGATGTAAAAGTGGAATCTTTGAATCATCTAATTTTTTCATTAGCAAGTCTATACTGGTATGGAAATCGATGTATAGGTGGGCAGGGTTCCAGGTGTGGATGGTGCTATGGTTTTCCACAGTTTGGTCGATCTGGCTATGAAGAAACGAAATCATTTTCAATCAAGAGATTTTTGATCTACTTCAGCTGTTGGACATAATCAAGTATAGAGCATGGAGTTGGTTTAAATCAAGGGGAAATGGCATCAGGTACAGTTTTACAAACTGGTGTATTTCTCCCTTAGATTCTATGAAGGAAAATGTCTAGCTGCTGCTGCATATAGTGACCGCCCATGTTTTCTTCTGATGCAATATCAGTAATTGTTGAGAGTCCCACATCGACTAGAGATATGGCCTAAGTAGTGCTTATAAGGCTTGGGCAGTCCTCACCTTACAAGCCAACTTTTGGGGTTGAGTTAGGCCCAAGCCCAAACAAGCCGGTTTTGTGGGGTTGAGTTAGGCCCAAACCCAAATTTTAAGATGGTATCAAAGCCTATCCTAGATCTGTTATTGGGCCAAGATCTCTATTATTCCACCCACATTTGTCCACGCTCCAGATGTCCAGGTCTGGGCGTGCCGTGATGAGTCCTGAGCGTGAGGGGGTGTGTTGAGAGTCCCACATCGACTAGAGATATGGCCTAAGTAGTGCTTATAAGGCTTGGGCAGTCCTCACCTTACAAGTCGGTTTTGTGGGGTTGAGTTAGGTCCAAAACCCAAATTTAAGAGTAATCTTCTGTGATCGTTAAGTCTTTTGCCAGAGGTCCAAATCATGGTTTTGGACAATTTGGTCTGTTGCGGTTTTTATATTGTGTTAATTATCTGCTTTTTGAACTGCAACGTGTTTTATTTATGTTTATCTTTTTAGTGTTTCAGTTATTGTTTTAGTCAATAAGTGGTTCCTACATTTTAGGATCAAGTTAGGTTGTTATCCAATGTTGCTGAAATCCTGGTAACAAATAGTTTTTCTGTTTCATTTGAATATTATAAATGTAATTGTTGCTGATGAATAAATGTGTATTCCCTTCTTCAATTAATTTCAACGTATCTACTCTTGCTCCTCTGTTTTTCTATTGTTCCATTCTGCCATAAAACTAACAAATTGGTATCAAGAGCTTACTTCTTACGAGACCTGTGAAAATGGAAGCTGAAGCAAGTTTTTCACAAATTGCTCCTCCTGTCTTTGATGGAGAAAACTATGATCTTTGGGCAGTAAGAATGGAGTCTTACCTGGAGGCTTTAGATCTTTGGGAAGCCGTGGAAGAGGATTATGAAGTTCCTCCACTACCGCACAATCCTACCATGGCCCAAATAAAAAGTCACAAGGAGAGAAAAACCAGGAAGGCAAAGGCAAAAACATGTCTCTTTGCTGGTGTTTTAGCAATAGTCTTCACAAGGATCACGACTCTAAAATCAGCAAAGGAAATTTGGGATTATCTAAAGGAAGAATATGCAGGAGATGAAAGGATGCGAAGCATGCAAGTGCTTAATTTAATGAGGGAATTCGAGTTGCAGAAAATGATAGAGTCTGAGACAATAAAAGAATACTCGGACAGATTGCTTGGCATTGCTAATAAGGTAAGGTTATTGGGCACTGCATTTGTTGATTCCAGAATCGTTGAAAAAATTCTGGTTACAGTGCCTGAGAGATATGAAGCATCAATAACCACCTTGGAGAACACAAAGGATCTGTCCAAGATCACTTTGGCGGGAGTGTTACATGCCTTGCAGGCCCAAGAGCAACGGAGACTTATGAGACAAGATTATGTGGTTGAGGGTGCTTTACCAGCCAAGCATCATGAAGCTGGAAGTACTGCAAACAACCAAAGCAAAGGAAAGGGTAAAAAGAAAAATTACCCACCTTGTCACCACCGTGGTAAAATGGGTCACCCGCCATTCTGATGTTGGAGAAGACCAGATTCAAAGTGCAGCAACTGCAATCAGCTTGGACATGAAGCTGTCATCTGCAAAAGCAAAACCCAACAGCATGAAGTCAATGCCCAGGTTGTTGAGCAAGACGAAGAAGATCGGATTTTTGTGGCAACATGTTTTTCAACTAGGAGTAGTTCAGAATGCTGGTTGATTGACAGTGGTTGTACAAACCACATGACATATGACATAACTCTCTTCAATGATTTGAAGCCCACTAAAGTCTCAAAAGTCAGAATTGGGAATGGCGGCTATATTTCTGCAAAAGGAAAAGGAACCATCCTAATTTCAACGAGTTCTGGTACAAAGGTAATATCAGATGTTCTTTATGTACCCGAGATTGACAAAAATTTGCTTAGTGTAGGTCAGTTGATAGAGAAAGGATTTAAAGTATCCTTTGAAAGTCAGCATTGCCTTATCTTTGATACTACCGGTCGGGAGATTCTAAGGGTTAAAATGAGAGGTAAAAGCTTCTCATTTGATCCAACCGAGGAGGAACAAGCAGCCTATTTCACTCAAGTCAGTCCCACAGAACTCTGGCACAAGAGACTTGGTCATTGTCATATTCAAAGAATGCTGAACATGAAGAAGAAGAAAGATATGACAAGAGGTTTGCCAATACTTTATGAACATTTGCCAAATTGCAATGCTTGTCAGTTTGGTAAACAAAATAGGCTGCCATTTCCAAAATCAGCTTGGAGAGCCTCTCAAAAGATGCAGCTAATTCATACTGATGTGGCAGGACCTCAAAGAACACCATCATTACAAGGTAGTCTTTACTTTATTCTTTTCATAGATGATTATACAAGAATGTGCTGGATTTTTTTCTTGAAATTCAAGCATGAAGTAGCTGGAGTATTTATGAAGTTCAAGAAGATGGTGGAAACTCAAAGTGGTTGTAAGATTCAATGTATACGATCCGATAATGGGAAGGAGTATGCCTCAGCACAGTTTGATTTATTTTGTGAAGAAGCTGGCATTCAACATCAACTCACAGCCCCATACACTCCAGAGCAAAATGGAGTTAGTGAAAGGAGAAATAGATCGGTAATGGAGATGGCTAGATGTATGCTGCATGAGAAGGGTTTGCCTAAACAATTTTGGGCAGAAGCAACCAACACAGCAGTCTTTCTTCAAAATCGACTTCCAACCAAGGCCTTGAAAGATAAAACTCCTTTTTAGGTTTGGTATGGATATAAGCCTTCACTAACCTTCTTTAAAGTGTTTGGTTGTGTTTGTTTTGCACATGTTCCAAAGGTTAAACGTGACAAACTTGACAAGAAGGCAATTCCGAGCATTTTTGTGGGCTATAGTTCAGTTTCAAAAGCCTATAAAGTGTATCATCCTCAAACCGGAAAGATGACTATCACTAGAGATGTGCATTTCAATGAAGATCAGCAATGGGATTGGAAGAATCCACAAAAGGCAATTGGGTCCTTCAACAACAATGAAGATAATTATCCCGAAGAGGAAACAACAGAGTTGTGTCATAGTGAATTAGAAGATGACCCTTCAATTCGAGGCACAAGGTTATTGTCAGACATCTATCAAAGATGTAATGTAGCAATATGCGAACCTGCTAGCTGTGAGGAAGCACTAAAAGACCCAAAATGGAAAAATGCAATGGAGGAGGAGATGTCAATGATTCAGAAAAATAAAACATGGGAGCTGGTTGGCAGGCCTAAAGATAGAAAAGTCATCGAAGTTAAATGGATTTTCAGGACAAAGCTTAATGCAGATTGCTCAGTCAACAAATACAAGGCCAGGCTTGTAGTTAAAGGGTATGCACAAATTTTTGGTGTTGATTATTCTGACACTTTTGCTCCCGTGTCCAGATTAGATACAATCATATTGGTGCTGTTAGTTTCTGCTCAAAAGGGGTGGAAAGTATTTCAATTAGATGTCAAGTCAGCTTTTCTAAATGGAGTTTTACGAGAAGAAATATATGTGGAGCAGTGATCAGCCTCTGGTTGACTAGTTTTATAACTAGTAAGACCATGGCTTTTGCACTAATTATTCGAGTTTCAATCTCTTTTTAGCCCAGATTTGGATTTGACTATCCTCAAGCAACATTTTGAGTTTCTTAAGTAATTTAGGATATTTTAGTTAGTTTTTGAGTCAAATAAAGCATTCACTGCTATCTCATGTTTTCAAGTTAAGAGTGGAAGCACCTAGAGCCAAAGGAACGAAGAAATCAATGGAGAATGCAATCTTGGGAATGTTCGCCACGCGAGAAGACACTCGCCTCGCGAGACTGAAGACCAGCCTGAACAACAGAATGTCATCATTTCTGTCTCGCCTCGCGAACCATGTCTCGCCTCGCGAGCCTGGAAGTCAGAAAGCATCACGACTAGGCCGTGATTCCCATCACGGGCGTGATGAAAAGACCCTGGAGGACAAAGACCATCACGGCCCAGTCGTGATGAAGGTCACGGCCATGACAGATAAGCACCCAAAGTCAGAAGTAATCACGGCCTGGCCGTGATAGGCATCACGGCTGTGACAAACTAGAATTTGAAGTCTCGCCTCGCGAGGCATCATCTCGCCTCGTGAGAGCCCAAATTTGAACTGGCGCCATTTTAATATTCGCGTCGCGAGGGACTAATGGCCTCACGAGCGTGCGCTGATTCTGAAGCTATAATTGCTGTTAAGGCAGATTAGTGGGGGAACTTTTTGCTGATCTCTATTTTGCGACATTTCTGAAGTTTTCTTGTGTTTTCCATGGAGAACTATTTCCATAGATTGATTTGCTGTGATTGGTTTCCGTTGCACTTGAGGTTCTATTGATTCCCAATTTAATTTGCTTTTCCCTTTCAATATTTTTCCTATATCTCTTGTTTGCTTAATTCAAGTTATATAGGATGAGTCTTGATTTATTTTGATGATCATATGTTCCTTAATTTAATCGTGTTTGCTTAATTCGCGTATGTTCAAATCGTGTTTGCTTAATTCATGAAGGGCTTAATCTGTTTGCTTAATTCGGAATAGGAACATATATCTCGTAGGAGCAATTTCGCTTGTTAATTGTTGCTACGATCAAAAAGGGATTAGAATCCTCTTAGGGTTTGGATTTATACGAACCGATGATAGTGAGAAACCGAGAACAATAGATTAATCATTTTTATCTTATTCGATAATCACTTTTTTATGCTCTGCTTGCCTTCAATTGAATTTCAATCTGAAAACAACCCCCCCAAAAAACTGATTTTTCTGCAAATAACACTACAAGAGTCCGCGTGAGACGATACTCGAGTTGTCGCACCCTCACTACAATTTTCAAACCACTCGCTTTTTGACCCGCGCGCGACAGCGTGTCAAGCAGCCAGAGGGATTTGTGAATGGAGGTGAAGAAGATAAAGTCTATATACTCAAAAAGGTCCTATATGACCTAAAACAAGCACCAAGGGCCTGGTACAGCAGGATAAATGATCACCTATTGAGCATAAGCTTTGTAAAAAGCTTATCTGAGTCCACTCTTTATGTGAAACATAGGGGAAATAATTTTCTCATAGTTTCCCTCTATGTTGATGATCTTTTAGTGACCGAAGATGATATAAGGTTGGTTGAGGAGTTCAAACAATACATGATGCAAGCTTTTGAAATGTCAGATCTTGGTCTTATGACTTATTTTCTAGGAATTGAGATCAAACAAAGTGAGAATGATGTGTTCATCTGCCAGAAAAAATATGTAAAGGAAATATTGAAGTGTTGGGAATTTGTGTATAAAAAAAAATAACGCAGCAGAAAAAATTCCCATCGAAGGATCCTTGCGAATGGTCATGATTCATGGTTATAAGATTTACCTCTTGAAGCGATGACAATTGATTGAAATCGTCTATCACGAACACCGCATGGACGATGTCTCTAAGGTATCCACACGAGCAGATTCCGTGAACGTCCAACGTCACGAACCTGAAGCATCTCTGTCTCACGGTGCTAGCTTCGAAAACCGAGACCTTCTGCTCACTGTCACTCTCTATGTGCGGCTAGGGTAAAAATCGTGTAGGCACAATAGCTTAAGTGGTCTACTTATAGTAGCACCCCCTTAAGTGAGTTAGTGAGCAGCGTTTGACCTAAGCCCCATGTACTATGCGCTAGGCCCAATAGAAAAGTCCAACTCTCCTTTCAATGCTTCTTTTAATCCGCTCTTATGTGTGTGATCCAATAGGTTCCCAAAACATTAGTAGTAATATTAAATCCCATTTAATATTACAAACAGTGAGCGGTATCTAGCAATACATCACTGCTACCTAAGTAGTGAGAAAGTCAGTGATTTGACGAAACCTTTCTGTGACAAATATTCATGTGCATTATTATCCCTTTGTCCATATATCTATATTGACCACAAGACATAGAATGTGTCACCCTTGTATGGTTCAATATCATGTTCCCTGATACCCGAGTGGACTTAACAATAAATGAGGTCAATATCTCATATTGACTCATTCCAGCACGGCCATGCATTTTACAGTCTCACTCTATCAGGGGCCCCACAGATATTACTCCTGTTATGTAGGAGGGACAAATTCCATCTAGGTCACTCACATCCCTCTGCATGGCTCATGGTATGCCCAATGACCGTCTTTATAATCATCCTATTACAGATGACGTTTGACGATATTAAAGCACACGACTCCTCATGTAGGGATCGTAGAAATTTCAGGTCGAAGGATTGCATACACTCTTGTCACTATGAGAACTACTTATGACACTCACATAACGCTCCATGTAGCGTTCTCATGGTGGGTCAATCCGGTACATCATTACTCTAATGTGTACCTATGTGGCGACTCGATATCTCATATCCATGACCCGTGAGATATGGTCATCAGTCTGCACACATAATAGTCTCAATTGTATTATTATTGTCCTTATTAATAAAATACTTGACTACGGATATTTAAGAATAGGATTTCATTGTTCAATAGTGTCTCATGATCAAGTCATATACTTGATATTCTATTAAACTGAAATTTCTATTCTAAGGACTTTATTATGTTTAAACAAGTAACACAATAAACTGGAATGCCTCATATCATATATATAATAGCAAGATACAAATGTAAGTCTAAGAAATATACTGACCTCTAGGGCTTACACCAACAATCTCCCACTAGCACTAGAGCCAATCAGGCATAAATCTAATTCCCATCGATCTAGTGTGACCTTCATGCTTCTGTTGAGCAAGAGGTTTCGTAAGTGGGTCAGCAACGTTATCAAGTGTTGGTACTCTGCATATTTTCACATCTCTTCTATCGATAATCTCTCGAATGAGATGGAAGCGCCTAAGTATATGTTTGGATCGCTGATGAGATCTAGGTTCCTTAGCTTGTGCAATGACCCCATTGTTATCACAATAGAGATCAATGGGGTCCACAATACTAGGAACTGTACCAAGCTCAGCAATGAACTTCTTGATCCAAACAACCTCCTTTGCTGCATTGGAGGCGGCAATATACTCAGCCTCTGTAGTAGAATCGGCAACTGTCTCCTGCTTTGAACTCTTCCAGCTCACAGCCCCGCCATTCAGGTAGAACACATAACCATATTGTGATCTGGAATCATCCTTATCGGTCTGGAAGCTAACATCGGTGTAACCTATTACAGCAAGCTCTCCCTCGCCTCCATATACCAAGAACGAATCCTTAGTTCTTCTCAAGTACTTAAGGATGTTCTTGACAGCAGACCAGTGGCTTTCACCGGGATCAGACTGGTACCTACTCGTTATGCTTAAAGCATACGATACATCTGGTCGAGTACATAACATGGCATACATGATTAGGCTGGTACTTGGATTCATGCATGTTAAAGCGTCTCAACACTTTGTCTATGTATGTACTCTGACTTAGGCCAAGCAATTTCAGCGATCTATCCCTATAGATCCTGATTCCCAATACATAGGTAGCCTCACCCAAATCTTTCATAGAGAAGCAATTCCCTAACCATGTCTTTACATTTTGTAGTGTAGGGATGTCATTTCCAATGAGTAATATGTCATCTACATATAACACCAGAAAAACAACAATGCTCCCACTAACCTTCTTGTAGACACAAGGTTCATCTTCATTTTTGATGAATCCGTACTGTCTTACAGCATCATCAAAACGAAGGTTCCAACTTCTGGAAGCTTGCTTCAATCCATAGATTGATCGCTGCAATTTGCATACCTTTCCGGCATCCTCTGGAATGTCAAAGCCTTCAGGTTGTGTCATGTACACATCCTCAAAAAGCTTTCCATTAAGGAAAGCAGTTTTGACATCCATCTGCCATATCTCATAATCATGGTATGCAATGATAGCAAGTAAGATCCGGACGGATTTAAGCATCGCAACAGGCGAAAAGGTCTCATCATAGTCGACACCATGAATTTGCTTGAAACCCTTAGCGACTAATCGCGCCTTAAAGGTGTGTACCTTACCATCCATGTCAGTTTTCTTTTTGAAAACCCACTTGCACCCTATGGGTTTTACCC
Source organism: Sophora flavescens (assembly GCA_030762895.1). NCBI lineage: Eukaryota > Viridiplantae > Streptophyta > Magnoliopsida > Fabales > Fabaceae > Sophora > Sophora flavescens. The sequence continues at coordinate 14,330,401 of CM061066.1, forward strand.
CTTTAGGTGGCTCTACCAAGGTCCATACCTGGTTGGTGTACATGGAATCCATCTCAGATTTCATGGCCTCAAGCCACTTCTCAGATTCTGGGCCAGTGATGGCCTCCTGGTAAGTCACAGGCTCATCTTGATCCATGAGCAATACATCACCTTGTGGAGTCATGAGAAATCCATATCTCTCAGGCTGGTGACGTATCCTGTTAGACCTACGCTGGTCTTGTGCTACTGGAGCAGGTTGTTCCTCCACAGCATTTTGTGAAGGTTGCTCCTGTTCCACCAATGGTAGGTCACTGCTCTGTGAATCTTGAATTTCTTCAAGTTCTATCTTCCTCCCACTGGTTCCTATGGAGATAAACTCCTTTTCTAGGAATACACCAGTCCGTGCGACAAACACTTTGCCTTCGGAAGGATTATAGAAATAGTACCCCTTGGTTTCTTTGGGATACCCCACAAAGAAGCATATATCAGATTTGGGATCAAGCTTATTAGAAACTTGACGTTTTACATATGCTTCACAACCCCAAATCTTCATAAAAGACATGATGGGTCGTCTACCAGTCCATATCTCATATGGTGTCTTTTCTACCGCTTTGGATGGAACAGGGTTAAGTGTAAAAGCTGTTGTTAATAGAGCATGTCCCCAGAAAGAGTTTGGAAGGTTTGCATGACTCATCATAGACCGAACCATGTCCAACAAGGTTCGTTTTCTCCTCTCAGAAACACCATTCCATTGTGGTGTTCCAGGTGGAGTGAGTTGAGATAAAATTCCACACTCTCTCAGATGATCATCAAACTCTAGGCTCAAATATTCACCACCTCGATCTGATCGAAGAGTTTTAATATTTTTACCAAGTTGGTTTTGTAACTCATTTTTGAATTCCTTGAACTTTTCAAAGGATTCCGATTTATGTTTCATAAGATACACAAATCCATATCTACTGAAATCATTAGTGAATGTGATGAAGTACTGAAAACCACCTCTAGGTAATGTGTTTAGGGGTCCGCATACATCGCTATGTATAAGACCCAAAAGATTGTTAGCTCTTTCACCTTTTCCGGTGAATGGAGCTTTAGTCAATTTTCCCAATAAACAAGACTCACATATCTCATATGATTCATAATCAAATGAGTCCAAGAGTCCATCTTTGTGGAGCTTCGAAATGCGCTTCTCATTTATATGGCCTAAACGACAGTGCCAAAGATAAGACGGGTTCAACTCATTTGGTTTGAACCTCTTAGTATTTATGTTATAGATGGGCATTTCGAAGTCAAGGACATAAAGCCCATTACTCATGTGTGCACTAGAATAGAAAATATCATCCAAATAAATAGAACAACTTTTGTTCTTTATTATAAAAGAAAAACCAATCTTGTCCAAACAAGAAACGGAAATGATATTCCTGCTAATTAGGGGTGTTCATCAACCGATCCAAACCGATTCAAACTGCAAAAACGAGCCGAAAAATCGAAAACCGAACAAACCGAAAATCGAAAAAATCGAAAACCGAAAAAACCGCAATTTTTTATTGGATTGGATCGGATTTTGGATCCTATAGTGAAATCCAATCCAATCCAATCCAAACCGATCTATTATATACATATACTATTATTTTTGAAATTATAGTATTACTCATACTTAAACATTATTCTTCATACTTTTATGTCCCTCATTCTCTTTAATATTTTTGTTGAAATGACATATATAAGACTTTTTAGAATAAATATTAATGTCTTGAAGTTATATTTTACTAAAATCTTTGATGCATAGCATATATATATTTGATTGAGTAATCATGAAAAATAGGAAAACAATTAAGTAAACTTGAAAAATAATTAGCTACAATTTATTTGTAGCCGGTTCAAGAAAAAAAATATGATAAGTGGTAGTAGATATAGAGAATTAATATAAAAGAACGTGTTAAAAAATATCAATAATTTTTTTCTTCTCAAACTCCCAAATTAAAACGAAGATTATCTTTTATCCACTATTAAATAAGTAGAAAGGACACTTGACATTAGAAAAAAATAAAGTATGACAAAAACCGAATTATCCAATCCAATCCAAACCGCATTTGATTGGATTGGATCGGATCGGATTTTTTTAAGGAAGCAAACCGATCCAATCCAAACCGCACGATATTTTCATCATTGGATCGGATGACTTTTTAGCTCAAAACCGATCCAATCCAATCCGCGAACACCCTTACTGCTAATTGCAGGCACAAAATAACAGTTCTCTAACTGAATAGTAAGCCCGATGGGCAAAGTCAATACATAAGTCCCTACTGCTAAAGCAGCAACCTTTTCTCCATTTCCAACTCGTAGGTCGACTTCGCCCTTTGCCAATGGTCTACTCCTGTTTAGATCCTGCACATTTGTACAAATGCGAGAACCACATCCAGTATCTAATACCCATGATGCAGAAGTAGATAAATTGACTTCTATAACAAACACACCTGAAGTGGAAGTCTCACTTCCCTTCTTCTTCTTGATTTCTTCCAGGTATTTGGGGCAATTTCTCTTCCAATGTCCGGTCCGACCACAGTGGAAGCAATTGCCTTCCTTAGCCACACCACCCACAGGCTTCAAGCCAGAAGCACTGGGCTTGATCTTGTTGATGGCCTTGCCCTTGCCCTTTTGTTTGTGCGTGGGCTTCTTGGGCTGCTTCTTGCTATTTCCAACCTGGACCATCAAAATGGCCTTCCCCTTTCCTTTGTTAATATTTTGTTCAGCAGTTCTCAACATGCTCAACAATTCTGGCAAAGGTTTGTCAAGATCATTCATATTATAGTTCATGACAAACTGACTATAGCTCTCAGGCAACGATTGCAGAACTAAGTCGGTGGCCAAATCTTGGCCTAAAGGAAATCCCAGTCTCTCGAGATTCTCAATGTACCCGATCATCTGGAGTACATGAGGACTCACAGGGCTTCCTTCTTCCAATTTACACTGGAAAAGGGCTCTGGAAACTTCGAACCGCTCATGCCTTGCTTGCTCTTGGTAGAGAAGCTTGAGGTGCACGATCATATCGTACGCCTCCATGGTCTCATGTTTCTTTTGTAGCTCATAGGTCATGGTAGCAAGCATAAGACAACCAACGTCTAAGGCGTCATCCTGATGCTTCTTATAAGCATCCCTGTCAGCCCTAGAAGCACTTGAAGCCGGTGGCTCCTCAGGAATAGGCTCCTCAAGAACATACAGCTTTTTCTCATGTTTGAGGACAATCCTCAAGTTTCTGTACCAGTCCTGAAAATTTGTTTTGGATAGTTTGTCCTTCTCAAGGACGGATCGCAATGACAGGTTACTTGATGTGTTTGATGCCATGGTAATCTACAGAGATAAATATGCAAAATATAAGTATCATGCCATGAAGTTATTTAATAAGGTCTTTAATTAAATACACCTCCCACTATTTTACTCAAAACAATGACCCTCATCATTGATTCGGAAAATCCTGTTGGAAGATTTTCTAGTGGGCCAAGATCCATATTTCACCTAGCTTTAAGTCAGCTTTGGCTGATCACTCAAAATTCGGTTATATAGGTAGGAAACACTTTTCGATTGCATCTCATGCAACTCTTGGACAGTTGGGTGAATAACTTTTATTCTAATCCATCACATGGACCAAAGCCCAACTTATAAGCCTCTAAGCCTTTCAATCCTATTGAAGTTGGCTTAGTTAAGTCAGACCCAATGGATAGCAGTTGAACATTACATTTGTCCCATCGCGTCTTACTAGTATAGATAAAGGTACCCAGCTTTGGCGGACCCACACTTAATCGATCATAGTCTTGACGAGTGCCATGCATTGGAAGGCCTTTAAATGTGACTTAATATTTCCTTTTGAGGGATTTGATTAAAATTTGATCTCATCATTTGTTAAAATCTTTAACTTACTATTTACATACATGCATCTCATACATATATTAGTTAAACCCCTTTTAACATACTATATACATACATGCATCTCATACATATATAAGGCAAATAAATGTGATATGGTTATGGCCCCTAACACATTGATTCTCCCAAGCCAATGAGAGAATCTAAACTGAAACCTAGGAGCGTCCAAGCTTCTCCAAGCATGATCTCCTACAGGATAACGTCTTCTTGTCTCCATCATTACATTACATAAACAGAAACCTCATTTTACATATGAGGGGAGTGAGATGAGAAAAGAATATACATATGGAATATAAAAGAAAGGCACGACACGCAGGCCGTAATAACCATTCAAAATATAAACCAAAAGATTAAAGGACTAAGGTCATAACCATTCACCATACATCACCAAATAAATAGTAACAACCAATAATAATAATACACAATTATTATTATTATTATTATTTTTATCAATTAGAGATTTCAAAATCTGAATTTTGAAAATATAACATATATATAATAAATCACATTTATTGTAATTGATGTTACTATAAATCACATTTATTGTAATTGATGTTACTATTAGTTAAGTATTTCAAAATCTAAATTTTGAAACCATATCATATATATAATAAATCTCATTTATTATAATTGATGTCGTTATTAAATGGTGACATAAAAGATTTCAAAAAATTGAATTTCGAAATAACACACTACGCAGAGGTAGCACGGGGTCCCGCTGTGTGCCTCGCTTCCTTGGCGGCTAGGGCTTCAACCTCTCAACCCTAAAACCGCAAGGCCCGTGAACACTTCATGCTGCAAGGAACGGCGGCTAGGGTTTCAACCCTTGGAACCTCAGCCGCAAGAACATGAACTCTTCATGTCTGAAACCCCTTAACAGCGCCAACAGAGAACTGAAACCGATCATGTTTAACATCAACACTTGACGCCATCGCAGAACATAATAAGGATTCCAGAACCAATGTACCTATCGCATATATACATAAACATGCTATAGACGCATATATCATATACATACGAAAATTACAGAAACAAGGTTTCGCAAAAACGGATGCAAACGATTTTCAGAAAACAATTTTCAGAAAAACGATTCACATTGTTAACATGTTATCACACATAACAGGTAAACCACGTAACAGAATCATGGTTTCGCAAGCGGCTTTGATACCACTGTTGGGAATTTGCGTATAAAACAAAATAACGCAGCGGAAAAAATTCCCATCGAAGGAACCTTGCGAATGGTCATGATTCATGGTTAGAAGATTTACCTCTTAAAGCGATGACAATTGATTGAAATCGTCTATCATGAACACCGCACGAACGATGTCTCTAAGGTATCCACACGAGCAGATTCCGTGAACGTCCAACGTCACGAACCTGAAGCGTCTCTGTCTCACAGTGCTAGCTTCAAAAACCGAGACCTTCTGCTCACTGTCACTCTCTATGTGCGGATATGGTAAAAATCGTGTAGGCACAATAGCTTAAGTGGTCTACTTATAGTAGCACCCCCTTAAGTGAGTTAGTGAGCAACGTTTGACCTAAGCCCCATGTACTATGCGCTAGGCCCAATAGAAAAGTCCAACTCTCCTTTCAATGCTTCTTTTAATCCACTCTTACGTGTGTGACCCTATAGGTTACCAAAACGTTAGTAGTAATATTAAATCACATTTAATATTACAAACAGTGAGCGGTATCTAGCAATACATCACTGCTACCTAAGTAGTGAGAAAGTCAGTGATTTGACGAAACCTTTCTGTGACAAATATTCATGTGCATTATTATCCCTTTGTCCATATATCTATATTGACCACAAGACATAGAATGTGTCACCCTTGTATGGTTCAATATCATGTTCCCTGATACCCGAGTGGACTTAACAACAAATGTGGTCAATATCTCATATTGACTCATTCCAGCACGGCCATGCATTTTACAGTCTCACTCTATCAGGGGCCCCACAGATATTACTCCTGTTATGTAGGAGGGACAAATTCCATCTAGGTCACTCACATCCCTCTGCATGGCTCGTGGTAAGCCCAATGACCGTCTTTATAATCATCCTATTACAGATGACGTTTGACGATATTAAAGCACACGACTCCTCATGTAGGGATCGTAGCAATTTCAGGTCGAAGGATTGCATACACTCTTGTCACTATGAGAACTACTTATGACACTCACATAACGCTCCATGTAGTGTTCTCATGGTGGGTCAATCCGGTACATCATTACTCTAATGTGTACCTATGTGGCGACTCGATATCTCATATCCATGACCCGTGAGATATGGTCATCAGTCTGCACACATAATAGTCTCAATTGTATTATTATTGTCCTTATTAATAAAATACTTGACTACGGATATTTAAGAGTAGGATTTCATTGTTCAATAGTGTCTCACGATCAATTCATATACTTGATATTCTATTAAACTGAAATTTCTATTCTAAGGACTTTATTATGTTTAAACAAGTAACACAATAAACTGGAATGCCTCGTATCATATATATAATAGCAAGATACAAATGTAAGTCTAAGAAATATACTGGCCTCTAGGGCTTACACCAACATGAAGAAATTTCTAATGGAGGAGTGCAAAGTAGTTAGCACACCAATGAATCTAAAGGAGAAGCTGAGAAAGGAAGATGGTACTGAAAAAGTTGATGAAGGATATTATAGGAGCTTGATTGGTTGTTTAATGTATCTCACTGCAACAAGGCCATACATTCTATTTGTTGTAAGTCTCCTATCTCGATTTATGCATTGTGCTAGAGAAATGCATTTAAGAGCAGCAAAAAGAGTACTAAGGTATATTAAAGGCACGGTTGATTATGGTGTCAAATTTGAGAAATGTCAAGAATTCAAGTTGTATGGATTTTCTGATAGTGACTGGGATGGATCCATTGATGACATGAAAAGTACTTCAAGATATTGTTTCAATCTAGGTTCAGGAATTTTCTCATGGTGCACAAAGAAGCAAGAAATTGTAGCACAATCCACTGCAAAAGCTGAATTCATAGTAGCAACTGGTGTTGTAAATCAAGTTTTGTGGTTAAAAAAGGTTCTACGTGATTTACATATGCAGCAGAATTATAACATAGAAGTTTTCATTGACAACCAGGCAACAATTGCAATTTCAAAGAATCCAGTGTGTCATGGGAAGACCAAACATTTTAACATCAAGCTCTACTTCTTAAGAGAGATGCATCAAAATGGAGAAGTGGCTTTAGTCTATTGCAAGTCAGAAGATCAACTAGCAGATTTGTTTACAAAGCCACTTCCTGTTAGCAAGTTTGAGATTTTAAGGCAGAAGATTGGAGTTTGCAGATCCTAAAGCAAGGAGGAGTGTTAATTATCTGCTTTTTGAACTGCAACGTGTTTTTATTTATGTTTATAGTGTTTCAGTTATTGTTTTAGTCAATAAGTGGTTCATACATTTTAGGATCAAGTTAGGTTGTTATTCAATGTTGCTGAAATCTTGGTAACAAATAGTTTTTCTGTTTCATTTGAATATTATAAATGTAATTGTTGCTGATGAATAAATGTGTATTCCCTTCTTCAATTAATTTCAACGTATCTACTCTTGCTCCTCTGTTTTTCTATTGTTCTGTTCTGCCATAAAACTAACATATTGGAATGCAGCAAATTCAACAATGTGCACCTTTCTGGAGCTATGCTGAAATTGAAGGAAAAACAATTAATTTTGCAGGGTATTGGTTAAGTCTTTGAACTTGTATTAGGATAGGGTGATGCGTGCATTGGTGCTAATTGTTGTGCCTCTGGCAAGATGTATTTCTAGTGATTGTGTCTCACTGGTTAGATTCTGAAACTTATTTGCTCTTGTAAGTGGGGGAACTTTAGCTAGTCTTCAACCTTCTAGCTATCATACGCTTTAGGTTGAAGTATTATTTTTGGTGCTTCTTGTGGTTAGGAATTTTACTTGATTACAATGGTACAATATACGGGTTCGGGTACTCCTCGTACTCAATTTAATATAATTTTTGTTTATTAAAAAAACATATAAATTTGTCTTATTCATCCATTGAAACTTTGTGCATGTGCAATTATTGATACAAACTATCAAGACAAGGTTTCTAAAGCACATGCGAATCGAACATACTACAGTCAAGCCGGTACAACTTGGATCAATATATCAGATTTGTCTATTTGATATTGGCTTGGTTTGATGATTTATTGGTTTTCATTTTGTCTTGACTAACTGGTTTATTGGTTTTCTTAATGTTTTGGTTCGTGGCTTATTAGTTTTCAAGTTTTTAATGTAGTTTCATTCAATATTTAGTTGATTGGACATGCAGTGCTTTACTAGGTTATGGTTCTCTAGTTTATACTCGATGCATGGTTTTTGAATTAGATTGAAACGTCTTGGAGCAATGAAGTCACGAACAAGACAGAACACGTCCTTCTGTTCGCTTATTATTTTCTTTCTCCCCACCAATCAAAACAATGTCACATTGAAGGGGGGAAATATTTTTTAGCTGGTGTTTGATATAAAGATTCTTTCCAATTTTCAATCTAGGAATTTAAATCAGGAATCCTAAATTATTATGTTTGGTATATCTTTATCTTTATCTTTATTTGTATACATATAAATGGAAGAAGGTCTAGGATTTCTTTAGTGATAATTTGGTAAATTGAATAATGCCATAAGGATAGTACATTAACCTAGGGACAATTTGAGACTATAAACAAGTCTAGGGTTTATTGAATAAATGTCATATTTCTCCCGCAAAGTTCTTAGTATTAATTTTTTGGGTACTAAGAGCGAGTTTTAAGCTTAGTTCCATCCCTTTCAACAGTACTTTCCACTAATTAATGGTAAGCAACTGGACAAACAGGTATACACAAATCTTGAAGGAAACAAGACACATTTAGTGAACATTGCATGGGCTATGTTGGCACTTATTGAAGCAGGCCAGGAATAAGGCAATGCTAAATTATGGAAAAAACGATATATTTAATATATTCATGGATGATGTAAATAATTTTCCAATAAAGATTTATATTTGTTTATGTTATAACACGTGTTGCTAGCAACACCCTATCTGGAATACTAATGCCGATTTAAGATCATGACCATTTAACAAGTCATTGTTTATTTTATCGCATAGGCCTAAAGAGATCCATCCCCATTGCATCCTATAGCTAAGGTGTTGATAAATTCACAACTGGAAAACTAGGAGTTAACCCAACAAGTAACAAGTAACAACATACAGTGGCAGATCTAAAACCCCAACTCAATGGGAGCGATTTATTTAAAAAAATTATTATGGTTAAATATGTTTTTGATCTCTATAAAATTGGTTAAAATTTATTTTAGTCCATATAAAAAAATTATTCATTTTTAGTCCCTCAAACGTTCAAAATTTATGTATTGTTAATCCATGGCGAGAGACTAAAAACACTACGTTTGTTAAATGTAGGACTATAAATGAATAAAATTTGTATAGGGATCAAAATCAAATTTTTACCAATTTAATGATTATCAAAAATATATTTAACCCTAATTATTATCATACACTAGCTGAATCCCCCGTGCTTTGCACGGGTGTGTAAAAGTATACAAAATTATTATTTTAAATGTTGATTCTAAATATAATTTAAGTATATGAAAGTTATCTGTTATTAATATTTATATATTAAAATGATTATATTGATTATAATACCATAATAAATTAGCATATGAAACAGATATTTTGATTTATGCGGTAGTAAAAAGGTTAAAAAAAACATTAACAAAAATAAAACATTTAAGGATATTTTTATATCAATTCATATTTTACAACTATCACGTTACATTACATAAGTTCACATATATATAGTGTATACAACAAAAGCATAGCAAATTAAAGAACTCTTCACCTACAAAATACACAACAAAAGCTTAACAAACACTTGCATGCATAATATCATGATGATTGTTTCACAATACATGTAATTTGCTACATAGCAACAAAAATAATAATTCAATCTAATACCCATCCTCCTTTATCTTTGGCTAAATCTTAGTTGGGGAATGCAGAGGTGATATCTTATCAACCAAAGGAATATCACCATCATCTTGATATGGGTTATGGAAAAAAAATGCTACACCTTAGTCCAGATTATAGATCATATTAATAAATTCTCAGAGTCAAACAACCTGCAGTGAGCTGAGCAAATGTAAATCGAGGGGGGAGAGAAGAAAAGAAGGGTAGAGTTAGAGAACAAAAGCTAAGGCCAAAAAGAAAATTTTTCAGAATAAATTACTAAACAGAAAAAGAAGAAAACCAATCAATCTAATACTATATAATAAAATATAAAATATGCAGAAGGTAGAGTATCTTATTGTTTTGATTGAGCAGCAAATTGTGAAATATTTCACTTGCACTGATTTGAAGAAGTTGTCGCTTCTTCATTTTGATAAAAATCAGTTTTCATAGTGTTAACGTTGGTTTTTGGCTGGTGTCCAAAAATTCGTTTGTTACAAATAATTAAAGATCAGACGAGTGTGAGACCTACGAGTTATGCGAAAATCTCGTCAAGATGTGTGTATGTATTGTCTGCCGAGTATGAATTTGACAAGGTAGTCAAATCTAGTATTATACTGGCAAAGACTAGGTGTTAAAACAAATATATAAGTTTGAAAGAGATGTACAGAATATTGCCAATGATGAAAGCTGACAATAAAACTACTTAAGTTCAAAATATAAGTTTGAAGTTTGAAAGAAAGCCAATTATTGAATAGAAAATAACTTCCTAACCGTACTGGGTTTATAATGAAAATAAAACTGAAGTTTGAAAGGAAAGTTAAGTAAAGAAAGATCTAAATGATACCACTTGCAAGAAGTAAAATAAACTTAAACAACAAACTTGAGAGAAACACTGGAAATTAAAAGGAACAAGTACAGAACTTGAAAAAAAGAGATGAAAATGGCATTGAATTTTGCCATAGTATTGAAATAAGAAGGATGGAGGGAATACTTGAATGTAATCCGTCAATCTGCTGTGTGATCGAGATGTGTAGGATGTGTATCAAGTAACCTCCTCCATTACATTGTGATTACTAGTATTTATAGGCAAATAAAATAACTACCTAGAAATAACTCCTTATCTAAAAGACTGCCACATGTCTTTGGCAGTTCTCTTAAGTTTTACACTTAAACCGCTTGCCAAACAACTCTGACAACTACTCAATTTCTTGAACCGCTCCGCGTCAACTTGATTGTCTTCGGCGGTCTGGCTGCTTGACGGCTTTATTTTGCTGATACCTTGTTAGCTTTGAGGACTTAGTCATTTTCACACTTCTGTACGTTTGACAACTCTTCTTAGCAATTTGTCAAAACTAGTTGTCGATTTATCCTTTCTGTTGGCCAATCAAATGCATCTGTCAATAATCACAAATTTCACCCCCAACAGACGCGCCCTAAGTTTTGCTTTTCGGCGGCCTTGTTTATCTGACATGTCAACCGAAGAACTTCTTGTCAATTCCACACTTGTCAATTCTTATATAATCTTCTGAATTCAACACTCTTTTATATCTTTGACATTCCTCTCCTTATTTCTTCCGTCAGCCTGTCGGAATTTATTTCTATCAAGAGTTTGAAATTCTTCTACTAACAGATGCCCCCCAAGTTTTGCTTTTCGAAGGCCTTGCCCGAAAGAATAGCAAATTTGAAATTTTAAATTGCTAACAAATTTTCTTAATCTCAGATTTTCATCCAACAATTAACTAAACCTCGCTTTAATTTCATCCCTACTTAATAGGGATAATCATAACGCTACATGTCTCTCGGAATTCGAACCAGAGGCCTTCATTCCTCCTTAAATAGCAGTCACATCACTGTTGACTTTTCTCTTCTTACCTTTCTTCTTCCTTTGAGAAAACCCTTCTTCTTTAAAGGAAAAAACCCTTTCCTCTTCCTTACTTCGTTCAATCTCCATGGCAACATCTTGAAAGATGTAGACTTCAATACCTCAAATCGCGGTTGCTCCTCCTATGGCAGTAGTTCAAGACCCACTTTTGGAAGAATCCGAGTTATGGCAGGAATCTAAGGTAATTTACCATGTTCCTGATTCTTCTATTGCTTTGAGTCCTCCTGCTGCATTCTTGGGTCCTCTCGTAGCCCAAAATGAAATTTCTGAGGATTTACGCGGGTCCTTCCCTTCTGCTAACTCAAATGAGGCTATTTTATCCTCATTAACTCCCATCTCTATTCATGCCTTTAAAAAGAACAATAGGATTTTTAGGATGCCCCCTGCCACTCGGTTCGATGCTTACATTAGTTGGCTTGATCGAGTTCAGGCTGAAAAACGCAACGTGTGGGAAGAAGTTGGAATTTTTGAGTTCATTCAGCTTTCTCGCCATGTTAAGTTAGTAGTCTTTTCTTTAATAGGGGCATCAGTTTTTTTCTGGAATAGAACCACAAATAATTTTCACTTTCCTTATGGGATGATGGGTCCGACTTTATTTGACATGTCGGCTATTACGGGCCTTCGTCCAGATGGCCCCACCATGCATTCCGATGTCGAAGTGGAGAATCATATTGATGTCTATGTTCCAAAATGCTCTTTTTCTAAATATATAGCAGACTTTAGAGGTGGAGATCATGAACCCGTGACGGATACTGAACACGTAGCCTTCATGTTTCTTTGGTTATGTGCTTATGTCTTTTGTAGCAAATTTGCTACTTTGATTGCTTCCTATGTTCCTCTTGCCAATCTTTTGTCAACTGGCAAGAGATTAGCATTGGGCCAATGTGTTTTGGCCAATCTTTATGACAGTATGAGTATGTTAGTTGATACTGTCAGATCTAAGCAAAAGAAAACCAACATAGGAGGGCCTCTTTGGCTTCTCCAGTTGTGGTTAAATGCTGTCTTAGAGCATCAATTTTCATACAAAGCTTCTTCGGATTTGTCAATTGACACTTATGGCTCTTATCTTTGCTATGTGTCCGCTGAATCTTTGTCAAGAGATGAAACGGCCAACTTTAAGTTCTACCTCAAAATCTTTCACTCGCTTTCATCCACCTCTTCAAAGATCAACTTCTCTCCTTTTATTGACCGAAAGTACGGTCCGGAGTGGTTTACGAAACTAAGTACCACCATTTCTAAATCCAACAAGTCAATTTGGACTAAATTTCTTTGCCAAAAAGTCATTTTTGTTGATGGTCCTAGTTTCAAAACCCATAGAATCTATCTGCATTTGCCCAATACCACTGCCTGTCAGCTTGGTTTCTGTCAAGCTATCCCTGCTCCTTACTCGTCAAATCCTGATGAGAACTTTATTGGTGCCAAAGCTCCAACATATGAGAACATTGTGGCCATCAGTAATGAGGATAAAGCTCGTAGAGCCTTCTTACAGCCTGTCTCATTCTCTGTCTTCCACAGAGTCACTCAAAGATTTCTTGACTGGTGGGATGAGTATTATTCCAACCACCGTCTGAGTTTAAAGACCTGCTTGAGTTGTATTGAAGACACTGTGGGTAACGGTGATGATTCTCCCATGTAGGAACATGATCCGACATCAAAAACTCGAGGTGAACTTCCGAAAGAAATTTAGGCCTTTGAAAATTTTTACAAAATCAAGTGGAATCCCTTGAGACCATTTGATATGGTTCGTCACGTCAATAGTGTTTTAGCTGAAGCCAAAAGGAGGCATGAGAATAAGGAATCTGAAAGGCTTGCCATATATCGGGGCATTCCCAATATGATGGGGGAATATTTTGACAGTTTAAAGGCCCATTTTCCTAAACCGGTGCCTATTCCTTGTTCCCCTTTTGGTTTAGCTGATTCACATCCAAGGAAGCCGTTGAAAGGAGGTAACTTTTTCTTTTTGGAAAGCGTGAATGCTTACATTGACCCTTTTGAAAAACCAAATCCAGTTACCTTCGCTCATCGGTTTCTTTAACCTGATGATGACTTTGGATTCCATTCGCAAATTCTAACTTGTAATTCAGGTATTTACTCGTCGAATAACTTTTACTCTTTCTCTTTTTGGCTGACAATCAACTTATTTATGTTGTTATTGACAGCTATTCCTCTCGACAAGCCTCTTCCTGGTAAGTCTAAATCTGATGCTCCGTTGGACAAAGCACTTGAGGATGACAATGAAGATGAAGATGTAATCCCTGTGGTGGCCAAAATCACAAGAAAAGCTCATGGACGGCCAAAGCTTTTGTTTCTAATCCTCAGACAAAAGGGTCCAAGAAAAGAAAAGAGAAAGCTACTCCTTCCGATCTTTCTTCCAAGAAATCAAAGTCTACCGAAAGCTTTTCAATCTTGGCAGACTCTGATGTCGGCAAAGCCCCCACTGGATCTAAGGTCCAAGACATCGTCGTTAGCTCTTCCAACACTTCTCCCTCCAACCCATCCAAGGTAAAAGTTTTAAGTTGATCTATCAAGCCATATCTTTTGTTTACAACTTTCCGTTTTTATCTTGACAGAAAGAGAAAGTCGTCGGGACTATTCCCGTAACTGAAAAGACAAATGCTGATGTTGACTTGATGTCTTCGGACTCTAACTTGGTATTTCCACTGATCTTATCATCTTCCTTTATATACATATGTATATTTTTCTCATTTTCCTTTGTGTCAGGAAAAATCCCCTCAGACTGAAGATTCAATGACTATTCAGGAAATTCTCACTAAGACTGTCGAACCAGCGAATCGATCTGACTTAGAGGTGCAGGTTGAAAGAACTTTAGGAAGCACTATTGTCGACATCAGAGGCCTGACGGATGATCCTCAACCTCTTGAATCCCATCCAGAAATGCCCCCTAGTCCTCATCTTACTTCAATCATTCCGACTTCAATTGCCGACACACCTGTCGAAACTGCCGTCATGATTGAAATTCCGGATGAGGATATTGACATAGAAGCCCTGCTGACTGAATCAACTCCTATTATTCCTTCTCCTCCTGCCGCCAGACCTCCAATCATGAAGTCTCCTGACCCTAAACTGGCCCTTCACTTCAACACTTGGATTAATATGTTGTCGGAAGTAAGCCGAAAAGAGTCAACCCTCTCTGCCACCTCTTCATCAAATCAGCATGCCTCCAGTGATTCTCAAGTCATTAACCTTATGCATGATCTCCAGGCTCTTCTTGGCAATCCTTTTTGATGCACTCTTATCTAATGTTGGCATCCAACAAGAACTGTCACGACTCATTAAAGAGATCATTCCTCTCCATACCACTCTTCCCGTGTCGAGTCGTATGCATTTTCTCTCCATCCACAAATTCTGGGAGCAGCTCTCTGGAAAGTTAGAAAGGATGACTCCTGTCATTCCTTCTTATGAAGAGGAAGAGAAGACTAAATATGATCTCTTAGCTCGCTTCCGAGATCTGGAAACTTCCAAACAAAAGGAACTCGACCTTATTTAATTCTACTGGAATTCACACTAAAGAGAGTCTCCTGGAGTATCGGAAGAAACTGTTGGCAGAGATTGAATTGACAGATCGAAAATGTGCCAAGTTTGACAAGGCTTTAGAAAAGAGCAGAGACAAAGTCAAGGCTATTGACGACGAATCTATCCAACTTGTCCGGAAAGCTGAAAGTGTAGTTGGTAAACTTCGCACGTTACAACCTGAATATAAAGTTGTTGCTGCTAACAAGACTAGCCTCTCCTTTGTATGGGATCAGTTATCCTTTGATTTCAACCTAGGCCAAAATTTACAGTTGTAGTTCTTTTTTTTTTTTTTGTAAAACTCTAATCTGGTCACCTCCGACAATCATTGATTAATAAAAATGCTTCTTCTTTTTTGTATTGGCACATTTATTTACTGTTTGATTTGACCGCATGTTTCCAACCAACTTTGTAACTCATGCTTATCAAACCGTCATAAATGCCATAATAAATTTCGAGACTTTGGTAAGCCAACTCTCCTTAAATGCCTCTCTTAACCAACTATAAATACTGAGATCTACAAATCAACAACTTCATAGTTAGGGATTTCACATAATATGCTTTCTCCTACAACATGCTTTCACTTATTCTTCTTTCTTCCCCCATGGGAGTCTGACCTTATCACCTTAAGATTTCATACCAAAGTTTATGTTTTAATGGTCTTATCCTTAGTGAAGGTCAATAACCAACGTAAAAAATGCAGTGAAGGTCAGTAACCAACGTAACATCTAAAGTTGACCTCATTGCACATCTGGGGAGAAGCCGATCTCAATACGGAACGAGTGCATCTTGCTCTAGTTCCATCATCTTCATCCTGGAAGGTAGTGGTTTTCCTTTGGTGTTATCTTTATTACACCATAGCAACAACAACCTTCGGGGTTAAATGATGGTGAGATCTGCTCCTGCTCATCTCCTTCTTTGCGCATCCTCGACATATGGAGTAGCTGAAACCTCATCAAATGGGGAATGAAGCCTCAACAAATTAGGTTATACCTCTGCATTGTCGAAGGGAGGAAGATAAAACGCTGCTGACGCATAGCCTTATATTCTATGATTAGATTAACTTTGATTGACAACTTGACTTCTGATAGCATATTGCCATATTACCAATCTCTATATGACTTAGACCGACAATCTGTGCTTGTGACAACACCTCATTGTATTGCCAATTTAGTGAATATTCTTATTTCTTTTCACTCGTTATCAATTTTTACTTCCAACATTGTCGGTTTGTATTCTTTTAAATACTTGCCATTAATTGACTTAATTTTCAAGCCAGTATAAACATCGACAAGTGCATAAGCATTTCCAGAGAATGCTTTATCAACTCCGAATGGTCCTTCCCATTTAGGTGACCATTTGCCATATTCTCGACAACTTTTATCCATGGGCAATATGACTTTCCACACCAGATCATCTACCTTAAATGATTTGAACTTAACTCGACTATCATAAAACTTTGCAATTCTTTCCTTTTGTCGAATCAAATTTCCCAATGCAATCAATCTTTCATCACTTACCTCATCCAATTTGTCCAGCATTGCATTCCAATATTGGTTGGTAGGCAAGTCATTTTGCCTTTGAATGCGAGTAGACTGAAGATTGATTTCGACGGGTAACACAGGATCGTGTCCATAAGTTAGCCGATATGGCGAAGTTCCTGTCGACTGCCTGGGTGAATTTATATATGCCCACAGTATTTGATCAAGAGTATTATGCCAATTCTTAGGTTGTCGGCCCACATGCTTTTTAATAAGACTAATAATGATCTTATTTATGGCCTCAACTTGGCCATTGGCTTATGCATAATATGGTGTAGATGTGAGCATTTTTATATGCCTAGAACCAGCGTATTCCACAACTTTCTTGCCGACGAATACTGACCCTTGATCTGTTGTCAGAGTTCGGGTTATGCCAAACCGACAAATGATGTGATTTTCAATGAAATCGATTATGTCTTGTTGGGTGAATGCTTTAAGGCAAACTGCTTCTTCTCATTTAGTAAAATAATCGACTCCAACTAAAATGAATTGATGTCCTTTCGATGAAGAAGGATGTATATGGACAATTATATCCAAAGCCCATCCTCGGAATGGCCAAGGCTTGACAATAGAGTGTAATTCACTAGCCGGTACATTTTGTATATGGCCATGTTTCTGACATTGTTCGCAAGACTTGGCAAACGAAATGCAATCTTTAATCATAGTTGGCCAATAATACAAACTTTGTCGAAGAACCCATTTCATTTTATCTCCTGCCTGATGGGCTCCACATATGCCCTCATGGACCTCTGATAAAGTCAAATAAGCCTCTTGCTCACTCAGGCACTTGTGTAGAGTCCCGTCATCATACCTTCTATATAACAGTCCTCCTTGCATTGTGTAATTCAATGCTTTGCATTTCATTATCCTATCTACTTTCTGACTTGGATTTTCCAAATATTCAATTATTTGCAACCTCCAGTCATTAGGTAGAATTACATCATTAACCAAAATATCTCTCTCTTCTAATGGATACAATAATTCCCTGATTTCCATTAGCCCTGACAAAGCCTTTTGAGATATCTTGTATCCTGAGGCTATTTGAGCCAACTCATTAGCCTCTTGATTCAAATTTCTGAGAATATATTTGACAATTACGTCATAGAATTTTTTCATTAACTTACTAGCTATGATAGAGTATTTTGTCAAGTTGTAGTTGACACACTTGTATTCTTGAGTAAGTTGTTTGATAACCAATTGGGAATCCCCAAAGATATGCACATTTCGTGCTTTTATTTCTATTAGTATCTCTAATCCGACAATTAAAGCTTCATATTCAGCTTCATTGTCGGAACATGGATACTTAAGTTCAAACATGAACTTAGTAGGAGTTCCCTGTGGAGTCACGATTAAGATTCCAACTCCACTACCTCCTTGATGCCTTGATCCGTCAAAATAGAGTTTCCAGGGTTGTAAACTGACAACATTTATTTCTGGTATGTCCAATCCTGGATGGTCTACCAAAAAGTCACCTACTACTTGTCCTTTAACGGCTTTAGCTAGTACGTATTGTAAAGAATACTCTGAGAAAGCAATGGTCCATTTACCAATATGTCCATTAAGGACTGGTTTTGACAACATATACTTTATAACATCAGTTTGGAAATAACGAATACATGACATGGCATCATATAATATTTAAGTTTTGTACAAGAAAAATACAATGCTAGACATAACTTCTCTATTGCACTATATCTTCTTTCAGCATCATTGAGGACTCTGCTTAGGTAATATACAGCCCTTTCAACATTGTCATCATCATCTTGCGACAGTAGACATCCTATAGTGTCCTCAGATGCTGATATGTAAAACTTCAACGGTCGACGAGGCACTACGGGCATCATGACCGGTGGATTGACCAGGTATTGTTTGATCTGATCAAAAGCCTCTTGGTGACAAGGCTCCCATATGAAGCTTTGATCTGATTTCAACTTGACCAGCGGTGCAAATATTCTTGTTCTTCCCGACAGATTTGATATAAACCTTCTTAGAAAGTTAACCTTTCCTAGGAAGGATTGTAGTTCCTTTTTATCTGTCGGTGCCGAGGCTTCCATGATCGCTTTGGCTTTATTTTGGTCTACCTCAATTCCTTTTTTGTGGACTAGGAATCCTAGGAATTTGGCAGCTGACACTCCGAAGCTACACTTCTCTGGGTTCATTTTGAGGTTATGCTTTCTCATCCTTTCAAACCCTTGCTTCAGGTTCTCCAAGTGGTCATCTTTGGTTTTGGACTTGACAACCACATCATCAATATATACTTCTACGAATTCTCCAATCTTATCATGGAAAATTGCATTCATTGCTCGTTGATAGGTAGCCCCTGCATTCTTTAAACCGAAAGGCATGACAATCCATTCATATGTCCCAATCGCTCCTGGACACTTGAAGGCAGTCTTTGGCACATCTTCTTCGGCTATAAAGATTTGATTATAACCTGCATGGCCATCCATACAACTCAAAATTTCATTTCACGATCTTGTGTCGACAAGCATGTCGGCTATTGGCATCGGGTACTCATCTTTGGGGGTAGCCATATTTAAATTTTTAAAGTCTATGCATACCCTCATTTTGCCATTCTTTTTAATGACAGGAACTACATTAGAAAGCCAGTCGACATGCCTGGTTGTCCGAATGAATTTTGCTTTAAGCAGTCTTTGCACTTCCTCTTTGATTTTATGCACCACCTCTGGAGCAAACCTTCAATTTGCCTGCTTAACAGGCTTGCAATCCTCCCTAGGTGGCAGCCGGTGTTCAACAAGATCTCTGCTTAAACCAGGCATTTCATCGTAGTCCCATGCAAAGAAATCTTTATACTCTGTTATTAATCTGATAAGCTTTTGTTTGTAAACCTCTAGCAGAAAAGCACTGACAAAAATGAGCCTTTTATTTTCTTCCGTCCCTAAATTTATTTCTTCCAGAGGATCCTCTACTTCAATGTTTTTCTTAACTTCGGCTCCTTTCTCAAAACCCAAAGGGCCGTCGTCAATGATATAGTCTGCCAACACACTCTCTGTGGTGTGTACTTCTCTATCGGCCAGATAGGCCAACAATCTTTTAAAGTGGGCTTCAAGGCTCATTGCCGGAATTTGGCCGAGTCTTATCGGTCTCGTCCTTTACCTTAACACCGAATTGGCTGAGAAGGCTTGCCTCCAATGCGTCCTTGTCAATGACCCCTTCGTTGGCAGTTATAGGCCTGACGGTTGGTGAATATGCCTTTAAATCAACATGTGATTGCTGATCATAGCAAGCACTGTCATCTGCCTCCACGATTTCTACCTGATCTTGCTCATTCCATAAGATTACTTTTTGATGTACTATTGACGAAACCGCTCCTACAGCGTGAATCCAATCCCTGCCAAGTAATATGTTGTAGCTTGACTTGGCTGGAATTATTACAAACAATGTCATCCTTTCGACGGTGCCAACCTGTATGTTTAACAAAACGACGTCATCTGATGGAGAAGTTTTTCCACTGAAGTCAGTGACAATCATATCTGTCGGAATCAAATCCGACTGATCCTTCCATAACTTTTTGAACATTGCTCTTGGCATTAGGTTCACAGCGGCTCCCCCATCAATTAAAACCCTGTTGGTAGATCTTCCATATATTATGGCTTTTACATGTAAAGGCCTCAAATGGTTTCTTTGCTCATCGGTGGGCTTCTCCAGCTGAGCTACGTTGTCGAATACGGTAACCAAGTTTTCCTGAACACAGGTCCAGGAATGGCCTGGGTTCCTTCTATTGTTGACGACATCATCATTGTCGTCAGAGAAATCAACCTCAAGATACCCCTCATATTCTACTGGAATGAATGAAATCAATCCTACATTCATCCTCATGCCTGGTTCCAGGATGACTTCATTCTCTGGATCCTCATCTAAGAATGCCCCTCCTGCAGTTCTTCCATGATATCTTCTCAAATCATCTTCATCGTCTGACCCTGACCTTTCTAACGGGGGTCGAGCTATCCCTGCACCACAGTTATCCAATGCCTTGATGATGTCGGTCAAATCTTCATCCTGGCCATCCATATCCATGGCTCCGTTGATGTTAATATCATCGTTAGGATCGTTTAATGCCTCAATGACGGCATCAAAAGACAATTCCTCGTTGGTCAAAACACATTCAGGTTTGAATGTTGCCAACTGATGATCTTGCATCTTTGCCTCGAATTTCTTCTCGAGCCTTGCCACCTTTTCCATGTCTACCAATCCAGCCGGCCATTTGCCTGTGGATTTTGTTGGTGGTGACGACATGTCTAAGGCCTTATTTTTTTTTTCTGCGCAGATTTGTGACATAGGTTTCTTTGGCTTGTTTTGAGTAGCAAGCATCTTCATGTCAACCTCCATTGGGTGAGCCTCTATCACGCTCTTCATCTTGACAGCTCCACTCTTGTCATCTACGTTGTCAGCTGTTGCAACCAAACAACCAGTATCACGAGAAGGCATCTCTTTATGGTGACACCTTCTTGCCTGGCAAGCTTCTTCTTTTGGGCCTGTCGGAGCCTCTGCAACCTCCTCTTTTGGTTCTTAGAGATGACCAACTGAGTTGACGGTCCTGACAGACCAGGCCCTGTCATCTGAGCATTCTGAGCTAATTGGCCCTTTCGGTAATTCTCATTCCAAAAGGGTGGACCGTGATCACCGAACTTGTTTTTTCTAACCCATGACTGCTTTTGTAACTCTGGCTAACGAGCCATGGCAGAATTCTTCACCCATTGATCCACCATTACGTTGGATGGGTCTTGACCAAATTGAATCTGCCACCGACAGGGTTATTTTTCATTGCTCCTCTGATGGGCTCTTTAAGCCAACCTCCAGTGTGATGCTGTCTCGGTCTTGCCTGGTGCATGTGTTGTTAACGGCTATTTGCCTGTTGTTAACAACAGATGCAGCACTTCTGTGTACACTGTTAGATCCATCGTGACTGCTCGAGTGTGAGAATCTGCCTTGGTTACCACCATTACGAGACTCAGTACTGTCATGTGGGCGGTACGATGATGGTTTCTGTCTCCTGGCTTCCTTGTCAGCCATTTCATCATAGAATGCTTCACATCTAGGGCAAACTTTAAGTATGCCATCAGATTTCTTATGTGTCATGAAGTCGACAAGTGGTTCTCCTGGCTTTGGGTAAATATCAAATGGATCCGACAGATCCATCTGGATATTTTGCCCAGCTCTGATATTGACCATGCCCATAGGGACTTGGCGGTCAGCCTTGTTAACCTTAGGACCAAACGGTTCTATATCAACCTTCATGTCTGGTTTCTTGTCTGAAAATTTTAGTCTTCCTTCTGCCAAACCTTTCCGAACAATGTCCTTGAAATGCATACAATCGTTAGTTACATGAACAAAATTGTTATGATACTTACAGTACTTCCGATCCTTGATCTCATGGGCCTTCAAAAGCCTATGGTCCTCTGACAACTTTAACTGCTTATCTTTGAGTAATATGTCAAATATTTGATCGGCTTTGGTCACATCAAACGTATACACTTTCTTATTAATGAAAGGAATCCTCTCTTTCGCCCTCGCAGGCTTCAAGGCTTGGCATATATAAGATGGACCATTTTTTAATTCAACGTAATCTACCTCATATTCCTCAGGATCACTGCCCTCCTCATCAGATTCACTACATCCGACAAAGTTAACCTTTTCTCTTTTGAGGAACTTCTTTAGCTTGAAAGCCTTTTCGGTCTTCAATCGTTCAATTTGTCGGACTTTATCTCCTAACTGGGCAAGATCAATTAGATATTGGTTGACCAACTTCTTCCTAATATGATAATCTAGACCCCCAGCAGTAATCTTTACTATTTCTACCTCAGGAATAGGGGTGAAGCAACGACTCCTCATTTGACGGAATCGGGCAAGGTAGTCATCGACAGACTCATTATTCATCCTTTTAATGCCAAATAAATTTGTCAATCCTATTTTTAGGTCACCCCTAAAGAATTGATCATGAAAGCTCCTCTCTAATTGATTCCAGGAGTGTATGGAATTATGCCTTAGAGTTGAAAACCAAGAAAAAGCATTCTTAGTCAAGGAACTAGGGAAGAACTTCATCTTTAATCCCTCCTCTAAAGCCAAATCTCCCAGCTCGATTGTGTATCGGGAAATATGCTCGACTGTGGATTCTCCACTTTCTCCTGAAAACTTTGACAGTTTGGGTATTTTGTATCCTCGAGCCATTTCTGCATGTTGGGCCCAGTCAGGGAATGCCGACGCAAAGAATGGTTGATTGGCATAACTTATGTTAAAACCAAATCTATTCAATGCCTGCTCAACAACTTGGTTAACATTTTAGTTTAGAGCATTCTGACGAAGCGCTCCAAGAGCACCCTGGTTTATGACAAAGTCCTCGTCTTCCTCTGGTTGTAAAATATGTATATTTCCACGTCTCAAAGGAATCCGACGATTCGGCTATGGCCGCTCGTCATCTTGTTCAGATCCGTCAAGTTGTATAACTTGTGGTTGGTTATACCTATTGACATTTATATTGAGATTTCTATTACTATTTTGGTTATCATCTGGGGCTACAACGCCCAAGGCTCTATTCAACCTACGTATCTCATTTGCCAATGTCAAGCATGCATTATTCATGTTTTCCATTAATGGCGTAATCATTGTACTCATTTGTTGAGTAAATGTATTCACCATGTCATGGTTACTAGAGTCGATTTGTTGTCAGACATTGGCTAATGTAGCCTCTGACAAACCAACAATATTTTGTGGAGGTTGTCTTAGTGGGGACACGTGGGGCCTTACTAATGGTTGCTCTTGTCGAGAATGGGTTACCAACATTGACCCTGTTATCCCATCCGCATTACTGGGAACTTGCCCCCCAGTTGATGGCCCTACCTGCCCAGATGCGTGGGCTGCCATCGCCATTCCATTTAGATATGGTATATATGCAAATGGGGTATTTGGATTGACGGTTGTCGACCCATAAGGCATCCCATACAAAGGTTGTGACAGAGGTTGCGTAGTCCCTCTTGGGTTTGAATTCACAACACTTCGTGGAGACAATACGGTAGTTGGTGGATTTATTTGTTGTAAGACTGGGGAAGTTGGTGACGGGAGTGTTCCTTGGCCAACTTCATCAAATCTATTGACAACTTGAGCGTAAGAAACGTCTCTTCTTGCACCTAAACTATTAGTGCTATTAATCCCAGCATTAGTAGCGTTAGCCCTAATTGCAGGAATATTGTCAACTGGTGCAATAGCATCCACAGTTGACGCAGGGACGTTAGTGGCTACTACGTCTGCATCACTTGCACTACTCATATTCAGATTTTTGGGAAATAGATGATGTTTGAACCACCTTTCCACTCCGTAGACGCATACAAATAAATTCGTATGTCAAATTCGTGACACTGTACGAGTTACTCTAAACTCGTCCCACTGGGCGTGCCAATTTGTTAACATTGGTTTTTGGTTGGTGTCCAAAAATCCCTTTGTTACAAATAATTAAAGATCAGACGAGTGTGGGACCTACGAGTTATGCGATAATCTCGTCAAGATGTGTGTATGTATTGTCTGCCGAGTATAAATTTGACAAGGTAGTCAAATCTAATATTATACTGGCAAAGATTGAGTGTTAAAACAAATATATAAGTTTGAAAGAGATGTACAAAATATTGCCCATGATGAAAGCTGACAATAAAAGCATAGCAAATTAAAGAACTCTTCACCTACAAAATACACAACAAAAGCTTAACAAACACTTGCATGCATAATATCATGATGATTGTTTCACAATACATGTAATTTGCTACATAGCAACAAAAATAATAATTCAATCTAATACCCATCCTCCTTTATCTTTGGCTAAATCTTAGTTGAGGAATGCAGAGGTGATATCTTATCAACCAAAGGAATATCACCATCATCTTGATATGGGTTATGGAAAAAAAATGCTACACCTTAGTCCAGATTATAGATCATATTAATAAATTCTCAGAGTCAAACAACCTGCAGTGAGCTGAGCAAATGTAAATCGAGGGGGGAGAGAAGAAAAGAAGGGTAGAGTTAGAGAACAAAAGCTAAGGCCAAAATGAAAAATTTTCAGAATAAATTACTAAACAGAAAAAGAAGAAAACCAATAATAAAATATAAAATATGCAGAAGGTAGAGTATCTTATTGTTTTGATTGAGCAGCAAATTGTGAAATATTTCACTTGCACTGATTTGAAGAAGTTGTCGCTTCTTCATTTTGATAAAAATCAGTTTTTCATAGTGTTAACGTTGGTTTTTGGTTGGTGTCCAAAAATCCCTTTGTTACAAATAATTAAAGATCAGACGAGTGTGGGACATACGAGTTATGCGGAAATCTCGTCAAGATGTGTGTGTGTATTATCTGCCGAGTATGAATTTGACAAGGTAGTCAAATCTAGTATTATACTGGCAAAGACTGGATGTTAAAACAAATATATAAGTTTGAAAGAGATGTACAGAATATTGCCAATGATAAAAGCTGACAATAAAACTGCTTAAGTTCAAAATATAAGTTTGAAGTTTGAAAGAAAGCCAATTATTGAATAGAAAATAACTTCCTAACCGTACTGGGTTTATAATGAAAAGAAAACTGAAGTTTGAAAGGAAAGTTAAGTAAAGAAAGATCTAAATGACACCACTTGTAAGAAGTAAAATAAACTTAAACAACAAACTTGAGAGAAATACTGGAAATTAAAAGGAACAAGTACAGAACTTGAACAAAAGAGATGAAAATGACATTGAATTTTGCCATAGTATTGAAATAAAAAGGATGGAGGGAATACTTGAATGTAATCCGTCAATCTGCTGTGTGATCGAGATGTGTAGGATGTGTATCAAGTAACCTCCTCCATTACATTGTGATTACTAGTATTTATAGGTAAATAAAATATCTACCTAGAAATAACTCCTTATCTAAAAAACTGACACATGTCTTTGGCAGTTCTCTTAAGTTTTACACTTAAACCGCTTGCCAAACAACTCTGACAACTGCTCAATTTCTTGAACCGCTCCGCGTCAACTTGATTGTCTTCGGCGGTCTGGCTGCTTGACGGCTTTATTTTGCTGATACCTTGTCAGCTTTGAGGACTTAGCCATTTTCACACTTCTGTACGTTTGACAACTCTTCTTAACAATTTGTCAAAATTGGTTGTCGATTTATCCTTTCTGTCGGTCAATCAAATGCATATGTCAATAATCAGAAATTTCACCCCCAACAGACGCGCCCTAAGTTTTGCTTTTCGGCAGCCTTGTTTATCTGACATGTCAACCGAAGAACTTCTTGTCAATTCTTCTATAATCTTCTGAATTCAACACTCTTTTATATCTTTGACATTCTTCTCCTTGTTTCGTCCGTCAGCTTGTCGAAATTTATTTCTGTCAAGAGTTTGAAATTCTTCTACTAACACATAGTAAACAATAGCTTGCTTAATATTCTGTTCAGACTCGTACAACTCAGCAATTTTCTCTGCGTGAATATATTCGTAAAACTCAATTATGAAATGTTCATGGTGATCTGATAATCTCATCAACTTCAATGTATTTATTTAGTTATTAGTTATAAAATCAATATCCAGAAGCTGGGGTATGGATACTATAGAAACCAAATATGCATTCCAAGCCATTAATTTAAATGATCATATTGAAACAAAAATATAAAGTGATATACCTTCAGATATGTAGCAGTCATAGAGAGTCTTTCAATGTCACATGAAAGATTTACATCATGCTCTAAGCAAGATCACAGGGCCTCTGTATTCATAAAGGGAAAATGAGGTTAACATTAAAAAAGTTATTGTCATATAATTCATACTAATGCAAGTGATGACAAGCTAGACTACTCTATAATTTATTCCAGCTTAGCACGTAAACATGAATCCCAATCTAAAAATACGATGCAGAAAGTAAATTAAAATTAAAATATGACATATAGACAGCCATAAAAGAATGTAAGCAAATGGAAGTCAAACATAGGCAACTTAAACTGCAAAGCCGCACGAATCAATTTCATTATATGACTTAATATAAGCAAATCTAAATGAAATGAAAGTTTGAGCCCATACCTAGAGCTCGTCTGGAGTAAATGTGAATCCTTGCATTTGATTTATATATATGAAAATCTTGAAGAATGAGATAACAAAAAGATTTTCTATATCATTTAATCATGGACAAAGGTTGTATATGTTAAGTAAACTTTACATTAGAGCTGTCATTTCAAATTTGGGTTAAAGCTGCCATTTCTAAAAGAGTGGGAAGATTATAAGTTTTTCTATCATTATCCTTTTTATGGATTAGCTTCAACTTCAAATCTTGATTCTTTTCATTCTGAAACTTACGATCTGAAACTTATCTATAGAAATTCTAAATCATTGAGGTAGAACATTGTAGTGATCAAACATATATTTCACATATTTCAAGCAATTAATTTAGTAAACGATATTTAAATCTTCAATGTTACAAATATACTACCTTGTTGATGTTAATAAGGGAATTATATGTTATGATTTGGGAATAATATGTTATTATTTGTTTCCTTTTATATGTTGCATAAATTAGGAATAAATTACAACTCATTAATTGTATATATTTAGGATTCTTAATTTAGGCTGTACAAATCAGAATTAGAATATTTGTAATTAATATGTGTAACTGCTCCTATCTCTATTAATACAGAGGAAATACAATGAAAGAAGTGTTAGTAGAAGAATTTCAAACTCTTGACAGAAATAATTTCGACAGGCTGACAGAAGAACTAAGGAGAGGATTGTCAAAGATATGGAAAAGAAAAAAATCGACATAAAGAATAATGTCGAATTCAGAAGATTATAGTAGAATTGACAAGTGTGGAATTGACAAGAAGCTCTTCAATTGACATGTCAGATAAACAAGGCCGTCGAAAAGCAAAACTTAGGGCGTGTCTCTTAGGGGTGAAATTTCTGATTATTGACGGATGCATTTGACTGGCTAACGAAGGAATCAGAGTAATGACTGATATTTTTTAAGTATTATATTTAGTTGACAAGAAAATACTGGCCGACAAAAAGGATAAATTGACAACCCATCTTTTTGACAAAGTGTTAAGAAGAGTTGTCAGACGTACAGAGAAATGTGAAAATGGCTAAGTCCTCAAAACTGACAAGGCATCAACAAGATAAGCCGTCAAGCAGCCAGACCGTCGAAGACAATCAAGTTGACGTGGAGCGGTTCAAGAAATTGAGCAGTTGCCAGAGTTGTTTGACAAGCAGTTTAAGTATAAAACTTAAGAGAACTGCCAAAGACATGTGACAGTATTTTAGATAGGGAGTTATTTCTAGGTAGTTATTTTATTTGCCTATAAATACTAGTAATCACAATGTAATAAAGGAGGTTACTTGATACACATCCTACACATCTCGATCACACAGCAGATTGACGGATTACATTCAAGTATTCCCTCAATCCTTCTTATTTCAATACTATGGCAAAATGCGATGCCATTTTCATTTCTTTTGTTCAATTTATTCATTTATTCTTACTCATTTCTAATATTTTTCTTATGTTCTTCTGCCAAACTCGTTTACTTCTTGAAAGTTGTATCATTTAGATTCTACTCTACTTAACTTTCTTTTTAAACTTATGTTTCTTCTTTTATTGTAAACTTAGTTCAATCAGGGAGTTATTTCTACATATAAAACTACCTACTCCTTTTAAATTTCAAATTCCCCTTTTCAAATATAAACAATTTCTTTGTCAAGGTTCATATTAACAATAATCGGTACATTTTTTTTCTAAACTTATACATTTGTCATAACATCGAGTCTTTGCCGGTATATTACTAGATTTGACTAACTTGTCAAATTCATACTTGGCAGACAACACAACACATATGCTGACGAGATTACCGCATAACTCATAGGTCCCACACTCGTTTGATCTGTAATTATTTGTAACAGAGGGATTTTTGGACACCAACCAAAAACCAACGTTAACAAATTGGCATGCCCGGTAGGACGAGTTTAGAGTAACTAGTACAGTGTCACGAATGTGACATTCAAATTTATTTGTATGCGTCTACGAAGTGGAAAGGTGTTTCAAACATCATCTATTTCTCAAAACTCTGTAAATATGAGTAGTGCAAATGATGCAGACATAGTTGGCACTAACGCCGCTGCGTCAACGGTGGATGCTGTTGCACCAGTTGACAATATTCTTGCAGCCAGGGTTAACGCTACTAATGCAGGGAATAATAGCACTAATGGTTTAGGTGCGAGAAGAGGCGTTTCTTACGCTCGAGTTGTCAATAGATTTGACGAAGTTGGACAAGGAACACTCCCGTCACCAACTTCCCCAGTCTTACAACAAATAAATCCACTAACTACCGGATTGTCTCCACGAACTGTTGTGAATTCAAACCCAAGAGGGACTACGCAACCTCTGTCACAACCTTCGTATGGGATGCCTTATGGGTCGACTGCCGTCAATCCAAATACCCCATTTGCATACATACCATATCCAAATGGAAAGACGATGGCTGCCCATGCATCTCGATCGGCAGACCATCGACCGGGGCAAATTCCCAGTCACGCGAATGGGATAACAGGGTCAATGGTAGTAACCCATTCTCGACAAGAGCAACCAGTAGTAAGGCCGCATGTATCCCCACTAAGACAACCCCCACAAAATATTGTTGGTCTGTCAGAGGCTACATTAGTCAATGTCCGACAACAAATTGACTCTAGTAACCATGACATGGTGAATACATTTACTCAACAAATGAGTACAGTGATTACGCCATTAATGGAAAACACGAATAATGCATGCTTGACATTGGTAAATGAGATACGCAGGTTAAATAGAGCCTTAGGCGTTGTAGCCCCAGATGATAACCAAAATACTAATAGAAATCTCAATAGAAATGTCAATAGGTATAACCGACCACAAGTTATACAACTTGACGGATCTGAACAAGATGACGAGCGGCCATAGCCCAATCGTCGGATTCCTTTGAGATGTGGAAATATACATATTTTACAACCAGAGGAAGACGAGGACTTTGTCATAAACTAAGGTGCTCTTGGAGCGCTTCGTCAGAATGCTCTAAGCCAAAATGTTAACCAAGTTGTCGAGCAGGCATTGAATAGATTTGATTTTAATATAGGTTAAGCCAATCAACCATTCTTTCCGTCGGCATTTCCTGACTGGGCCCAACAGGCAGAAATACCTCGAGGATACAAAATACCCAAGCTGTCAAAGTTTTCAGGAGAAAGTGGAGCATCGACGGTCGAGCACATAGCCCGATATACGATCGAATTAGGAGATTTGGCTTTGGAGGGGGGACTTAAAATGAAGTTCATCCCTAGTTCGTTGACTAAGAATGCTTTTTCTTGGTTTTCAACTCTAAGGCCTAAGTCCATACATTCCTGGAATCAATTAGAGAGGAGCTTTCATGATCAATTCTTTAGGGGTGACCTAAAAATAGGATTGACAGATTTATTTGGCATTAAAATGATGAATAATGAGTCTGTCGATGACTGCCTTGCCCGATTCCGTCAAATGAGGAGTCGTTGCTTCACCCCTATCCCTTAGGCAGAAATAGTAAAGATGGCTGCTGGGGGTCTAGATTATCATATTAGGAAGAAGTTGGTCAACCAACATCTAAATGATCTTGCCCAGTTAGGAGATAAAGTCCGACAAATTGAACAGTTGAAAGTCGAAAAGGTTTTCAAGCAGAAGAAGTTCCTCAAAAGAGAAAAGGTTAACTTTGTCGGATGTGGTGAATCCGACGAGGAGGCCAGCGAATCTGAGGAACATGAGGTAGATTACGTTGAATTAAAAAATGGTCCACCTTATATATGTCAAGCCTTGAAGCCTGCGAGGGTGAAAGAAAGGATTCCTTTCATTAATAAGAAAGTGTATACGTTTGATGTGACCAAAGCCAATCAAATATTTGACATATTACTCAAAGATAAGCAGTTAAAGTTGTCAGATGACCATAGGCTTTTGAAGGCCCATGAGATTAAGGATCGGAAGTACTGTAAGTATCATAACACTTTTGGTCATGTAACTAATGATTGTATGCATTTCAGGGACATTATTCAGAAAGGTTTGGTAAAAGGAAGACTAAAATTTTCAGATAAGAAACCAGACATGAAGGTTGATACAGAACCGTTTGGTCCTGAAGTTAACAAGGCTGACCGCCGAGTCCCTATGGGAATTGGCATGGTCAATATCAGAGCTAGGCAAAATATCCAGATGGATCTGTTGGATTCATTTGATATTTATCCAAAGCCAGGAGAACCGCTTGTCGATTTCATGACACGTAAGAAATCTGATGGCATACTTAAAGTTTGCCCAAGATGTGAAGCATTTTATGATGAAGTGGCTGCCAAGAAAGCCAGGGGGAAGAAACCATCATCGTATCACCCACGTGACAGCACTGAGTCTCATAAAGGTGGTAACCATGGCAGATTTTCACACTCGAGCAGCCATGTTGGATCTAACAGTGTACACAGAAGTGTTGCATCTGTTGTTAACAGGCCGGCAAATAGCCGTCAACAACACATGCACTAGGCAAGACCTGGACAACACCACACTGGAGGTTGGTTTAAAGAGCCCATCAGAGGATCAATGGGAAATAACTTTGTCGGTGGCAGATTCAATTCCATCAAGACTAGGAAACCCCCATCCAACTTAATGGTGGATCAATGGGTGAAGAATTCTGCCACGGCTCGTTATCCAGAGTTACAAAAGTAGACATGGGTTAGAAAAAACAAGTTCAGTAACCACAATCCACCCTTTTGGAATGAGAATTACCGAAAGGGCCAGTTAGCTCAGAATGCTCGGATGATAGAGCCTGGTTTGTCAGGACCGTCAACTCGGTTGGCCATCTCTAAGAGCCAAAAGAGGAGGCTGCAGAGGCTCCGACAGGCTCAAAAGAAGAAGCTTTCCAGGCAAGGAGGTGTCACCATAAAAGAGATGCCTTCGCGTGATACTGGTTGTTTGGTTGCAACAGCTGACAACGTAGATGACAAGAGTGGAGCTGTCAAGATGAAGAGCATGATAGAGGCTCACCCAATGGAGGTTGACATGAAGATGCTTGCTACTCAAAACAAGCGAAAGAAACCTGGTTGATGGGCCTTGATTTCGAGATTCAGTATAGGCCCGGATCAGAGAATAATGCAGCAGATGCCCTTTCCAGAAAAATGACTTTTGCTGCCTTATCTACTGTCCAATTTTCAGAATTGGAAGAATGGGAAGAGGAAGTCCAGCAAGATCCTAAACTGCAGAGCATTATGATGTCGTGCGGATGCACGCGCTCGTGCGAATCCGGCAAGTGTACCAGACTGCCGTCAAGTAATAAAAGATATCGATCCCACAGAGACTGTGTTCTCGAATCGCAATCGGTTTTCGAATCGATTAGTTCTGGACAGTTTTAAAGAGGGTTTTGAAAAAGGTTTGAATTGAAATTAAGAGATAGATGAGCAGAGAACAATTAAAACAGAAAACAAATGTTTTTGGGATTTTTTATCTAAACGGATTTCTAGGGATTTGGGTTACCTTTGAGGCTGTTTATGTTGCTAATCTGATTTACCTTTGTTGATTACCGAAATTGCCTTGAAGGCGAGTTTATCCTCTAATAGCTTAAGCTCCCTCTCAGGTTACAAAAGTCGTGCCCAATTGACCCGACCCCTACTCTCGTGGTAGTCGATCCCAGATTGGACCCTTTGCGTTCCGTGACAACTCGTTGCTCCTCGAGGGACGGCTTCTAACTCTCGTGATTTTAGTCCCAAGTCTGACTTCTATAGGTCCGACACCCAAGTTCACCGCTAGGTTCCTCCTTGGAATGTCTCAGTCATGCAAATAACCTAAGTTCACCGCTAGGTTCCTCCTTGGGTCATTCACATCTCACAAACCAGTGGCTGCCGGGCTTTACGAGTGAAACACCCTAGAAATCCTAAGTTCACCGCTAGGTTCCTCCTTAGAACGTCTACGTCACGTAAATAAACGGTTGCCGAAATTTATGAGTGATTAACACACTAGAAATCAGATCTAAAACAATAACGAAATCAACAACGGTTTTACATCAAATCAACATCATTTACAAACCTCGGGAAGAGCCCTAGTCCCTAGAAACAAGCTACTACTCCAGTCTTGCCATGGAGATGACAAGCTGGGTTGACAACATAGTGAAAATCAGAAAAGAGAAGAGAGGAGAAGAGGAGAAGAGATCTATGCCTAAGTCCTAGTTGTTATGGATCATCCAATGTGTTTTGTGTCTCCTCCAGATCTGATGCCTTGATCCATATTTATAGAAATGGGGAAGTTAGAGTCCCAAACCAACTCAAAATCTGATCTATTTCGGTTTCTTCAGGTCCAAGTAATGCGCGTCACGGCCGTGATGGCCATCACGGCCAGGCCGTGACGGTCTCTGCTTCTGGCACCTCTGCAAAACTCCAGTCATTCGCGACGCGAATATACTGCTCGCGACGCGAGCCTCTGTTTTGGCCCGTGATGAATTTCACTGCTGGGCCGTGATGTGCTCTGACTTGTGGTGGTTTTGGGTCACGGCCGTGATGGCTATCACGGCCAGGCCGTGACAGACTCTGACTTCAGCCTTTCTTCTTTTTCAGTTTTGCTCGATCATGGCCGTGATGGGCATCACGGCTAGACCGTGATGGGCATCACGGCTAGGCCGTGATGGGCTCTGTTTGGCTCATTTTCTTCAGTTTTAAAGCTCCATCTTCATCCAAACTTCATCATGGTTGATCTTGAGCAATTTACCCTTGATATCTGCAAAACAACACACGAAAACCGCCTTACCCGTTCCAAAGGAAAATTAACCTAAAATCTAATAAAAATATGCCTAAACTACATGAAAATGCATGCAAAATGATAGACAAAGATGAGGTGAAATCACACTCATCACATTATACAAGACTTAATCCAAGACTCACAATCTCATCCTGGCTATTCTTTTCAGAACAGAAAACTACTCTATAAAGGAAAGCTAGTGTTGCCAAAATCTTCTTCCAAGATTCCTACTTACTAAAAGAATTCCATAGCTCAGCGCAGTAGGGGGACACTCAGGATTATTTAGATCCTATAAGCGCATTGCTGGACTGGTTTATTGGGAGGGAATGAAACGAGATATTCAGCAATTCGTGGCTTCATGGGAACTATGTCAGCTGAACAAATATCAGACATTGTCGCTAGCAGGTTTGCTCCAACCTCTACCTATTCCCACTCAAGTTTGGGCTGATGTGTCCATGGATTTTATTGAATGACTCCCTAAGGTGCAAGGGAAAGATGTTATTCTGGTGGTGGTAGATCACCTCACAAAATACGCTCATTTTATCCCTCTTAGCCATCCATTTACTACCAAGGATGTGGCAGAAGTTTTTATTGCTGAAGTGGTGAAATTACATGGATTTCCCTCTACCATTGTATCCGATAGAGACAAAATTTTCCTCAGTCATTTCTGGATGGAGCTATTTCGGTTAGCTGGCACTAAACTCAAATTCAGCTCTGCGTATCATCCTCAAACCGATGGGCAGACTGAAGTTGTGAATCGTTGTTTGGAAACCTATTTGCGCTGCCTTACAGGTTCTAAACCGAAACAGTGGCCCCGTTGGTTGAGTTGGGCAGAATTCTGGTTCAACACCAACTATAACAGCTCAACCAAATTGACTCCTTTCAAAGCCCTTTATGGCAGGGAGCCTCCCCACCTCCTTAAAGGTACCACCATTCCATCTTCAGTTGAAGAAGTGAACAACATGACTGAGGCTCATGATCAATTGTTGCATGATCTAAAAGCCAATTTGCTTAAGGCTCAGTCTCAGATGAAGCATTATGCGGATCAGTCTTGCAGACCAATCACTCTAGCAGTGGGAGATTGGGTTTATTTGAAGCTGCAGCCTTATCGTTTGAAATCTCTTGCAAAGAAGAGGAACGAGAAGCTGAGTCCTCGCTATTATGGTCCCTATCAAATCAGCAAGTAGATTGGTCCGGTTGCATTTCAATTGTCACTCTTTGCTGATTGCAAAATCCACCCTGTTTTTCAAGCATCATTGTTGAAGAAGGCTCTTTCTCCTTCGGTCACACCTCAACCTCTTCCAAAAATGCTCTCTGAAGAGCTGGAACTTCAGGTTTTTCCAGCTGCAGTCCAAGCCATCCGAAACACCACTTCTTGTGCAGCTGAGGTTCTGATACAGTGGCAGGGTCTTCCTGATTTTGAGGCTACTTGGGAGCCTTATAAAACGATTGCAACCTAGTTTCCCTCTTTTCATCTTGAGGACAAGGTGGATCTTTTGGGGGGGCATATTGTTAGACCCCCTATTAATAAAGTCTACAAGAGAAGGAGGCCGAAACAACCCAAGCTTATTGGGCCAGCTACAGACTAGTTGGTTATTTCCATGGTAACAAATTAGAAAGATATAAATAAAGAGTAGAGGGGGAGAATCAGTTGGGAAGTTAGTTGGAATTGGAATCAGGGGGGAGAGGCCAAGCTCTTGAATCTTGGAGGGAAGCACTCTGTATTTTCCTTTCTACTTTTCTCATTTTCTTGTAGTTACTTTCTCTGATTTGGGAGCTTTTCCCCAGAGAATTACTTCTATACTATAGTGAAATTCATCCAAATCCCTAATTGTTGAACCAGTTCTAACATACTCCTTCAGGCATTTGTTCCTTCCAAGTTCTGGGTTGAACCTTTGTCCACTACTGTGTTCTTGATCAATCGTCTTCCCTCTCAAGTTCTAACTTCTCTCGGGCGTCTTGTGCAGGATCAGGTGTCGGGGAAGGTGATCGTTAAGGGGCCTAAAGTGGCCAGATTATTCCCGCTGCAGTTTCCTTCTTATCATTTATATCTTTTGCTTGTAATGGTGTTTAGAATATGTTTGACGATTGGCATAGAAAATTGGGCCATCCAAATTCTGGTGTTTTGTCTCATTTATTTAAAACTGGATTGTTGGGAAATAAAACTGTTTTGTCTAATTCCTTTTGTTCCCTGTTCTACTTGCATACTTGCTAAAAGTAAAACACTTCCTTTTCCCTCTCATGCTCATCGTGCTACCAACTGTTTTGATATTGTTCATATTGATGTTTGGGGTATGTCTCCTGTCTCCTCTCATGCCCAATATAAATATTTTGTGACATTTATTGACGATTACAACCGCTTTACTTGGATATATTTTCTTCGATCTAAAGCTGAGGTTTTCCATATGTTTAAGAAATTTTTAGCTTATGTTGAAAATCAGTTCCAGGCTAGCATTAAGATCTTTCGCACTGATTCTAGGGTGAGTACATGTTTCCTAAGTTTCAGGAGTACTGCAACAAAAAGGTATCGTATCTCAATGATCCTGTCCATATACTCCCCAACAAAACGGCATTGCAGAGCGAAAGAATCGTTACTTGCTTGATGTCACTAGAACATTACTCCTTCAGGTATTTGTTCCTTCCAAGTTCTGGGTTGAACCTTTGTCCACTGCTGTGTTCTTGATTAATCGTCTTCCCTCTCAAGTTCTAACTTCTCTCGGGCGTCTTGTGCAGGATCAGGTGTCGGGGAAGGTGATCACGAAGGGGCCTAAAGTGGGCAGATTATTCCCGCTGCAGTTTTCTTCTTATCATTTATATCTTGTGCTTATAATGGTGTTTTGAATATGTTTGACGATTGGCATAGAAAATTGGCCCATCCAAATTCTTGTGTTTTGTCTCATTTATTTAAAACTGGATTGTTGGGAAATAAAACTGTTTTGTCTAATTCCTTTGTTCCCTGTTCTACTTGCAAACTTGCTAAAAGTAAAACACTTCCTTTTCCCTCTCATGCTCATCGTGCTACCAACTGTTTTGATATTGTTCATATTGATGTTTGGGGTATGTCTCCTGTCTCCTCTCATGCACAATATAAATATTTTGTGACATTTATTGACGATTACAACCGCTTTACTTGGATATATTTTCTTCGATCTAAAGCTGAGGTTTTCCAGATGTTTAAGAAATTTTTAGCTTATGTTGAAAATCAGTTCCAGGCTAGCATTAAGATCTTTCACACTGATTCTGGGGTGGGTACATGTTTCATGAGTTTCAGGAGTACCTGCAACAAAAAGGTATCGTATCTCAACGATCCTGTCCATATACTCCCCAACAAAACGGCATTGCAGAGCGAAAGAATCGTTACTTGCTTGATGTCACTAGACCATTACTCCTTCAGGCATTTGTTCCTTCCAAGTTCTGGCTTGAACCTTTGTCCACTGCTGTGTTCTTGATCAATCGTCTTCCCTCTCAGGTTCTCGAATTTGATTCTCCTTTCTTTCGTCTTTTTAAAACTCATCCTGATTATCATGATTTACATACTTTTGGATGTGTATGTTTTGTCCACTTACCCTCAGTTGAATGTCATAAGCTTAGGGCACAGTCTGTACAATGTGCATTTATGGGTTATAGTACTTCTCACAAAGGTTTTTTGTGCCATGATACCACTAACAATCGCTTTCGTATTTCTTGGAATGTGACTTTCTTTGACCATCAGTTTATGTTTCCATGTCTTTATCCTGTTTCTAATGATGTTGCTACTCTTCCCAACTTTTCTATTATGCCTCGACCACATTATAAACCAGGACATATATATACCAGCCTTCCCGATCCTGATCTGCCACCTGAACCTGTGTCCAAGGCACCACAGAGATCCACTAGAGTATCTCGTCCACAAGATAGATACTCACCATATAGGTATGACCACCCGCATACTTCTCTTACGGCCACTTTATCCGGTATATCTGTTCCTACATGTTACTCACAGGCAGCTAAGGATGTGTGTTGGGTAAAAGCAATGGAAGATGAGCTACAGGCTCTTCAGGATAATTTTACATGGGACATTGTCTCTTGCCCACCTGATGTCAAACCCATAGGATGCAAATGGGTGTATTCTATGAAGCTGAATTCTAATGGTTCTCTCAACTGCTGCATGGCCCAACTGGTTGCTTTGGGGAATAGACAAGAGTATGGCATTGACTATGATGAAACGTTTGCACCCGTGGCAAAAATGACCACTGTCAGAACCGTGCTCTCTGTTGCTGCCTCTCAAGGTTGGTCCCTCCATCAAATGGACGTGAAGAATGCCTTTCTTCACGATGATCTGATAGAAGACATTTATATGACTCCTCCTCTGGGTCTATTTTCCTCTTCTACGAGTGTGTGCAAGCTCAAACGTTCCTTATATGGTTTGTGCCAAGCTCCACGAGCATGGTATGAGAAATTCCACTCTACTCTTCTTGGGTTCTCTTTGACTCAAAGTCAATATGACTCGTCTTTGTTCATTCATCGCACGCCTGCTGGTATTGTTCTTCTTCTCCTTTATGTTGATGATATGGTTATTACGGGCTTTGATCCTGCATCCATACAACGACTTAAACAGCAGCTACAAGCCTCGTTTCATATGAAAGATCTTGGTAGTCTACATTATTTCTTAGGCCTTGAGGTTCATTTCGACTCCAAGGTCCTTTTTCTACATCAGCATAAGTATACTATGGATTTGATCTCTTTGGCTGGTCTTGAAACCGCCACACTAGTGGATACTCCACTAGAGGTTAATGTTAAATATCATCGTGATGAAGGTGATCTTTTGCCTGACCCTTTGTTGTATCGTCAGCTAGTGGGTAGTCTTAATTACTTGACTATTACACGTCATGGCATTTCTTTTGCCGTACAACAAGTCAGTCAATTCATGCACATGCCTCGACACCATCATTTGGCTGCCGTTCGTCGCATAATTTGATAATTGAAAGGCATGCCTCAACGAGGTATATTTTTTTCCTACCTGGACGTCTCTTTAATTGATTGGTTATAGTGATGCAGATTGGGATGGGTGTCCGGATACTAGGAGATCTGTCACCGATTGGTGTATGTTTCTAGGCTCTGCTTTGATTTCTTGGAATAGTAAGAAGCGGGCACGAGTTTCTAAGTCCTCAACTGAATCTGAGTATCGTGCTATGTCCACTACTTGTTCTGAAATCATTTGGCTTCGTGGTCTTTTAGCTGAGCTTTGATTCCCTCAATCAGATACAACACCTTTCTATGCTGACAATACAAGTGCTATTCAGATTGTTACCAATCCAATTTTTCATGAGCGCACAAAACACATTGAAGTGGACTGTCATTCAGTTCGAGAAGCCTATGATGATCATGTTATTTCAATTCCTCATGTCACCTCCCAGCTTCAGCTTGCGGATATTTTCACCAAGGCAGTTCCTCGTCCGTGTCATCAATTCCTCGTCAACAAATTGATGCTCTTTGACCAGCCGCATCAATTTGAGGGGATGTTAATAAGGGAATTATATGTTATGATTTGGGAATAATATGTTATTATTTGTTTCCTTTTATATGTTGCATAAATTAGGAATAAGTTACAACTCATCAATTGTATATATTTAGGATTCCTAATTTAGGCCGTACAAATCAGAATTATAATATTTGTAATTAATATGTGTAACTGCTTTTATCTCTATTAATAGAGGAAATACAATTAAAGAAGGCATCAAGCCAAATTTCGTGAAAGTTGAAGTATGCTCCAATCATCAACTAAAATGCCAACATAAGAATAATTGTGAACAAAATAACTTATCCATATAAATTATTATCTTATGAAAGTTAAGAATTTAAATAACATAAAAAATCAAGAGTAGCTGGTATTACCATCTCCGTGAAGGGTTGTCACATTTTTGCCATCATACCTTACTGCTACATCAAATAACGTTGTTTGGAGATCTATAGAGGGTGAAGACAAATTTTTTAGATCAAGTGAAAAAGAACATGACAGAAACCCAAAAATGTGTATAAAAAAGATGGACATAGATAGAGAACTAAATTATATGGCAATGAAGATAAATATCCTTCAATGGCATTCACCACTAACACGGAATGGCAGCAGAGGTTTTCCAGGAACAAAGCATTCAGGTACAAATTTCAGAGCATTCAAATATCAGTATCTAAAAAGAATTAATAGAGAACCAATCTTCAATCTTATGAAAAAGAATGAAAAAGAAAATCACCCAATCAACCATTGAGCGTTTTAAACAGTAGAAACAACAATTCTGATAACGAAAAAATTAAAAGAAATTTTACATCAACAAGTAGCCAACCAAATAAGGCATGGTACGATGATAGAAGTCTTCATTTAACAGAATAGATGCAAGTAGCCAACCAAGTTTACATGTGCTAAGATATATGTATTAGCAAAAAACAAAAAAAAAACAGAGATATATCTTTGTATCAATCTTACATAGAACATCTACCGTGAGCGAGAATAAAACTTAATTTGTTGGTTACTTTCGGAAAATAATGTTTTCTCAACGTTCATATTTTCAAAATATGGTGATAAATTTTTTTTTTCTTTTAACTTCACAACCACAACAACAACAACGTAATCAAATTACATTTAGATACACAAAGTATATAAATCTTACAACTATACTGCCTCATATATTTTCATACCTAAATCAACATCAGTTTTATCTTCAAAACATAATATAATATAATAGGACCTAAGCTGGTCGTAACTAACAGACACTACAGCCAATAGGAGCAGCACAACACGCTTCCAACTAGACAGCCTTCCTCTTCTTGTAGGGATCATACCCCTCGTACGTCTCTGAGATGTGTTGT
Source organism: Sophora flavescens (assembly GCA_030762895.1). Classification (NCBI taxonomy): domain Eukaryota; kingdom Viridiplantae; phylum Streptophyta; class Magnoliopsida; order Fabales; family Fabaceae; genus Sophora; species Sophora flavescens. Next base: position 14,370,873 of record CM061066.1, read on the forward strand.
AAGGGTGAGACACCAATATATGGATTTTAACAACATAACTAAATGCTCGCACAAAAGAAGGCACATGTACAATTTCATGTTATAACAACATAAGCATCCATACTATAGCATACAATTTATAAATGGGTTTCACACCCCAAACATCAACGTTGGAAAACTATGCATGAGCACTTCAATACATCATCTAACTTTTTCCTAATCTCCGGAGATCCCACAACACCGCGTAAATGAGTTGATCAAGCTCAATAGCCAAATGTATTAGGCACTTCGTGGCATGGAATACTTTATTCATCAAAGCACCATACATACTTCATAGCCAAAATACCCTATCATCAAGGTATCCGACATAACTTCGTAGCCAAAATACCTTATCATTAAGGTATCCAACATAGGACATCGTGGGCACGTCTGCCAATGCATGCATATAAAATATTTTGTTCTCGTCGTTTTCTTCGTGTGTAATCTTTCCTTTGCCAAAGCTCAAAAGCTTACGACCAACATAGTTTTCAATGTCTTAAAGTCTTTTATTAACAACACAGGACACGCAGTCCGAGTGCTTAGTCACGAAACCCTAAACCTTGCAATCAGTCTTAGGTTCGTGGTAATAGAAAACATCATAAATCTTTTACCGTCGTTTATTATGTCGTGAAGTAGACACACAGTCTACCTACTAGACACCAAGTCTTTAACATCATAAGAACACTAGTATCCCGACGTCTCGGTTACTAAGTTCCATATCGTCGTTTTACATCGTTTTTGTCCGTGAAACACGAATCCAAAATAGGATAACGTCATAAGAACACTAGTACCCCGACATCTCGGTTACTAAGTTCTATATCGTCGTTTACGTCGTTTTTCGTCTATGAAAACATATCCAAAATAATATCTCCGTAACTTATCCAAGTTACCGAAAATACGTCATTGAGTAAACTCATTTACAGAAAATCTTTTCTACTTGAAATTCGTTTATAAAACGTCCAATCATCAAAAACTTTTTACTGAAACTTCAACTATAAAAATTAAATCAATTTAGATTAAACTTCTTCTCAAAACGAGTACGGCTATTTTTAAACTTTCACCGTAAATAATTTCAAAACTTGTCATCATTTATCATTTTCCAAGAAAATATTTTTAAAGTCAAACTTTGACTTTTCATTTTATATTATTATTTTATTATTTTTATTTTTATAAAGTATTTTTGTATATTAATTTCACAAAATAACTTTTTATAATAAATAGGAATTTCTTGCGTAAAAATTAGCAGTACTAAAAAAATTTCACGGTTACACTCTCACCATGACTCATAAATTTCTTTTACACTAATAAATCCTTAAAATAATAGTATTTCTCAAAAACTCATTATTTTTCAAAATAATATTTTCCACCACTATTATATTCCAACATTCCCCATAAAACGTTGAATATAATTTTCACAGCTTATTAAATCTTTTATCTGATTAATCGGTTGTGCACTGACCACTGTCAGGCCTCTCAAACAACATTCAACAACATCATTCAACAATATCATGATAATTATATCACCAGGCAGATCATGCATCATATCAACATAATATACTACTGTAGATAATTAAATCAATTAAAAGCAGATAAATCACCGATACTAGATAAACAACACAACGTAAGCCACATAAACAAATAATCACAACCACATATAACTCATATAAACCACACTACAAGCAAATAGTTATTGAGAAAAATCCATCAGGTAAGCTCCCCTTACCTGTTGAAGACTCGAACTAAGGGTTTCAAATAATCTCCCGATTTGATCCGGTTTCCTCCGTCGGCTTTAGGTCAAACCAACCCGATCGATTCCTTCATAACGAATTGCAACCAAAATAAATCAAAATCAAACAACAACATACTTAAATCAATGGGGGTAGGGTTCGGCTTCACCCAATTTTCTAGGTTAGGAAACTTAAAATTTTGTTAACTTAGGGATTTATGATCCTTAAGCAACTTAAGCATGATTAAGCACTTAACCCAAGATTATGAACCAAGAACATGAACTAAAACTCATCTAGTTCCAAGAACTAGGGTTTCGGCCAAGGGCTGAGTTTGGAGTTAGAAATCTCTAAAATTTCCAAACTCTTGGATTTAATCAACATACAAAACCTAGAGTTAGATTCAAGTGTTACAAACAACTTTTGAATCATAAAACCAACAAGTGCTCATACCTAGGGTTTCGGTTTTGATGAGATCAATAGGTTAAAGTTTGATTTTTGATCTTCTATATACTTGAATACAAGAACTATCAAGTTATAATCATGAATCAAGGCATGAAACTGAAACAAAACCTAAGAACACAACTTTGACCTAGATTCGGCCATGACCAGAAATTAGGGAAAGAAATTTCACATGATCTTGTGCTTCTAGATGATGAAAATAGAGATGATTATAAGATCATAGCAATTGGTTTCATGTCAAAAGGATTTTTCTAGAATTAGTTATGAATTTTTGAATCTAGCTTCAAGAACTTTAAACAAATGAAGAACATGTTGATCAAAGGCATAAACTCAAGAATCTTATGAAGAGAAAAGCTTAGAATAGCAAGATTAAGAGAGACTACCTCTTGATGATCAAAGAAAATGATAATTTGGATGATGTTCTTCACAAATTTCTCATGGTGTTCTTGAGAAACTTAAGGGAGAAGATGAACATAGTTAGGTTTTAGAACAGTTTTAGTATTTTGGGTGGATCTCTCAACATATTTGTCCGTTTTGGATGATCTTTATGTCGTTGGAAAGAAGAGAGAAAGATGAACAACTTTCATGTTGAAAGTTTTCCGAGATTCTGTAACATCCTAAAATTCTAATACAACTAATAAAAAAAAAAGGATTATGTTATAAAAAAAAAAAACCAAACCCTGCGTGATATATATATATATATATATAGTGGAATAGTAGCAGAAACAAAAGGAAAGGAGCGCAGCGCGGGGGTGGGTTTTTAGCGTTTTCGTCGGTTCCGGTTCATCTTGCCAGTGTAACCGTAACAACATAGATCCAAGAACGCCACCAAACGGGAGAGGAATTTTTAGGAAAGCACAAATCCCTATCATACGTGATTTTTAGAACACATTGGAGGTCTTCGAGAGATGAGTAAAAATAACTTTTCTCACACTTTCATGATACAATCAAATTGAGATTTCTACATGTACTTTGGCCTGCTATGAAAAATTATTATTTTTAGATTATTGATTTGAGACTCTTAAAATATATTGGTTGTGTTTGAGGAATTAATTTAATAAGCGGATTTTCTTGAAATTTATAATGAAATAGCTTTATATTAAATTATTGTATTGTGTAAACATCTTTCTTTTAATTGTTTTATGGAAAGACAATTGCCAAAGGAAGTCTCACGTGAATTCCCGTTTCAATTCCAAGCTTCCCTGAGTCTTATAATTCATAAAATGGAGAATAGGCCCTATGCGTCAAATGCTCCTTTTAAAAGAAATAAAACTAATCACATGAATTGGAACCACAATTCCTTCTTATGTCCCTGACGCATAGTTTATGTTTGTGGTGCTTTGAATTATTTTAACTGTTATATTATTTGGAATATATATATATATATATATATATAATACTTTAGTAATTGTTAACAAATATATTTGGTTGGTATGAGTTATTGTTGATTGACATGCCTATATGTATTTTAAGATGTGATAGTGTTGACTTGGCATGACATTATATCATTGTTTGTGATATATGGAATTTGAGAAAATATTTGATAGCCATCTGGGATGACATATTGTATGGTACATATGAGTTGGTCATCACCTTCCGGGAAGGGGTGACGGTTGTACATTCTATTCCGGGAATAGGATGAGAGATATCACCATCTGGGATGAGATATCAATTTATTGAAAATATCCACATCTGGGATGGGATATTAAATACCCCATCCGGGATGGGGAAGGCAGTGGGACGTCATTGTATGGATATGAGCTCATAGACCTTAGTGGATCTGGGATTCACACCGGTTCTGGGAACCAAAGAGTCAAGTTAAGTGATTCTGGGAATCACCGAGTCATGTTTGTGGAGTTGCATTGTATAGAGTTTGCATGGTGAATGTGATTAAATGCAATGTGATGTGACCGTTGCTGAGTTTATGAGTTTGTGCTTTAAATGCTTGACATTAATTTTATATATATGTATATATAATTATTATTTTGGAGGTTTATTATATTCAATATTTTAAAAATTAGCGGGTACCATAAATGTTTTTCCTAGTTACACACCTACTGAGAACAACACTATTTGCGAAAATATTTTTAGAACTTGATTTTTATTCACCGGGATTATATCTCATTAAAAGTGTTGTTTTCAGAGCACGATGACGATATCAACAGGGTCAAGAGGATTGAAGACTTAGCGAATTTACTTATTTATTATCTAGCTTTGTTAGTATTTTATTTTGAATAAGGAGCCGTTTGTGGCTAGACATATTTATTTTATTTTTAGTTATCGTTGGGTTTATTAGTAGACGCCCGGTTTTGAGGCTTGGGATTTTTATTTGGACATATGGACTTATTATTTATTACTTTGATACATTATTACTATTTTATTTAATATGAGACATTGTCCAGACTTATATAATTGATAAAAATTTTATGACTAACATATTTTAATTAAATTTATTAGAGGATTTTTATACAATTTGTTTTGGGTTACTAATGTAACGAAGGGCGTTACATTTATGGTATCAGAGCAGTTCAATTATATATCGGACTGTGGTATTGGGGCTTTTTATAAAAAAAAAAAAAAAAACTTGGGCGCATAGGATGCTTGTTAGAGTTATAGATGCTGCATGCTATTCTTTGGGATATTGGACCTGATCAACCCGGTATTCCATTGGTAGTGAGCAGATTTATGGCGACTAATAGGCGAGGGATGAATGTTGCACTTGCAGCAGCTTTGGATTGTACGGCCAAAGCTATGCAAGGGCAGACGGAGACTCACCGTCAACTGAAAGGGAATGGAGGCCAGTCACTAATGAAGTGGTGGCAACCTAGGACCCTTAGCACGTGGGACTTTCCGAATTCAAGAAGGATAACCCGCCATCATTCTGAGGCAGCTTAGATCCGAAGGAGGCTGAATTTCTTCTACTTGTTAAGAAGAAAAAAATATATTATATTGTTTGATTCCGGAGCAACGCATTCCTTGATACACCTTTTATGTGTGAAAATTTGGAGATACCAATCTTTCATTGTCCTTTTATTCATACGTTTCTACTCCTGTAGGGATATTCTTGTTCTTCCATTGGGTGTTTAAATTGTTTCCTTATGCGTCAAGACACTCCTTATGACATCAATCTTATTGTTATCTATGTATTGTATGTTATTCTTGGTATTGACTTATTGGCATCTAGACTCATTGCCATAAGTATTCTGACAAAAATATCCTTATCTCTTCACATCCAATGTCTAATGATTTTCCCCGTACCCAGTTCTATTGTTTCTGCTGTTGCTTGTCATAAGTGCTTAGTTGAGGGAGCTCAAGGATGTGTACTCTTATTCTCTGCTAAGATAGAGGCTGACAGTGATGTGACGGCTATACCTGTGGTGTGTGAGTTCCAGGATGTTTTCCCTAAGGATGTCTCTAGCTTGCCTCCAAATAGGGAAGTTGAGTTTAACATAGATCTAGTGCCAGGGAGTGGACCAGTATCGGTAGCGCCTTATAGAATGACACCTTTAGAGTTGAGCGAGCTTAAGAAACCAAGTTATAGGAGATGCTAGGGAAGGGGTTTATTAGGCCTAGTGTGTCACCCTGGGAGCACCTGTCCTACTGGTGAAAAAGAAGGATGGGACCATAAGTCTATGTGTTGACTATAGGCAGTTGAACAAAGTGACCATCAGGAATAAATACCCTTTTGCCTAGGATAGATGACCTCTTAGACTAGCTGAGGAGAGCGTCAATGTTTTCCAAAATAGATCTAAGATCGGGATACCATCAAATTGGAGTCAAGAATGAGGACATTCCTAAGACAGCCTTTAGGACGAGGTATGGGCACTACGAGTATGTAGCGATGCCCTTTGGAGTGACCAATGCTCCAGCCGTTTTCATGGACTACATGAATCAGATCTTTAGGCCGTTCTTGGATAGCTTTGTGGTGGTGTTCATAGATGATATTTTGATATACTCTAGGACATCAGAGGATCATGAGGAGCATTTGAGGTTAGTGTTGCGGATTCTGAGGGAAGAACAACTGTATGCAAAGCCAGAAAAGTGTGAATTTTGGCTTGATGAGGTGAAGTTTATAGGACACACTGTATCTCGAGTGGTGTAGCGGTTGACTCTAGTAAGGTTGATGCGGTTCTTGGATGGGAGCAACCTAAGTCGATGACGAAGTGAGGAGTTTCCTAGGACCGGCAGGTTACCGCAGGAAGTCCATAGAAGGGTGCTTCGACTAGCCTTACCTCTCACCAAGTTGACTAGGAAAGGAAAATCTTTTGAGTGGGATAAGGAATGCGAAGAGAATTTTGAGGAGCTTAAGAGAAGATTGGTGTCATCACGGTCTTAACCATTCTAGATCCTTCAGTTAGTTTTGTGGTATATTGTGACGCTTCTAAGAATGGTTTAGGTTGTATGTTGATGCAGGAAGGTAGGGTAGTGACTTATGCATCTAGGCAGCTTAGGCCACATGAGGGGAATTACCCTACCCATGACCTAGAGCTAGCAATGGTGATTTTTGCCCTTAAGATCGGAGGCATTACCTTTATAGGGCAAGTTTGAAGTTTTTAGTGACCATAAAAGCCTTAAATATCTATTCGACCAGAAGGAGTTGAACATGAGACAATGAAGGTGGATGGAGTTCCTTAAGGACTATGACTTCAAGTTGAAGTACCATCCGGGAAAGGCCAATATGGTGATCGATGCTTTGAGTAGGAGGTCCCTACACGTGTCGAGCTTGGTGGTGCAAGAGCTGAACCTCACGGAAGAATTTGGGGACATGAATCTGGAGGTGTTGGATGTGTCCTTAAATGTATTAAGTTTGAATCTGAATGGGTTGGAAATTAATAGTGACCTTAGAGATGAGGTTAGGCGGGAACAACTTTTAGACCAAGAGCTGCAGTCTCGATTGGGACAAGAGGGTTATGAGTTGTCTATTGATGGGCTAGTGAAGTTTAAGAATGGGATCGTTGTTCCTAAGGAGGGGAGCCTTAGAGAGAAGATATTAGAGGAAGCTCATAAGGGAAAGTTTACTATACATCCTGGGATAACTAAGATGTACCAAGACCTTAAGAGGATGTATTGGTGGCCGGGAATGAAAAAGGATGTGGCTAGCTTCGTGGCTAGGTGTCTAGTGTGCCAAAAGGTTAAGATAGAACATCAGAAGCCTTCGGGGTTGTTGCAGTCCTTAGAGATTCCAGAATGGAAGTGGGAGAGAATTTCTATGGACTTTGTGATGGGGTTACTTAAGACACGTTTGGGCTTATACGCCATTTGGGTGATAGTGGATAGGTGATAGTGTGATTTTACATGATGTTTCCTTTACATATTTGCATGCATTTTTCATATAGATTAGACATTCTTTAGTTGATTTTAGTTAGATTTTCCTTGGAACGGGTGAAGCGGTTTCTTGGTGTTGTTTTGTAGGAATTCAATGTAAAAATGATCAAAAACAGCCATGGTGGAGCTTGGATGAAATAAAGCTTGAAAAGTGAAGAATATTTGCCAAACAGAGCCCATCACGGCCTGGCCGTGATGACCATCACGGCCGTGATCAAGCAGAGCAGAAGGCAAAAGTCAGAGACTGTCACGGCCTGCCCGTGATATACATCACGGCCGTGATAGGCTAAAAATTAAAGGTTCGCGTCGCGAACTCCAGCTCGCCTCGCGAGAGCTCAAAAGTTGAGAATACGCCCACTCCAGAACGCGTCACGGCCAGCCCGTGATGGCCATCACGGCCGTGACGCGCAACAAACCTATAAATAAGAACGCAGCAGACAGAACAATCGAGTTTTTGGGGGTCCATTTGGAGGCATTTGGAGGCTGCAGCTGGGCTAGGGTTTCAACCCTAGAAGGGAGCCAAGAGGGGTTGCTTTGAAGAAGAAGGAAAGCTCACATGGAGCCTCTTCTCTCCTCTTCCTTCCTATTTCTCTGATTTGGTTTTCTTTGTTTTATGAGTAGTTAAATCCCTGTGTTGGGATTAGATGTAATCAAACATATGTTTATGTATTTATCTTGACTGATTAATCTATGTTCATGTCTTCATATTAGTGATTATTTTTCTGTGCTTAATGCTTGTTGTGGCTAGCACCCCCATGACTTGATTTGTGTTTTGGTATGCAATGGGAACGTTCGTATCATAACCGGAATTGAATTTAATCACCTAGTAAGCCTTGTATCTAGGAATGGAACTAGGTTTATTAGTAATCGCGTAATCCCTAATCTTAATGCAAATTCATTAATCTAGGACACCTAAGGAATTAGGGTCTATTAGTGGATTTAGGCTCTTGCCATCCGAGGAATCGGGGTTTGAGTATTTTAGTGGATTGATTTTAATATCTGAAGCATGAATGGGAGGTATCTAGTCCTGATAGTACATGAGTTAGAGGTTTGGTGAAGTCTAGTCCCAACATATCCTTTCTGCACGCCAAGTGTTTGTCAAAAGTCCCCAAAAAGACAAAAAGATTTTATTTCTTTTCTTTTGTTTGTTTTGATTTCTCTGTTTAGTCTAGATAGTTGCTGAGTTTGTGAATTGGTACTTGACATCCAATCCCCGTGGATACGATAAACCGGTCTTACCACCGTATTACTTGCACGACTGGGTATACTTGCCCAGAATCGTCTAACAAGTTTTTGGCGCCGTTGCCGGGGACCATGTTACTCCCGCACAAGTTGATTATATGACGGGAAGGCTAATATACAACTTCTCCGAGGAGGATTGGGAAACCTTTTGCTCCTATTTGCCACCTCCACCACCATGTATGATTCCCATCGAGCCACAAGAATCAACATTTAAGAAAAATCTGGTTGTGGGAATGGATCACAATGAAGATGAAGAGGTGGTGGTAGATGAACAACAACAAGAGGAATTACCTTCCACACATCCTTGGAGAGGAACAAGTGAGAAGGCGGTGCATTTGGAAAGCACTCCCTCCACCATGCTTGTTGAATTTTCTGCATTAAATAATTATGTTGGCTTGCATGCATGTGTGGACATTGGTAAGTTAGCCCCTTCCACTTGTATTTCACACTTCCTCTTGAAAATTCCACTTGACCCGAGAGGAAGTGAATTTATAATTGCAAAGGTCAATGGATATTTCACCCAATGGCTGGGTGGAATTGAGAATAAAGTTATATTACTGTTGCAATCACCACCCCAATTTCCATTTGATCCGGGAGGAGGATCCAGGTGATGCTTTTCAATAAGTCAAGCTAGTGACATTAAAGGAGCGCTCATTGGGAAGCAACCCAATTTTTCTTTTCCTTTTTCATTTTCCTTTCTCTTTAGTTAGAATTTATTTTGATTTTAAACTCTTGAATAATTTGAGAAGATCAAGAGTTTTCTTTTACTAATAAAATTGCCAAGTGATTCCAGGGTAAGAAGGAAGGAGGGAAGAGCAAGATGACAAGAAAAAAAGCACCCAATTCTCAGGCAGTTTCTGACTGGAATGTTAACCAACACTTGTTACCGCCTCGGTAAGCCGTTCCAATTTTTTTTGTTTTTGTTTTATTTTCTTTTTCTTCTCCTTTCTCCAACTTGATTGTTTACATTGGGGACAATGTAAATTTTTAAGCTTGGGGTAGAGGGGTATTTTTGCATATGTTCATATTTTGCATTTTTCATGTTGCATTCATATAGTTTTGCATGATAGCTTTGCATGATCACACAATTAGATTGCCCTTGCTTAGACTATGAATCCAATTGTGAGAACTAAGTGCCAAATAATTTGTGATAGTGAATTTTTTAACCCAATTTTTTTTCATTCTTGTGATATGGCGGCAAATGAAAATGTTTGAGATAATCTTGGATAGTTGATAATTAGCATGTGGTTCTGTGGATTTGTGTTTTTCATTGATTCTGAACTAAAATGTGAGATTTTGAGCCATAAAGGGGTACTCACTAAATCTACCCCATTCTTTGTGTTAGAGTGTTATTCCTCTTGGGTTGTTATTCTCTAGAACTTGACTTGAAACCATTTTGAAGCTTAAAAATTTCGAAAACATTTTTGAAAATGATTGAGGCAATAGGTAATTTTCTGGCCTTCTGAGCTTGGAATGATGAAATGCTACCCCTTAGTTGCCCAATTTTGAGCCTGAAAGAATAAAAATGCTTTTCTTGGTACCTTGAAATTTATTGATAAATAATGTTTGATAAGGGACCTTCTAAAGTATTACAAAAGGGTAAAAAAGGTAGTTGAAAGTTTGGGAAAAGAATCAAGAAAAAAAAAGTATTCTCTTGAGCTGAAAAATCTCCCCTTCTCCAAATAAAAGAAAAACAAAAGAAAAAGAAAAATAAATAGAGAAGGGGATGACAAAAAAGAAATGAGAAATAAAAAGAAAAAGAAAGAAAAGAAAGGTGGAAAAATAAATTGAAAACCCAAGAAGGTATTTTAGAAGGTGTCATGTTTGCAATGTTTGACATTTGGTTTAGCCTTTTGAAATGTCTTTTTCTTGTTATCCCCACCTAACGATTAATCCCATGGCCACGTTACAACCAAGTGAAAGACCTCTTGATTCTAAATTGTTTTCATTAATAAAGTAGAGACTTGGTTGATAGTCAAGCCTATGGTAGAGTTCATTCCTTGAGGAAAATTGAGTGAAATGTCTTATCCCCTAAACACTTGAGTGAGGTAGAAAGAGAGCCAAGCAAACAAACAAGCTTGGGGTGAGCTTCAGGTGAGAAAGAGTGCCCAAATCAGTGAGAACATGGTTCTAAGGAACCTAAGCCTCTAATTGGACTTGAATTGATTGTCTCTTACTGAATTGTTTGAATTGCCTATTGCTTGGATTATTTACTCGGGTTCTTAGTTCACTATCAATGTTCTGTTTTATCTCTACTGGCCTTAGTGATTGCTTGAGGACAAGCAATTGAATAAGCTTGGGGTGATTTGATAGTGTGATTTTACATGATGTTTCCTTTACATATTTGCATGCATTTTTCATATAGATTAGACATTCTTTAGTTGATTTTAGTTAGATTTTCCTTGGAACGGGTGAAGCGGTTTCTTGGTGTTGTTTTGCAGGAATTCAATGTAAAAATGATCAAAAACAGCCATGGTGGAGCTTGGATGAAATAAAGCTTGAAAAGTGAAGAATATTAGCCAAACAGAGCCCATCACGGCCTGGCCGTGATGACCATCACGGCCGTGATCAAGCAGAGCAGAAGGCAAAAGTCAGAGACTGTCACGGCCTGCCCGTGATATACATCACGGCCGTGATAGGCTAAAAATTAAAGGTTCGCGTCGCGAACTCCAGCTCGCCTCGCGAGAGCTCAAAAGTTGAGAATACGCCCACCTCCAACGCGCGTCACGGCCAGCCCGTGATGGCCATCACGGCCGTGACGCCGCAACAAACCTATAAATAAGAACGCAGCAGACGTAACAATCGAGTTTTTGGGGTCCATTTGGAGGCATTTGGAGGCTGCAGGCTGGGCTAGGGTTTCAACCCTAGAAGGGAGCCAAGAGGGGTTGCTTTGAAGAAGAAGGAAAGCTCACATGGAGCCTCTTCTCTCCTCTTCCTTCCTATTTCTCTGGTTTGGTTTTCTTTGTTTTATGAGTAGTTAAATCCCTGTGTTGGGATTAGATGTAATCAAACATATGTTTATGTATTTATCTTGACTGATTAATCTATGTTCATGTCTTCATATTAGTGGTTATTTTTCTCGTGCTTAATGCTTGTTGTGGCTAGCACCCCATGACTTGATTTGTGTTTTGGTATGCAATGGGAACGTTCGTATCATAACCGGAATTGAATTTAATCACCTAGTAAGCCTTGTATCTAGGAATGGAACTAGGTTTATTAGTAATCGCGTAATCCCTAATCTTAATGCAAATTCATTAATCTAGGCCACCTAAGGAATTAGGGTCTATTAGTGGATTTAGGCTCTTGCCATCCGAGGAATCGGGGTTTGAGTATTTTAGTGGATTGATTTTAATATCTGAAGCATGAATGGGAGGTATCTAGTCCTGATAGTACATGAGTTAGAGGTTTGGTGAAGTCTAGTCCCAACATATCCTTTCTGCACGCCAAGTGTTTGTCAAAAGTCCCCAAAAAGACAAAAAGATTTTATTTCTTTTCTTTTGTTTGTTTTGATTTCTCTGTTTAGTCTAGATAGTTGCTGAGTTTGTGAATTGGTACTTGACATCCAATCCCCGTGGATACGATAAACCGGTCTTACCACCGTATTACTTGCACGACTGGGTATACTTGCCCAGAATCGTCTAACAATAGGTTGACCAAGTCTGCCCACTTCTTGCCAATTAAGGCAACCTATAGCTTAGACAAGTTGGCATACCTCTATATCAAGGAAATAGTCAAGCTTCGTGGGATACTCACATCTATAGTGTCAGATAGAGACCTGAGGTTTACCTCTAGATTTTGGAGAGCTTTTCAGCAAGCCTTTGAGACTAAGTTGAACCTTAGCATAGCCTATCACCCCCAAACGGATGGTCAGTCAGAGCTGACCATTCAGACCCTTGAGGACATGCTTAGAACGTGTGTCTTGGATGAATGAGGGAGTTGGGATAGGTTCCTACCTCTCATTGAGTTGCGTATAACAATGGTTATCACGCTAGTATGGGTATGGCACCCTATGAGGCCCTATATGGGAGGAAGTGTAGGTCCCCTTTATGTTGGTGTGAGGTAGGAGAGAAAACCTTGATATGACCTGAATTGGTCCAGGAAACCTCCGAGAGAATAAAAATGATTAGGGAGAGGATGCGCACGGCGCAAAGTAGACAAAAGAGCTATGCCGACAAGAGGAGAAAGCCTCTAGGATTCCAGGAAAGTGAGCATGTAATTTCGAGAGACACTCCTAAGATGGGGGTAGGGAGGCCGATGAAAGTCCGCAAGCTAAATCCTCGTTTCATGGGACCTTTCCAAATCCTTAAAAGAGTCGGGCTTGTTGCTTATCAATTGGCCCTTCCGCCACAGTTGGCAAGCCTCCATGATGTTTTCCATGTGTTGCAACTCAAAATATGTACCTGATGAATCTCATGTGATAGCTCCTGAGTCTGTACAATTGAAGGATAATTTGAATCTATAAGCCAAAGCCTAGTCAAATCATGGACAAGAGCACTAAGACTCTGAGGAACAAGACGATTCCATTGGTGAAGGTGTTAAGGGGAGGATTGACTCCGGGAAAAAAAAAACCACTTGGGAGATGGAGGAGGACATCGTCCGTCAATACCTAGATTTTATTATCTAAGGTACGGTAACCTTTACGCTTGAATATGTCACATGTTAAAATAAGTGCGTGAGTGTGAGGCGAATTTCGGGGACGAAATTCTCTAAGGAGGGGAGAAAATGTAACATCATAAAATTCTAATACAATTAATAAAAAAAAAGGATTATGTTATAAAATAAAAAAAACCAAACCCTGCGTGATATATATATATATATATATATATATATATATATATATAGTGGAATAGTAGCAGAAACAAAAGGAAAGGAGCGCAGCGCGGGGGTGGGTTTTTAGCGTTTTCGTCGGTTCCGGTTCATCTTGCCAGTGTAACCGTAACAACATAGATCCAAGAACGCCACCAAACGGGAGAGGAATTTTTAGGAAAGCACAAATCCCTATCATACGTGATTTTTGGAACACATTGGAGGTCTTCGAGAGGTGAGTAAAAATAACTTTTCTCACACTTTCATGATACAATCAAATTGAGATTTCTACATGTACTTTGGCCTGCTATGAAAAATTATTATTTTTAGATTATTGATTTGAGACTCTTAAAATATATTGGTTGTGTTTGAGGAATTAATTTAATAAGCGGATTTTCTTGAAATTTATAATGAAATAGCTTTATATTAAATTATTGTATTGTGTAAACATCTTTCTTTTAATTGTTTTATGGAAAGACAATTGCCAAAGGAAGTCTCACGTGAATTCCCGTTTCAATTCCAAGCTTCCCTGAGTCTTATAATTCATAAAATGGAGAATAGGTCCTATGCGTCAAATTCTCCTTTTAAAAGAAATAAAACTAATCACATGAATTGGAACCACAATTCCTTCTTATGTCCCTGACGCATAGTTTATGTTTGTGGTGCTTTGAATTATTTTAACTGTTATATTATTTGGAATATATATATATATATATATATATAATACTTTAGTAATTGTTAACAAATATATTTGGTTGGTATGAGTTATTGTTGATTGACATGCCTATATGTATTTTAAGATGTGATAGTGTTGACTTGGCATGACATTATATCATTGTTTGTGATATATGGAATTTGAGAAAATATTTGATAGCCATCTGGGATGACATATTGTATGGTACATATGAGTTGGTCATCACCTTCCGGGAAGGGGTGACGGTTGTACATTCTATTCCGGGAATAGGATGAGAGATATCACCATCTGGGATGAGATATCAATTTATTGAAAATATCCACATCTGGGATGGGATATTAAATACCCCCATCCGGGATGGGGAAGGCAGTGGGACGTCATTGCATGGATATGAGCTCATAGACCTTAGTGGATCTGGGATTCACACCGGTTCTGGGAACCAAAGAGTCAAGTTAAGTGATTCTGGGAATCACCGAGTCATGTTTGTGGAGTTGCATTGTGTAGAGTTTGCATGGTGAATGTGATTAAATGCAATGTGATGTGACCGTTGCTGAGCTTATGAGTTTGTGCTTTAAATGCTTGACATTAATTTTATATATATGTATATATAATTATTATTTTGGAGGTTTATTATATTCAATATTTTAAAAATTAGCGGGTACCATGAATGTTTTTCCTAGGTTCACTGACCTACTGAGAAACAACACTATTTGCGAAAAATATTTTTAGAACTTGATTTTTATTCACTGGGATTATATCTCATTAAAAGTGTTGTTTTCAGAGCACGATGACGATATCACTTTGAAGTCAAGAGGATTGAAGACTTAGCGAATTTACTTATTTATTATCTAGCTTTGTTAGTATTTTATTTTGAATAAGGAGCCGTTTGTGGCTAGACATATTTATTTTATTTTTATTTATCGTTGGGTTTATTAGTAGACGCCCGGTTTTGAGGCTTGGGATTTTTATTTGGACATATGGACTTATTATTTATTACTTTGATACATTATTACTATTTTATTTAATATGAGACATTGTCCAGACTTATATAATTGATAAAAATTTTATGACTAACATATTTTAATTAAATTTATTAGAGGATTTTTATACAATTTGTTTTGGGTTACTAATGTAACGAAGGGCGTTACAGATTCAAAATAGAAACTGGTCAGAATTGCCAATCAAAATCTGGCGAATTATGAACTCTTTGGAGCAAAAGAACATGAAAATGGAAAAATGGCTTAATGAAGAAGACAACCTATTTAAATGAAGAAAAAACCAAACTTAATGAAGAATAAACCAATACTTAATGAAGAAGTAACTAATACTTAATGAAGAAGAATGGGAGCCGTGGGTTTTGGGTAAGTTTTAGTCAACTTTTCCAATGGCATTTGCTTGCAATTGTCATACAAAGACAATGGCAAAATGGTCATTTAATAGGAAAATTTCACTTTGTCATAAATGTGACATTATGGCAATTATGACTCAGATAAGCTCGTCACAAATACTCGGCAAGTCGGTCAAATCCATCATCTCTGCTACGTTGCCGATTCCTTAGTTCATCTGGCGCAAGCTTTCCTAGAGATATCTCGACGTATACGCCCGCAACAAATATAATATTTTAATTTTTTTACCAAAATTTTCAAAACTTCCAGGATCGTAGTAAATACGATAAAAACATTTTTCATCTCGTTCATGACTCAAAATTAGGTCTTCTGAGCAAGAACTTTTCTGTCAGTGAAAACACAGAAAACGGTAGACCGGCTTCCGTCTGAATTTTCAACCAAAAACTTCCCCGTAACCTTATAAAAATAAGTATAACAAGGAAATGACCTTGGTTTATCCAAAATCATTTTCTCTGTCTCGGATAAAAATATATATATTTATATATTTATTACCGATATTACGAAGCAGCGAAAATCGGGGTGTTACAAGATCAGCCATCTTTTGTTGATGTTGTTATAGATTTCAAATTCGCGTCTTGAAAAAAAATGGAATAAAAGAGAAAGAGGAAGTGGTGTGGTGGAGAAGAGGAAGAGGATCAGAGAAAAAGAAAGAAAGAAATTAAAGAATGAGAGGAAGAAGATGAGATAGAAAAAGAGAGAGGTTGTAGAGCTTCTGCATCATATTCATTCAATATAGCGCATGAGTGGGTGATAGTGGGTGAGAGAGACTGAAAAAAGGGAGTTAGTTTGCGTTTGGATAAACAACTTAATTAAGAGCTTATCACATAAGACCTTATCGCATTAGAGTTTATGCCATAAGCGCTTAAAGAAAAAAAAGAAAGAAAAGAGCATGAGAGGATTCAAATAGTGAAAAACACGGAGAGGGTGTTTAATGCATAAGCATAATTCCATAAGCTTCTCCCAGTGACTTATGAAAATAAGTTAAAAACTCCTTATGGGATGACATAAGTTATTTTTATAAGCTCTCCCAAACACACTGCATAAGAGCTTATGTCATCAGATAAGTCAAAAGGAGCTTAAATAAGCTCTTCCAAACGCTTAGTTTATTTGATTTTGAATTTGAATAGAAAGAGAAGTTACTTTTAGCCTGAGATTGTCGAGGTTGAGAGTAGGGGTGTTCATCAACCGATCCAAACCGATTCAAACCACAAAAGCCGAACCGAAAAATCGAAAACCGAATAAACCGAAAACCGAAAAAACCGTAATTTTTTATTGGATTGGATTGAATTTTGGATTCTATAATGAAATCCAATCCAATCCAAACCGATCTATTATATACATATGCTATTATTTTTGAAATTATAGTATTACTCATACTTAAACATTATTCTTCATACTTTTATATCCCTCATTCTCTTTAATATTTTTGTGGGAATGACATATATAAGATTATTTAGAATAAATATTAATGTCTTGAAGTTATATTTACTAAAAGTTTTGGTGCATAGCATATATATATTTGATTGAGTAATCATGAAAAATAGGAAAACAATTAAGTAAATTTGAAAAATAATTAGCTATAATTTATTTGTAGCCGATTCAAGGAAAAAAATAGGATGAGTAGGAGTAGATATAGAGAATTAATATAAAAGAACGTGTTAAAAAATATCAATAATTTTTTTCTTCTCAAACTCCCAAATTAAAATGAAGATTATCTTTTATCCACTATTAAATAAGTAGAAAGGACACTTGACGTTAGAAAAAAAATAAAGTATGACAAAAACCGAATTATCCAATCCAATCCAAACCGCATTTGATTGGATTGGATCGGATCAGATTTTTTTAAGGAAGCAAACCGATCCAATCCAAACCGTACGATGTTTTTATCATTGGATCGGATGACTTTTTAGCTCAAAACCGATCCAATCCAATCCGCGAACACCCCTAGTTGAGAGGGGGAAAATAGGTAAAATGTAGAATAGAATAAATAGAATAAAATAATACTGGAAAGGGGAATATTTAGGAGGTTTTTAGCGAAAAAAAAATCAGTGGAAAGACACTGATTTTAGATATATATGATATGCAATCTTTTAAAAATCCGACCGATAGTTGAACCTGTGAAGGCATATATATATATATATATAAGTTTATATATTATAATAAAAATAATATACATATATGCAAATTCTTGTAAAGATACACACATGCAAATTGTTGCAGAGATACACACAAATTCTCGTAATAAAGATACATATTTGTAAAGGTCTCAAAAGCAATCGAAAACACCCTAATTAATTAACCCATTATCTGAGCCCATTTTAGCACTAAATAACTAATCCTAACTCAACTTTACTTTACCTTCTCTATTGTCCTTTGTCTTTCATCCAGACTAATTGTTACGGTGGCAACAAAGAGAAGGCAGACCCGCAAGCATTACTAAACTGAAGACGGAGAGGAACGATGGAGTCTTCCTGCCACCAACATCGACCATGTTTGGGTGCAAATATCTCATCTATAGGGGGTAAAATAATAACACACAAGGTACTAATAAAAAAAAATTAAAATTTGACTGGGTGCAGCTACCCACACTAAACCAAACATGGATCCACCGTTTGCAACATACATATTCACTATATAGTGATTAGAGTAATGATAGATGAACACATTTTTGGGACATCAAGTATAGGCATCATATGCTTTTGGGTTGTATTCAAGTGCTAAATACATGTGATGAGAGAGAAAAAATAATAAACAAGTATATATATATATATATATATATATATATATATATACACACGCGATGTTGGACACCAAAAGTGTGTTCATTTATCATTACTCTAGTGAATAAATAACAAGAAGTCCATTTGGTATCCCGTGAAAACTTCTAGGTCAGTTTTCATACAATTTTTATATAGAACTCATTAATGATTTTTGCACTTGACATAAATTTAGATTAAGTGAGAGAGGATGTCAACTGTTAATTCGGTCTTACAAATGTTATGAAAAGAATTGACTAATAAAAAAAAACCTACTTTGTTGCCCTTGTGGTTCTGCCCAACTTGAGATATTAGTCTTCATAGTTACGTGCGGGATATCGTGGGGAATAAAAAAAGGTAGAAAACCTACATGCTAATTAAGAAGAGTAAAATAGTTTATTTTTAAATTGCTTCTCATTTAATATAAAAATGGTGATTGTCAAGTGCCATATTTCGTACTACATGAAGCATCTAAGAAATGTATGTTTCCCTTTTCATTTCCTTTGATACAATGGAAAACCACCACATCTTAAAGCTAAAAACAACCAATCAATCACTTCGGATTTCTTAAATTTTATTTACCCGACTTTAAAGCCATTTTAAAAATTCTTAGTGCAGCTAAAGGATGTTCAATTTTTAGCTTATATTAGTAAAAAAGAAAATTTTATATCTTCTCATGGATTAAAAAAGCTTCATGTAATTGACAGTTTACACTACTCCTTCCTTTTTCCTTTTTCAAAACTAACAAATTATTTATTATCATAAGAATGAAGTTTATGTTACTTTCCTCACAAGTATGGGTGGAGAGTGGAAACTAATATAAGGCTGGTTTGACCTCAAGCCTATAAATGAGCATACAATATATGCTTGACCCTAATTTGTGGTATGTCTATAGCCTACATTTATGCCTAATATGCAAATCAACCTCATTCAAACTTTCATAGACCCACCTAAATTTGCTTTCTGCAAAGTATCAAAAAGAAAGAAAAACAAGCTGCTTTATATAATGGAATGACGGATGTTGTTGAGAAGAAAAGTGTCGGAAGTTAGGTATAAAGAAGAGCAAAGAAATAATGAAAATCGCAAAAATAGTAACATAATTGAAAGAACTCATGATCAACTTGACAAAACTGAAAGAATTTGGAATGTAAGATAACGAGAAAATATGTTCTCATTCATTCAAATTCTTAAATGCTACAGCAAGTGTTATTTATACATAAAAAAAAAAAAAGTAAAGGTGATAGAGTTTGTTAGCTCAACTATAACAGAGGCATGAGCTTTGTGCGAGTCCAGCTAAGTGGGCCTGAGTGACCCAATTCGTTATTCTGGTTTCTTCACTCGGTCGTTAAATAGAAAATGAGAGTAGTTGTGGGATATGTTGAGTTAGGACCTTTTGATAGCTGACAAAATCAGCTACGAAGGGCTGGTGCATGCACTCCAAGAAGTCGTGTATGCCCAAGGAAAAGTCCGTATTTTTCCATTTGAGCTTACACTCTGACTCGTGTTGCATTGCACTTGCACCTTCCTCTGGATGGGAAACGGAGCTTGGATAATACAATACGGATGACATGATTTGGTTTTCAAAAATCACACATTCACGGATTTTTAAACAAAAATCTATGCATAACTTGATCTTTCACTGTAGGAAAATCGTGGGAGTCTTCAACAAAAATTGTACTATCAGTTACTCAACTTACAGAAACATCTTTCCCATATGGACCCTTAGAGAATATCGAAGTCGCGTACATCTTTGTATGACATTCCTGTCTTGTATGTATAAATAATCGCTGTACCCATCCAGCGACACAACTGTTAGGAAAGGAGGCGAAAAAAGGTGTATTAAATAAAGCATAAGTGGAAAATAATGTAAATTGCTATTTGATGGATACACGATGCGAGTTACAAAATTTGATGAAACTACTTTTATCCCGTTACATTACAAGAATTCCTCGATATGTTCAATCATAAAACAATGATAGGAAACTCCGTCCACCAGCTTTTTTAAACCAAATAGCTGCCCTGATCAATGTATTCCAAGGAAATAGGGTCTATAAGGAATACTTTACCACCACTCATTCAATCTCGTGTTTTCATTTTGTGCCTAGGCTATCACTCAAGGGTTGGCATTTTGGCGAGTTGAGGGATCGTCACACCTAAATTAGGGAATTACTAAGAAAGGCAACCACACATCTGGAACTTTGAAACAATTTATCTGTCCTCTTCCATACCAAGCATTGAATATCTAGAAGCTTCCTTGCCTTTTCTTGCAAGTGTGATTGCTGCCGAATTGTCTCACCATGTATCTGGCAAGATGAAGAAAACATTGTAAATTTAAACAGAACTCTATGAACAGTCAAACTGGCCAACAACTAGAGGAAAAGTCTCTAACCTTCAAAAATAACCTGATCACGGCTTGTAGAAACTCAAAATTATTCTTGAAGGAGAGCTCATGGATAAAATAATCCAGAAACTGTTCAATTGATGCCAACTCAGGTCTCTTCTCAGCTTCTTGCTGATCATCTTCATCTATGATCTGAAACATTCGAAGTTCCAGATCCAGAGTTGATGGAGATAATCCTTTGATATAATCAGTAAATGCTGCATCTGCAACAAAATGTTGTAACCGAAAAGAATGTTAAAAAATGTTGAAGAAATGCCAGCAACGAAATTTTTCAGACTGAATAAACTATTCAATTAATTGACTAAAATCAACATACAGGATACAAATAAGAATAAATTAGCTGCATTCTTACAATTGTCTGTCTCTTTTGAGGATTGAAGAAGATACAGAAAACGGGATGGTGGCATATCTAATCTTGCCTTCTTTGTTTGTTTTTCATCACCTGTTCCATCCTTCTCATTTGCTGGTAACTTACCAGGCTCAAACAATATTTCCCCAGAGAGGGATGGAACTGAAGGTAAGAAAAATGGAGCCTTTTCAGGCTTCTTTGGAGGCTCAATTGGTTTATTGCGTACCTGGAATTTAGAGTTCGTAATTTAACAAGCAGGAAAAACTAGACATCATTAATGAGCATACCAAAAAACAAAAGAAAATGAAGGAAATAAGTTTTTAAAGCATGAGAAGGAATGCTTCTAAGGAGTTAGTGAAGACCTTTATAACGTCTAAGTTGATCAAGCTTTGCCACTGGCTCTTAGGCAGCAATGAGAGGGTAACTAAATCAGGTATTTGCTTATCTTCGATTGGAAAGGCTGGAGTATCTTTGGGTTGAGTGGCATTCACCAGCTCATCAGAATCCTCAACTAGAGAATGTTCTGTGGAAGAGATAGATGGCAACTTGATGCTCACAACCTCTTTTACACTTGCATATGAATCGACGTTTGAAGTACTAGAGAACATTGTCCGGTTTACCCTGATAAAATTTCTCAGTATCAAAAATGGTTTCTTAGTTTGCAATTAATAAAATCACCATTATATTCAATATTTCAATGTCATTAAAATTAACTTTTTTCCTATTCAGGACAATTTAACAAAAAGTCTTTGTTTGTTAGAAAGAAATAACAAGATAGTGGAAATGTTTAATATGGAAAATGTTGCCACACATCTTTTAGTGACTTTATTCTAGATACCTTCACCTACAAGAGAAAATCATTTTCCTCATCTTATAGGATTATTTACACACCGAAGACCATAAAAGGATATAAATCAGATGCAACACTTGGAAAAAAAGGAAAAGGATTTCCACCAAATAAGTTCCTGTGAACCAATTAAAATAAATTTAGAAACTCACCAAAGGTATACCCCATTTTGATCAACATGAGTAGTTGCTAATATATCCATGTTAGGGGATAGAGATAATGCTGTGATAGGCACATCAACATGAATCGCATCTATCTGTCTTGCTAATATCACATCCCAAATTTGAAGACTTCCATCCATACTAGATGACAGAAGCCACTTCCCATCCTCACTGAAGCACAAATCCGTTATACGATCTGTGTGACCTTCAAACTTACGAACCAGTGTAAGAGCCACGATATCAAACAATCTGATTGTTAAATCATCTGCTACTGTAGCAACGAGACCTAGAAAACATTAAAACTCTTCGATCATTTCATGGCTCAATTGTAGGAATTATAAGGTAGGAATTTCTTCTCTCTTCAGACATTGTTAAACAAAACAAAGGAATGAGAGTTATAAGGTAGTTTGGGGGAGGGACATAGGGATTAGAGTGATAAGGAGGTCATGAGTTCAACTCCCCCCACTAACATAACATACTAATTACTAACATTTGCCTATTAAAAAAAACAAAGGAATAATCAAGTAAGAAACAGGAATACACAAACACATAATAAAGGAATATGGCAAGTAATAAAACTCAGTTTACCATTATAACGATGGTAAACAATCTTAACAACAGAGCAACCAATCTCCCATCTGGATTTAAGCTCGCGTTCTTTGAAATCCCAGACCTGCAAGAAAACACAATATAAATGACATATTTCAAATATAATGTAGTTTTGCAAACCAAAGTGATTATGCTTGCCCATTATGAACTTTAACAGGTAGGGAGTCATAAGATGGCTTGGTGGTTATGGGTGAGGAACATAGGAGTTGGGAGGTATAAGGCACCCACTAACATTTAACACACTGACATAAACTAACTTTGGCCTATCAAAAAACAAAAGAACTTCAACAGGCGACGATTTAAGGCACCCACTAACATTTAACACACTAACATAAACCAGGGTAGTCAACAGCGCACTTTCGCGGTGGTGCGGGGCGGAGCAACCAGCATCGCGGCAGCTAAAGAGGCGAAAAATCACGCGATATCAGGAAGTAGCAGCGCTCCACAGCGCTAATACCTCGTGGGCCGACAAAACCCTCCGGCGACCCTTTTCCGGTCACTCCCAGCCACCGGCGCCGCTGTTCCACGACTGGGTCTCCCTCTCCCGCTTCTGGTTCTTCACTCCCGCAGCTGGCTACTCCTCTCCTGCGGCTGGTAACATTT
Source organism: Sophora flavescens (assembly GCA_030762895.1). NCBI lineage: Eukaryota > Viridiplantae > Streptophyta > Magnoliopsida > Fabales > Fabaceae > Sophora > Sophora flavescens. The sequence goes on from CM061066.1 coordinate 14,394,276, forward strand.
CAGATCTAGGGTTTCTTTAAGTTAGCTCATTTTTTAATCTGATTTTTCTATTATACCCTCTTTTTAACTCGCCAATTCTCCATTTTGCCCTTCCTTCACTCACCAATTCTCTGTTTTGACCTCTATTTATGCAAATGACTTCTTTACCCTAACTTATACCCTCTAAAATGTCTCTTTTACCCTTATTTCTTTTGCCAACTCTTCATCCACCCTCTTCTCCCTCACTTGCTTTTCTTATGTGGTCTGATTCATCAGTCCCTTCGTCCCCTCTCTTCTCCCTCACACTTTCTCTCCTCTTCCCCCTCTACCTCTCCTCCCTCTTTCCTTCTCAGTCCTCCCCTCTTGCCTAAAATAGCGGCTGTCCCACTACATGCTATCCCGCAATAGCATTTTCGAGGTCAGCCGCTACGCTACGCTATCCGGGATTGATAACTCTGACATAAACTAACTTTAGCCTATCAAAAAAAAAAAGAACTTCAACAGGCGACGGTTACAGAGTGCCTTTTGAACAAGAAATACAAACCTTTATATCTCCATGATATCCTGCACTTATCATGAGAGTATTTGTTGAATCACAGGCAACTCCAACCACTTCACCATCATGAGCACAACTTCTTGATTCAGACATGTCAATGTATGCACCCCGGCGGATTCCAGATTGAAGGTTAAACCTTTCAATCCATCCACCTGCTGTCCCTAAAACGGCAAAATTTCCACATGCACTAATGGCACAAGCCTGTTACCACATGAAAGCAGTACTCAAAATGCTTATAAATTAAGACACCCTAAGAGAAATGCCACATGTTTTGTATCATTATTATGACACATCCAACAGCTTTGTCATTATGAAAAGGAACTTGACTTCAAGGTACTAAACTTTTGGAATCAAATAGATACTAAAATAAGCTAAACATTTCACTCGTGAAAGCAGTGATTGATAGGAAACAAAAAATACTAAGTGAGATCCTAACCTTCACAGGTGTTGGATTTTCTGGGCATGGATTTAATATATGCTCACCAAGAACAAAATTTTGAAGTCTCCACACATACGCCTGGGCAGTATCCATATGACAAGTAACCACATTGCACCAATCACGCTCTCTAATTTCAGCTGAAGTTTGCACAAAGAAAGAACATTTGATGCTCATGACCGCAGATTATATCATAATTCATAAAACATGGAATGTCCAGTCACAAGTGCCATAATAAACAAATACATTGGGCGTGTGTGTGTGTAAGTAGGAATATACATTCATGAGTTTTCAAGGATGTTTCTTTGGATCAACGCCCGGTTTGGGATAATATTAGGCAATTGGCATCTATTTGTGGTAAAGCACAGTCTTTTTGAAGCTGTTTCCTTAACAGATATGCAGAGAGATTGGGCAGCGTTGCTCCATTGGTGTTTTCTCTTTCTCTTTGTATTTTTATTTTTCCTTTTTTCATTATGGAGAATCCCTTATCCTTCAAATTCCTTGTAATTTTTCTACTGTCTTAATGATTTCCTTCTTTTATCAAAAAGAAAAAAGAAAACAAGCAGCCAAAATTCAAAGTTCAGTGGAAAATTACTAAATACTAATCAAACTAGCCAGAAGGTAAAACAAATATTACCGTTCACCATTCACTTCTTTGTAAGCCTATATGAGTCAATCGTTTATCAGCTATGTTTTTATTATATCAATTTTGTCAAAGAAATAATTAGTATAAACATTAAGTCATTAGATGAAGTTCATGTACAAGTTTGATCTCCACTCTCCACCACAATTATACAGAATGAATGAATGCCAATGAAAGAACTTACCGCAATCAAATGCAATCACAGGTTTCAATTTTAATTCTTCCTCCTGCACAAAAATAGACGCACACACGAGAGAGAGAGAGACAGAGAGATAAGAGGATAATCTGAGTTTAAGCATGTAAAGCACAAAGTGCTAATTTAGAGTTCACGCAAGAAGCAATTGTTCAGTAATTAAAGAACAAATATAACTAAATGCACCATAATAATGAATGGAAAAATGTTAGGTTACTGAGGGGAAAATCACCAACTGCCAGATATTTTCAATGCCATACAACTTGTTCACTACCCAAAAAAAACAGGAATCAGAGTACCATACCCATCTCAGTTCCCTCCTTACTAATGTTGAAATCCGTCTTGAGAACAAGAGTATTATGACTTGGTTACAAGGCTGTAGGTTGAAGCACTATACATTGTATTATAATCATGATCATTTGAATCTGAACCATTTAAAAAGCTAAGTTTCTACTCATCTCCAACAATTTTGTTAAAAAAATAGAGAAAATGAGGGGTGGGGAGAGAATTATAGTATTACAGAGAAAGAGAGGCTGTAGATTGAACTGTTGAAGCACTATATGTTGCCTCAAACCAAGACATGGATTATCACCTGTATAGTAGTCAATCATTTACTCCTCAATCAAGCTGTGATTTTAGGGTCAACACTTCTTTAATTCACAAGAATTTCCTTAATAGTTTTGTGTACTTTTAACAGTCCCTCTCAAGCTGAAAATTTATGAGAAAATAAGGACCCGGAAGAGAGTTATAGAGACAGAGTTGGAGACAATATAGAGAGGCTGTAAGTTTAAGCACCATATATTGCCTCTAGCCAGCGCCTTTATTAATACTACTAGCCCTCGATTTGAAGGTCAGTACTTGCATAATTTAGAAGACTTTCCTTAACAGTTTTATGTACTCAACAATTTTATCTTTCACTTTTCCTCAGGAAAAATAAAAACTCTAGTGCAAACAGGAAGCACACAGACCCACATAACTCTCTCAGTTTTTTTCCAATTTCCAACCAAATCAAAAGGCAAATGGCTGCAGTACTAGAATACTGAAACATAGGGGGAAAATGCTATTTGGAATAACATTTTGACTCCAAATTTTGGTCTGTGAGAATGTTATAAATGGTTATTACTAGTGAAGCAAACATTACTCTGTCGTGTGTATGTGTGTATTTATGTGTCTTTATAATTAACAAAGCAAAGTCTCTAAAACAAAAACTTCAAAACTTATACAGGATGTAGTAAAGAAGAGGCTATGCATTCCTAAGCTCAGTTGAGCAACAATAAGTTGATTAAAGCTCGGAAAGAAAGCACCAGCCATACCTTCACTCTCAGTTTCTTAGCGCGTTTAGAAACATGGCGTTGAGAAAGCTCTCTACTTTGTTGATCCTATTAAATTTCAATAAATACATCAACATTGTAAATATGAGAAAAGTAACTACGTACATAATGATTATGCAGTGAACATGCACAAAGGATTAAGCCATGAAGTGGAATAACAAATACCAACAAGGTTGGAGAGTGCAAAGGTCAGAGATTTTTACTTTTTAATAAAGTATACATATTTTAGCTAAATGGGCGTTGGCATTGAATTATTGCATCCAAAGAACTAGGAAAATCTACGAGAGAGGAAGACTATTATTTTAATAGGTATTATTAGTAAGAGACTAGCTTTGGTTGCATCCTTGACTGTAGATAATAGTGGCATGACTGGCATCGATGGACTCCAGCAAGTGCTCTTGTCAGTCTTGTGGAGTAAGTTTCCAGGACGACCTTACCTTATCAGTCAAAGAAATTTGTGTGCCCTCGTTGGAAAAAGTGTGTATTTTTTTCCCAACGGACTGTCAGTTAACTAAAAGAAAAGAAAAGAAAAGAAAATAAAAAGCTAATTTATCCAAATAAAAGGGGATTATTTCTATGTGGAGAGGGAGGGGGTAGGCAAGATTTTTCATAACTGGAACAAAACATTTGAGAAACACACATCTGATAAATGAATGATAACCAACCTGAACTACAGAGAAAAGCCGAAAGGCGCGATCCTGACCAGCAGAAAGAATGTGTCTTCCATTGGCATAAAACCTGCCACACATAATTTGCAGGTGTGACTTAAATCATGATGGCACATGCCAAATTGAAAGTGCAAAATCTACAACCATTACTTCATAAGATGATAATACATATAATTTTATTGGAAAAATGAAAATCTTTAATTTGAATAAAACAATGGTTACAAAAGGAAGAAGGTCGATGAATCCTCTCCTACACAAAACTAACAAGAAAGTCAGCCACTAAACAGGAATGAAGCAAAACCTCAAACAGAACTATTAAAACAAAATAGCTCTCCAATCCCTCTGCAATCAACAAAGGGCACTCCCCCAAAGAACTCATGTGCTGAACATCACAGAGAGAAGTTCAAGAAAAAAAAAATTGTTCCAATGCACTACTGATGATAGACAGAGACCTTCCTTCAAATATTAAAAGTCCAAGCACTACTTTCTAACCAAATGCACCAATGTTCAGAAACAGACATTGCACTGCCATAGAGCTTATCACTCTTTAGTGACGCCATAACGGCACAACCTATGAACTTGATCCTTGGAATGCTCTAAGTTTGGAGGAATACAAGTGACGGCGCTTACTAGAAATTAAACAAGTCAGGGAAAAATTTTCTATAGTTCTCATGGAACAACTGGAAAATTATTTTGAACATGCAGTGGAATTCAACTGCAAGTAACTTACATATGTTTTCATGAGGCTCATTGCCATCCTGAATGCAATATTCTACAGAGAACTGTATCGTATAAAAGATGCAACTGTATTGGATGCACCCTATTGCTGTCTTATCAGAAGCATCTCTTTGCTTGTTCACAAGAACTAACTCTAATCCAAGGAAAGGATGATCAATTGAAAATAGAGAGCAACAGACGATATTGAAAAAGTTGTTTCCATAATAATAGTACTTGCACAGACATTAGAATATGCACAACAAAGTTGTTAAAAAAGTTTCCAAATATATTAACACATGGGAAATAAATTTACTTTATGCAAAGGGGAGGAGCACTGTGCCCACTTCGAAAGCGCAAAAGCCTAGCATCACCATCACTTGTGTCAAAAATCCACATCTGAGAAAAAACAAATGCCAGATATATTCATACATCTTCAGGCAGACTGTAAAAAAATATGAAAGAAAATTCACACCAACTAAAATCGGATATCACAAAAGAAAATAAAAAGTTTTCTTTACTACAGGGAAAAGAAAAGGTTGCTCTGAAGCGACATTTTACTTCATTAAATGGAAAATGAATCAAAATGGGAAAGAATATGAGCGCTAGCTTCAATGGTAAGAACAACCATTAAACCACAAAGGAGTACATATAATTCAATGTAAACTCATGATGCTGGAAGCCAAAAACAATATTTGTTAGTATAAGATTACTACCATAGCTTAAGTGACTATACATTTATAATGCTTCATGAACAAAGCCCTTGAATTATGGAAAATAATGTTACATAGCTAATAATTGGTATTTGGTGTGATATTGCAGACATTCAAACTTACCATTTACCTTTTGCATATGCTCCCTACCTATAACTATAAGGTTTGTCAAGAAATTTAACTAAAAACAACTATATATGCATATCTACATGCGTGCATGTATGAATGTATCTTCTTAAAAAATATATATCTTACTTTAATAGAGTTGTCTGCTGATGAACTCATTAGCACCGGCTCATTAGCAAAAAAATGTAGTGAAGTGATCACACTATCATGAGCCTCTCTTATGACTGACTGGAGCCTTTTCTTTTCCAAATTCCATATGCTTATGACACCAGATGAACCTCCAGAAGCGAGAAGGGGCTGCCCATCTAGAACATGGAAATTATATAAATCATAAATCAATAAAAAAATAAACACAAACCACTTGATAACACAAAAGGCTCAAAGAAGAATGGCAGTTCTTCAATTTAACCTTGTGATATATAGGGTGCGTTTGATTTGCAAAAATTCAGGGGACTGGACAGCACAAAAATTTTTGTGCCTTGTTTGATTTGAAAAGTGATCAGGGGACAGGACAAAAAAGGTGGTGAGGGGCAGGACAAAAATCCAAAATTTTGTCCCCCACCAAACCATGGGACAAAAAGTTGTCCCATGAACAGACTAACAAAAGACAAAATTATCCTTACATCTCTCTCTCCTCTCTCTCTCTCTCTCTCCTCTCTATCTCTCTCTCCTCTTTCTTTCCTCTCTCATCTCCCTCCCTCTCTCTCTCCTCTCTCTCTCTTCTCTATCTCTTTCTCTCTCCTCTCTGTCCTCTCTCTCTACATAATTATACAAAATTATATATTGTATATTTATATATTAAATAATATATATTATAAAGGGTATTCCGGTAAATTTAATATTATTTTGTTTGTGCTATCCATTATCCATCAAACAATATACAAGACAAAGAATTGTCCTGAAACTCAAGGATTTGTCCTGTTTTGTCCTGTCTGTCCTGTGCTGTCCAGATACCTTTTGCAAATCAAACGCACCCATAATATATTCTTATTGGAAGAATTCATCATATCAGACTATCAGTTTCCTCCAGCAGGGAAAAGTAACACAAGAACACTCATTAAAGAAATATACTCCAAAAGGCCAAAAAATTAGTTGGTTCATACTTGAAACTGCAACAACATTATAAAACCCGATGCAGTGCATACTGCATATTCAGTTGAAGGGGGATCAAAACAACTTTGAGACTACAGATGGTAAGAATTTCAATTCCTCAAATAGAAAAACAAAAGCACAAAGTTTATCTGACTCAAAGGCTTCAAAACACATGTATTAGAAGACAAGACATGAGGTTTTTCTGTTGCTTAGGAATAGAATGAAATGCTTCCCACTCTTACCAGTGCTGAAAGATAAGGCAGTCACAGAACCTCGCGTAGAATGTGTAAATGTAACCAACTCTTCATCATAACGAATGTTGTGAACATGAATCTTTCCATCTGCACATCCAACTGCAACGACATCTAGAGCAGGGGATGAAACGCAACAGGAGATAGGTGAATTCCAACCCTTAAATTCAAATATTTTTTTCTTTGTGCTGATGTTCCAAAGCTGCAGAGGACCTTGCTCAAACCCAATAAGAACCTGCTTACACGCTTCTCAATCATAAAGGGCAGTGATAAATCTAACCAATACAAGAGAAAGACATGTTTATGTTTACCTTATTCAGGTAAGTATCTGGATGTGTTATACATGTGGGGCTAAATTTCTCATTTAGCATAATGTGACCGGATGGGACAAGGTTTTGGTCAATTCCCTTAAATGCCCACAAGAACATGTTACCAAGAGCATCAACACTGATGATACGTTCTCCGAACAACAGTAGCAATTTAACTTTAGCATTATGCCTGCTCCAAGTTGCAACCTGCAAAAGTAACAAGTGTTAAAATCCTCAAATGATCCAAAATGGAAAAAAAACAGCCAGAGCATTAGGGTGAGAACCTGGTGCGCACGCTTGAAAACGCCAATGTCGTTTCCATATGCAGCAAAAGTGTATTCGCGATAAGAAGCAAGGGCACCAATCTTATTTGCAAGTTGAGGACCTTCAATGGAAAGTTGAAAATTTTGATAGAACCACAAAAATTGAAAAAATAAATGAACAAAGTAAAACAATAGTGTTATCTTACCAACGAGAACCAAAGTGAGCTTTGCACACTGCAGAGAGCAAAACAAATTACACATTAAAAAATGTCAATAAAAGAAATAGAAAAGGAAGGGATGTGGGCGTGGTCCTGAAATTACATTGAAAATCTGAAAAGCCTTTCCGACGCTGACAGTGACAAAAGTTTCGGTACCAAGTCTCTGAACAGAGAAGGGGACGCTGCTTGTTATGCATCCAACAACTCTGTAAGGTTCAAATATACCCATCGTTCGTCTGCCTCCGTCCCTCTGCTTCGCTTCTACGATTTACAGCCAACCAACTCTCACCTCCCACCACCACCACACTGCCTTCGACCAGACCAATGCAGGGTTTAAGCGTTAGGGTTTTATAATGTTTACTATTTTAACATGGTGGCTTCTAAGGTGAGGGAGCAAGTAAGTCCCTCACCCGTGAATCATCTTTTTTAGCCCTTAGATTTATTAATAAAATAATTGTATGGTTGAGATTGAAACTGGTAAATGACTAAACAGGTTAAACAAAATAATCAAAGTGACAATTTTACCCCTACCCCCTTCATCCCATCTCACCCCACTAGAAACAGAGGCAGCAAACGATCAATGTTTTAAAAACTGGTTCAAACGGAGAACCGAAAAGGAGAGCGGTTCAAGGTTCAACCTAATCAACCGGTTGAACCGGCGGTCAAACCAATATACCTGTTTAAAGTTTAATCAATATACCTGTACATATATTTATATATATAATTACATAAAGAGATCAATCAATCAGTAAAATTTAAATCAATGTTACCATAACAAGTTCAAATTGTTCAACAACCAAACAAGCACACAACACAAATCCAAGTTACAAAGTTAATATTTAAAGTAAAGTGCAACAAATAGGATCTTGAAAATAGTAAATTAACAATTCATGATCAAGGCTTCTCAAATTCATGATAAGAAAAATACTTTATTATGGAAATAAAGCAACTAATCCAAGAAAACAAGGTGTGCCAAGAGATTAGCAAACAAAACCATTTTACAAGAGCAAACAGACCAACCAAGATAAACACCATGAAAAGCCTCCCACCACTAATAAAAACAGAAAAAGACAAGGGAGGCATTAGGACCCCTGCAAAACAAAATCACGTCCCTTAAGATATAGCTCATGTATATGTTTTTATCCTTTTGCAATAAGCATGTGCTTGGTTGGAGTTCCTCAAGGTTCCAGTTGCACCGTGCTCCATCAGAATTTACTAATAGATATAATATTCCACTACAATGAGAAGCAAGGAGAATTGCAGAATTTTCCACCTTGCCAACTCCCTGACTTGCTTTACGGCACAAAGCTTCCAGGAAGAACCCAGACTACTCCAACACATACACGCAACATACACACCCACCCACCGCCCAAAAAAAAAAAAGAGATATCTGTTCCAGACCCTTAGGTAATCTCCACGGAGCCACCAGACAATGAACGAATTGAACAGAAAATGCACGTGAAAAAGCAAAATAGCAATTATTCATAATCTGGACACTGGAGTCTGGACTGGACCGCATGAAAGTTGAGTTTTACTTATAGATTAGAACCATAATAACAGTGAAGGGAAAGACCGTAACAGAGCTCACAAGAAAAAACCATAACAGGGAAGGGAAAGACCCATCTTACCGAGCGAAGGAAGAGGGAAGCCGAGTACCCAGCCGTTGTGCGCCGCCGTCGTCCAGAAAAGCGCCGTCGTCCGGTAGTCGTGACTCGTGAGGCAGGGTAGGACGTGAGGAAGGGAAAGGAAAGTTAGGTTTTTGTCTTTTTAAATAGTTGGACCACTAAAACGGTTCTATGGTTCAACCAGAATCGAGGGCCTGGCAGGTTGATGGTTGGACCGGTCCAACACTGTGACTAATAGACTTGACATTTTCTTTCAAGTTTTTTTTTTTCATTTTCTATCCAAGTCCCCACCTCCACCCCTCTCCAAGTCTCCATCCCTCTCCTCCAAATTCAAAACCTTCGCCAACATCTTCATTGCCATAGTAGATGTCGAATTCCTGGCCTCCCTTACCACTTCAAATGAACTGGTAGGGTTATGGGCTTGCTCATGCTATTCGCCATCGAGTTCCTCACCTACCATTACATGATACTCCTCGTACACACGTGCCGCAAGCTCGAATCCTTCTTGGGCTTTTCCAAAATCAATTCTTTGACGATCTTAGCTTCACCATTTGTGGCCCACTTGGTAGATTCATCGTAGACTCCATGATCATTCTTTCTCAATTGGGTTTTTGAGTCAGCTACCTTATCTTCATTTCCACAACTCTTGCTTTTGTCACCACCGATGACGAAGACCCCTAAACGACACCGTTTTTACTTGGCTTGACATCAAAGGTTTTGTTTCTTTGGGGTTGTTTCTCTTTTTCAGTTGGAGTTGAATTTGATTCCCACCTTGACCCATTTTGTTTTTCAACTCTTTATTCTAAAAAAATGAACTATAATCCGTGATATATTTCGTATGGGTCCCAAGCTTCATTAAACTTGTGCACCTTATTACGAGTGTGGACTTGCACATACACGACAAGCATCTATTGAGGAATAAGTAGCAAGATTTCTTCATATAGTAGGACACAATGTCATAAAACGTGTGATGTCTTTCTTCTTTAGACGTTCTGGTGAAACTGTTAGTCGTCATTTTCATAGAGTATTAGATGCTTTGATAGAGTTGGAGGAGTTATTTCTGAAACAACCTCATGGGACACAAGTTCCTCTAGAGATACTTAACAGTAGGTTCTACCCATATTTTAAGGTAAATATAAATCAGTGTCTTATTCTAATATTAAGGTAATTGGCATGAGTGGTTAAAAGCCTCTCGTCCCTTAACTAGGGTCTCGGGTTCGAATCTTGGGTATGGAAAAAACCTCAGCTAGGAGGGATGCCACCCAAAGAGGTGTCGAACAAATTCCCGCAGAAGATTAGTCCCCGTCTCAGGTTGGCGATGGGATACTCCTCGAAGTAGATCGAAAAATATATATTAGTAAGTTGATGTTATAGACGTTTAATAAGATAATTGAATGGCATGACTGTATTGGAGTAATTACACACGTGCATGTTAAAGTTCCAATAGAACTTGCACCCAGATAATGTGGTAGAAAAGATTACCCTACACAAAATATATTGTTTGCGTGTTCTTTTGACTTGAAATTTACACATGTCTTGGTTGGATGGGAAGGAACGACTTCAGACTCAAGAATAGTAAAATGTGCTTTGAGCTTTTGACACATTCATATCCTCTTAAAGTCCCACAAGGTAACGAAAAATATAAAAACTTTGTATAAGTATATGATTTAGTTAAACCAATGAACTCCTTATTTTTTATAGGAAAATATTATCATGCTAATGAGGGGATGGAAGAGTTGTCCCTAGATGGGATGACAAGAAAATCGAAATATTTTTGAAAATTTGTGTTGAAGAAATAGATGTTGGTAATAGGTCAAGTACACACTTCATTAAAGATGGGTGGTAGAATAGGAAAAGTTAGAGGCATGTTTTGCACACTTCCTGTGATAAGCCAAGTACACATTTCACTTAAATTTCTATTATATGAGCATGTTTTGCATTCCATAATTAGATCAAAAGAATGGACTCGACCACTCGGGTGATTTAGATATTCTTGAAAACTTAGAGAGTGTTATTCGGTTACAAGATACTTAGCGAAATTTCAATGATGAGGATGATAACGATGTACCTGAACATGATGAATGACAAGATTCGACACACTCAGATGTCAGATTCATGGGGAAAAAAAGAGATACATTATAGATCAATTGCTTAGATATGAGTAGCATAAATATTACAAAATTGTTGGGATAATTTTTTTATGGATTTTTTTTTTGGTCCTTGACCAAGAGTATACCCCGTCAAAAGTAAGGACTAATCTCCTGTAGGACAATGAATAACACCCGAAGGCGAAAAAACCCCTCTCAGCGGCAATTCGCTCCATATGTAAGAGTTGAGATTCGAACCCCAGCCACTTAATTAAGGAGCACAAGTCCACCACCACTTATGCCAACCTCCGTCAAACTTTATGAAATATTACCAAATAAACATATACAACGTTACTATGTTTTTAATTGTGTATGTATAAAATTCTTTCAGATTGTAAATACAATAACGTAACTATGTAAATAAATAATAGTAACTATGTATATATAACGTAACTATATAAATAAATATATATAATGTAACCTTTTTTTATTTTTCACTAAAAAAGGATATTCATTCAAATTGGTAAAATATATCGAAAACAACACAAATTCAACATCGCTAAAAACCGAAAAGGATGAATCTGCGAACAAACTCACAGCACCCAGGTTAATAGCATAACACGACAAAATGCCTACAAATCTGACAAAATCAAAGTGACCGGAATAACCATGCCTCCGGATTTGTAATGTTGACGCCCAAATCTTGATTGAATCTGTAATGGGTCGAAGCTGATATGACAATCTGAACCAAACGAACACCGCAACAAGACGAGAAACCAAACGATGCCGCAAAAAGGAGACGAACAAAAATAAATAAAATTCACTTTTAGATTATATATATATATATATATATATATATATGTAAAAAGTAATATTTTTCAAAAAAGTATGTTTTTTTAAAATGAATTTTTTAATGTCTTTTATGATAATTTTTGTAAGGAAAAAAAATACTTTGACATGGTAATGGTTATATTCAAACAAGTTAAAAATCATTTTTTCTAAAAAAATGATTTTATGATTATAAAAAACTTTTGTTTTTTACTTAAAATCTCAAAAAAAAAATCTTTAAAATATTAAATGTCAAAATAATGGCTTTTTTAATTGAAATTTACTGTGGGTATAAAGCTTTTTGATCAATCATAAATTGACACGATTAACTTTTATCATAACTATCTTTAAATGAGTAATACCAGTAACACATTCTTTTTAACACTCTCCAAAACACTCTTTATTATTGGATGAATTTCATGCTGAATTTATGTGGAACTCACCCTATTTAGTGGGACTCACATGAAATTCATCCAATAGCAACAAAAAGTATGTTAAAGAGAATGTTAAAAAGAGCGAGTTACTAACATTTCACATCTTAAAATTTACACACATGATAATTTATAATTGATTAAAAATATAAACTTTACTCGATAAAAATTAAGGGAATGCTACCAAGTACCTTAAGACCATTAGTTAAGTAATCGATAAAAGAAAGTTTTTATTATAAAGTGATGCATTTAATATTTGAATAAGTGTTATATCTATTTTTTTTTTGGACAAAAGAAAAGTTAAGCAATTTCATTAATAATAATGGAGAACGCAATACATCTGATAACATCATCACAATTCACAAATTTGGAGAATAGTAATATATGTAGTCACTCATAACAAAGAGTGGGCAACTACATGGACTTTCCTCCTATCAAACTCTACCGAAAAGTTGTTAACAAAAGATGATAAAAGACTCCTACAATTTGAAATAACATCCTATAATTAACTTGGTCCTCTTAAAGGAGACCTAAGACTACAACTTTTTGCGCCTAGAATCTGGGAGGATAGCTATAGAATTTAGCTTTGAAGAAATATAATCCCTCATCACATAAATTGTGACCGAAGTCGATGGTTCGAGTTACCTGCAAGAAAGACTCAATGTAGTGCCAATTGTCTTCGACTTTATTTGCATAAACAAAAAAATTCAAAAGTAAAAAGAAAAAAGAAAAAACGCGTCCGGCCAATAACACCGAATAAGATATTTGTGGATAGGAACTGCACACAGGTTACCCAAACCACAATAATTCCAACTAAGGATATTCATGACTTCTAGCGGGCCCGAGAACCACCACCTACCAATAAAAAATGCTGCGAATTGACTCATTTTGTGGATAGCATGGGTTGCATGGTAACACCTTGAGATGTGCTGGTTTATCCTCCTTGGAAATTCCTACGTATCTTGTGGTCATATTCCATATCTTCATTAACTCCATCATGTGCATGTGGGCTAGCCAAAATGTTATTGTTGTGCGTCAGAATCTTTTCACACCAGACCACCGAATTCATGGGGATTAGGATCAATCGGGAATCATTTGAAATTTGAATCCCCTTATCCTTGTTACTGACATTTAACACCGAAACACTCATAATCCTCCTAGCAGGCCCCTCACCATTGACATCTGCATGATTCTCGCGATTAGCCGCTGCATGGACGTTAGGGTATTGTGCGTCCCTTTCGTCCCTCAGCTAGTACCCCCCTAAGCGCCCACACTGCCGTCGTTGCTTCGCCCTCAACGCTACTCTCCATCCCTGTGTTTTGTGAGCCTGCACCCAGAACTCAACATGATACAACGGGATGTTTTGAATAACAACTTCAATTGCCATTCTCCCAAGGATAAGCAAATAGTTATCAAAGGACCAACGACCACTTTTCTCTACGCTCTCCATATCCTGGTGAAAAAATTGAAATAAGAAAAGACCAGGGGAAGTCTCTTTTATCACAACTCCTTTCACCGGCCTCCAAATGCTCGCCAAACGCTCCTTCATAATCATGACTCTGATAGGCCTGTCAGTGAGAAAATGACCCATTAAGAGATGAAAATCATTCACCATTGCCGCTTCCTCTCCCACCTCAAAACTCAACCCTTCCTCCTCGTCACCGTCGAGGGATAAACCCCCCATATTGACATTCACCTCTGCCATGCCTAACAACAAAAGCAAGAACCACCATCTCGCAGAGAAGAGAAAAAAACCAAAACATCTCATAGAGGAGAGAAAAAATCAGAACATCTCATGGAAGAGAGAAAATACGGACCACAACACTTTTAATATGCAACCTATTCCGAAGTGTTATATCTAGTTAATTAGTTGTTGAATAAAAATTTGATTTTATTGAAATATTTAACCAAGGACGTTACACACTCGATTGAAAATTAAACTCATTTAAGAATATAAACTAATATTCTTTACTTACCTCTTCGTTTTCGTCAGACACGACGGAGATTATGGCCGACCCGAACGCTGGCGTCGCGATATGGAAAGAAATTGAGGTTTCAGCGAGGTAATATTTCTCCAGTTTCAATATTATATTAGTATTTTGGTTTTTGAAATTAGACAAGAGCTGGAGAAATCGATTTGGAAATAACTTTATTAGGATTAGGATGAAAATGGTTCATCTATGTATGTATTGCAGCTACCTTGTTTGTTCGATGTGCAAAAAAGCGGCATCACCATCTTCCTCTATTCTGAAGCGCCTACGAGATGACGCTACAGCCATTTCCACTCAAGATATGTTGGCATCAGCTGCTATGGTCCTGCTTCAGTCATTCAACCAACTTGGCAGGTAGCTAACTAACTAACTTGTTCTTCCTATACACATTCTTTTTAAGATTACGATTTTTTTTTTTAAATATTCATTGTATGGCCTTTTGCAGGACACCTGAAATTTTGAATCATCTCAGACTATATTTCATTTCAGTAAAAGCTATTCCTGCTCAAGTTCTTCTCACTGGGTATGCTTACCTTCACTCTCATCTGACTGCATTTTCTTGTCTTGAATCATGATTTCTTTAACATCTTCCAAAAAAAAAAAAAATTTAACATTGCACCTATCATAATATGAGCCTGGGACTTGTGTCCTTGCTAGTGTTTGACATGGATACTTAATTCTCTTTTTGAATTATCCATGTAACTATGTTTGTGAACATGACATTGGAAAGTGACAATATATGCGGAGAAATGTTCATTCTTTTTCTATTTTGGTTCATGATCAGAGCCTGTTTTCAAATAGCAGAAGGTTCTGCTGTAGGCGTTCAAGAATTTCTCGAGGAGTTTCTTAATGGATGGAGTCTTGGGGATGTACAATACGGCACTGTCATTTCAGAAGCAAATATAGATCGTATGAAAGTAGATTTGACAGGCACTTGGTTCTGGGAATTGATGAATATTTGCAAGTTGTCGAGGTCTATGCTGTCACACTTCTTGCAACAGTTCTAAAAGATGTTGATCTTGCAATTTCCTGGGTTGAGAATGCTTCATTGCCGGAAGAAAATCGACAGGTAAACTAAGTAAACTCTTTTTAATAAATATTTTGATTAGTGTGATTTTCTCATTTATTTACTAACTACTGCTACGTGCCACTATATTTGTAGAGACTTCTGAGAAGGTTACACTCTATGCATTCTCTTAAAAGTACAAATAGCATCGAAGTTTACTCTTTGAAAGAACTAAATGCATTTGAAGGATCGCCTAAAGCCTTAAAAGGCAAACATGCAGACAATAAAAAGTATAGGTCTAAAGAAGCTGTTCTAAAACTGTCTGACCGAATAGAACCATATTTCTGGTGCTTCCGTGCTATCAATTTGAAGTTTGGCACTGCTAAGTTTGTCATATCCAATGGGAAGATTATGCTTGGTTGTTTGATCTTGTCCACCTGTTATGTTTTCAGAAAGAAACAAGCTACTTTGAAAAGGTACTCACTTAAATTCATGTCTAAAGAGGAGTATTTTCCAGAGTATGTCCATAATACATCAAGTATTCCCGGTTCATATCCTATCACCTTAGAGGACATGATCACCATTTATATCAATATAGCTTCAGTTTAAATTGACATTTTCATTGTTTTGGTTGTTGTTGTTATGTTTTGGGGTGGGGGTCACTGGGCTTTATGAAAAGCTATGAAAATATTTACTTTTAACATGTTTTGTTGGATAGCTGACTAACTTATATTGAAATTATTTATTTAATGTATACTAATAACCTGATAAATTGATGCATAATTTGTATGTAGAACGGGGGAATATTATTTTTCATGGAGTTGAACTTGACGTGGAGCGTTTAGCATATACCTAGGAATGATGGACTGATAGAAATCTGGATTGGCAGATTATGAGTTGCTATTTTGATGTGTGACTTCAAACACTTGTGATTCTTGGTTTTGTAAGTCACAGAATTTATAAGATATGTTGGAAAACTTTTTTCAAGAGTCACGCCATTCCATATGGGTTGACCTCTATAGCTTTGAGGTAAAATCATTGCATTGAGCTCAAAGCCCCTTATTGCAATTCAAGGTTGGCCCTTGATGTGATTTATTTTAGGAAAAGGGGTCCAAAAACACCTTTCAACTTAGGTAGATGTGCAGTTTGGTCCTTCAATTTCAAAAACGTGCAAAAAGTTCCTTCAACTCCAATAAGTATGCAAACAAGTCCATGTCTATCAGAGCCATTAAAAATTGATAGAAATGTCGTGTTTGTCACGTATTGTTAAAACTCACAAAAGTGGTGTACCATGTGCCTAGCATCTGAGGGTGTTTTCGTGAATAATGGGTATCGTGTGCAACCTTAACTTTATCTTCCGATATCCTTTGTTGCTCCAACACACTCAGACATATAGAAGAAGAAGGGGAAGAGAAGAAAATGAAGACGAGGTTCAAGAAGAGAAGGAAGAATGGGCATGTGAGTCAGTGGCGGATCCTACGCCCTGAGTTAACGGGGGCAATCTATTTAAAAAAAATTAAAAAATATAATAATTATTATCATACATATGGAAATAAAGACATAAACGTTAAAATCATAAAATTTTAATATATATAATAAAATAAAATAGAGATGAAAGTAGAGATGAAATGGCCGGATGAATGAGAGTGATCGAAAAAGTAGAGAAGAAAGGGCAATGAGTTCAACTCTATGAAGCACAGACACCTCTTCGAAGTGCCGTGTCGCGTGTCGGACACACATCAGACACCAACACTTCTCAGACACGTGTCAGACACCCCTCAACGGTGTCACAATTAAAAAATAAATTTTTTCGACTCAGACACCTCGCGGACATGGCTTGGACTCTCTTATCATAATTTTTTTTAAAATGTCAACTTAGCATTTTGAGATCATGGGTCACCATTCACCAACCCTAAATATTTGAGACAAATATTTTCTAAAAAGATCATGGGTCACCAACCCCAAATTAGATCTTTTATTTTTTGAGACATAATTCAAAATGATGCCTCTTAACATTTTGTTAGGCCCCCTATTACTAAGATGTATTTTGGAAAGAAGGGTAAGAAGTAGCCCAATGCAGATGGGTCTACTCCGGGGCAGCCATAGTGACACTATGGTACACACTAAGTAAGTAGGATAACAAACAGGAGAATATTGCCCTGTTATGCTGAGAGTAAATAAAAGAGGATAGTGAGAGAAATTGGGTAGGCATTCGATTAGTAGTGGAAATGAGGGGAGAGAGTCACACTCTCGAATACGTGACAGGGCCTATTGTAGCTTCTTCTCTTTTCTTTTATTACAACATTTTCTCTCTGATTTAGGAACCTTATCCCCAGAGAATTATATCAATACACAAATTCCATTCAGTATCATTTAGTTCTTGCATTTTACCAGTTCTATCAACTGGTATCAAAGCTTTCGGATTATGGGAGTGATTGATGGTCTTGACGAGAGGAATGGAAGCACGGCTTGAGTTTCTGGAGCGTGGGTTCGAAGGGTTTATCACCATGCGTGAAGATTTCCAAGAGCTGCGGAGGGCGGTGGAGGAAGAAAAGCTCGAGAGAATCGAGATTAAGAGACAGCTCGGGGAATTGATCGAGATGATGAGAGGATTGTCAACTCGTGTGGATCGACATGATAGGGGAAACGGAGGAAGCTCCTCGAGTAATAGTGAGGGGAACAGAGATGAACGCTGGAGGAAGCTTGAGATTCCAATCTTCAATGGAGAGGATGCGTATGGGTGGGCAAATCGAGTAGAGAGGTATTTCGAAGTAAAAGGGACGAGGGATGAAGAGAAACTCCAAGCAGTAATGGTGGCGATGGAAGGGAAGGCACTCACCTGGTACCAATGGTGGGAATTTTGTACTCAGAACCCTACTTGGGATGAATTCCGATCAGCGGTGGTCCAGAGATTCCAGCCATCAATGATGCAAGGTCCTTATGAACGTCTGTTAAGCCTCAAACAGACAGGGACAGTGGAAGAGTATCGAGAAAATTTTGAGCTGTATGCAGGTCCACTCATGAGGAGCTCTCAACCAGAGTATTTGAAGGGGATTTTTCTAAATGGGTTGAAGGAGATGGTGCGACCTGAACTGAAACTATACCCAATAGAAACCTTATCACAAATGATGGATTATGCTCAATAGATAGATGAGAAAAATATAGTGATGAGTAAGGGGAGCATGTGGGTGAATAAAGGTGGTGGTGGCACGAGAATTTATAATAATACTAGAACAATAACATGGGAATTAGGGGCAAAAAACCAGAGCCAAGGTGGTAGTGGAGGCGGATCGTCGGTGGGAAATTCTAGCTCTGATAGATCAACTGGATCTTTTAGAGGGAGAGCATTCCGGAAACTCTCAGATGCAGAATTAGAGGAGAGGTCAAGGAAGGGGTTATGTTTAAGATGTGATGAAAAATTCCGACCCGGACATGTATGCTCCTACAAACAGTTTCAGGTCCTACTTTTGGAGGGAGGCGAGGAGGAAGGGGACGAAGGAGGAATACCTGAGAATTCGCAGGAAAATCTAGAATTCGAGTTGAAATCCCTAGAGTTATCCTTGTGTAGCATCACAGGTTTAACCTCAAAAAAATCCATTAAACTGTGGGGCAATTTGGCAGGTAGAAGGGTAGTGGTGTTGGTGGATTATGGAGCCTCTCACAATTTTATTTCTTCAATTATTATGAGGGATTATGATTTAACAGTGACAAGGGCTCCTCCTTACACGGTGGAGGTAGGGGATGGTAGGAAGGTTAGGTGTGAAGGAATGTGTGCAAAGCTGATTTTACAAGTACAGGGATTGGAAATTCAGCAGGACTTCTTTATTTTTGAACTTAGTGGAGTTAATGTGGTGTTAGGAATAGAGTGGTTGGCAAGTTTAGGAGAGATCCGTGCCAATTTCAATGAGCTCACATTACAAATCCCAACAAACAATGGAACCAAGTTACTTAAGGGTGAACCCGAGCTGTCTAGAGCAGTTGCATCTTTCAAATCCGTTTTAAAGGCAATCCAAGATGCTGGGCAGGGTTTTATACTAGCATATCAGATCATGGTACAACAAGCAGAGGCAGAGGAACCTTTACCACAGTGGTTACAGAAGGTTGTGGATGCATATTCAGAGGTTTTCCAAGAGCCACAAGGTCTCCCACCCCCTAGGAGGCAAGACCATGCCATTGTACTCAAGGAAGGAGCAGACATTCCAAACCTTCGACCGTATCGATACCCCCACTACCAGAAAAATGAAATTGAGAAGTTGGTAGATGATATGCTGCACTCCAGAATTATCAGGCCAAGTGTAAGCCCTTATTCAAGCCCTATCATCTTAGTGAAAAAGAAGGATGGAGGGTGGCGTTTCTGCGTAGATTACAGGGCTCTCAATAAAATCACCATTCCAGATAAGTTTCCAATCCCTACCATTGATGAATTATTAGATGAATTGGGTGGAGCTGTACTTTTTTCTAAACTGGATTTACGGTCAGGTTATCATCAAATCCGGATGCGAGAAGAGGATATTCCTAAAACGGCTTTCAGAACACATGAAGGGAACTACGAATTTGTAGTAATGCCTTTCGGCCTCACTAATGCACCATCTACGCTTCAGTCACTTATGAATGAGGTGTTGAGACCATTTCTACGCAAATTTGTCGTTGTTTTCTTTGATGACATCCTCATATATAGTAAAAGCAATGAGGACCATGCTAGACACTTGCAGGCAGTGTTGTCCCTATTGAAAGAGCACCAATTATTTGTCAACAAGAAGAAGTGTACCTTTGGGTAGAGGCAACTTGAGTACCTGGGCCATGTGATATTAGAAAAGGGGGTATCTGCAGACCCAAACAAGTTAGAGGTGATGCCGTCTTGGCCCACTCCCAAGGATGTCAAGGCTCTTCGAGGCTTTCTTGGGTTAACTAGGTACTATAGGAGGTTTGTACGAGGATATGGAAATGTGGCTTGACCTTTAACTCAATTATTGAAGAAAGATGGATTCCAATGGACCCAAGAGGCTCGAGAAGCCATGGAGTCTCTGAAGCAAGCCGTGGCCAACCTACTCACTTTGCATGTCCCTGATTTTTCCAAACCTTTGTAATTGAGACAGATGCTTCCAATCAAGGACTAGGTGTGACACCCTGTTGTGCCCCATTGTGTTATTATATTAAAACCTCATTATTTAATTACTTAATTGCACGCTTAATGTGAAAATACGTAAAGTTTGAAAACTTATTTAATAACCATATAACTTCAGCAAATTAAACACACCAACGTTGTAATATATAAATACACACCTGTTTAGTCATTACAATACCAAAACACTGTTGAGGGTATCCTCTCAGTAGAATCTCTCACAGGCATATACTTAAACAAAATTTATACTTAGCGGAAAATATAAAACATCTCACGAGACGTACTGGCCATACATCCTAAACTCTATCACCGTGGTTCATAGCTCGACCTCTAGCTTCCGGTTCATAGGGAGTTTCATCCAACTCCTCACCATCAAGCTCACCCATAGGGTCTTCTCATACGATCACATAATAAATAAAAATACGACATACAGAAAAAGATAGGGGATAAGAAACATCTTAACGTCAAACGTGGAAAGGGTTTAGCAACATTTAAATCCACAACAGCACATTAAACATACTTCTCCATATATCTCTCTCTATATACTTATTTAAACACACCCATCCTCGACAATCGTCTATTATTTTCCTTTACCTTCCATCATGATGAAATGCAATGCAGTATGTATAATCAGGTGCAACCAGATATCCGGATATCCATCTCAAGTTAAACAGACTATGTTTCAAGTCCACCATGTGAAAATATCACAGACCATGTTTCAGGTCACCCCCTAGTGCCATAACCCCTCATCACTATTTCATAAATAACCTCAACCATAATCACATCTCATCAGCCCATCACTATATCACAATAATAATCTCGGTTAGGCACTTCTAAACTTAAATATCATGAACCCCCGCATACATCACCCTACTCATCATGTATCAATACTCATAAAATCTCTAATCACATTAATCACCCATCATATCATCATTCAAATCATCTCCACATAAATAAATAAATAAATAAATAATATAACAACCAGTCCACTGATCATAGTATTTATAGACAATTCATCACATATCATCAAAGACAGGCAAATAGTCAAACAGTATAATATTTCCAGACAATTCATCACATATCAAGCAGTGTATCAAAGACAGTCAAATAGTCAAACAGTCAACCTCTCTATTTCGCCTCCTAGTAGGGTTTAGATCGCCCTACGCCATTATCGCATTAAATGTCACTTCTCAATTTCCGACGTTAGATGGCTTCTTTACCCCCACCTTTTAAGGCGTTCGGAGGTTTTTCCGGAACTTCACAGCCATGCAGTCAGCTCCAGTCAGAGCTTCCAGAGAGTAATTTCTGCTTCCTCACAGCAAGTACGAACATGAACGATAACCCAGGGAGTCGATCCAAACATAGAAACATTCAGACAAAATACTAAATTAATTTCTCAACATCCACACTATAAATTTAACTCACTAGCATAATTAATTTCTCAAAAACATCATTGATTTAAATGAAAACAGATTTGGGGTTTTTAGGGTTCATAACATAATTTGGGGAAAATCAATCTTACCCAATATTAATGACATTAGTTTAGGGAAACACTAATTCATAGTCCCAATTGTATAAAACAAGTTTCAATTTCAAGATTAAACTCTGGATTTAAAAGGCTAGGGTTAGGGTTTCAAAAATCAATTTGGGGCTTTTATAACTAGGAGAGATTAGGGTAAAACACTCACCCAAAGTGAAGAGGTAATAATACCACGACCAAATAGAGAGGCGGTGGCGGAGGCACGACGGGGACTCCGGCGAGGACAGCAAGCGCTCGCTGTTGGACAATGACGCACAACGAGGAGCCAGACGCACGAGGTGGTCCAAACTGGTGGCAGTCGCAGGTGTGTCCTACCCTTGACGACCAGACGCGAGCGTGGGGTGGCATCACAACCACGGCGAGGACGAACCAAAAAAGACAGAATGCGCACGATGATGCTAAACGGGTTTTCTCCTTCGAGCGAGGTCGTGATGGTGGTCGCGTTGTGCTTAGGCCGGTGGTCGACGGAGCTCAGTCGGCGCGGCTGGGTCCCTTGGATGGTGGCTGAGCTTTTTGAGGAGGAGGCATAAGAAGTTTTGAGTGTAGGGAGAAGAAAATAAAATGAAGAAGTGTGGGGGTCAAGTACGAGGCAGAGAGGGAGATAAGAAAGAAAAATATTTCTTTTAATTGGTAAGATGTACAAAAATGAATGGTTAAGATTAAGTCTAGAAAAAGAAATGATGTTGCCCCTTGGCTCTAAAAATAATAGGTGACAAATATATGTTTTATTCTAATTTGAGTAAAGATTGATGATTGAATTTATCAATCAAGAAAATCAGTGATTCAAAATAAATCTCCAGTTAACACTAAACTAATTTATTTTCAAATCTAAAATTAACTAGAGTAAAATTTGAACATAACTTTCTTTCAATCATATTATTTAAAATATTTTTCTAAACAAATACTAATAGTGACAATAACACAATATTATTGTTTAGTAAGCGTGCTTACACTGAAATAAGTCAGTGCTAACGCACTTAATAAAGTAATTTTAAAAGAGTAATAAAACTACTCAAACTAAACAAAATAAAAAAAATAAAAATTTAGATAATTAATCACTCCACTTAAAATAATATAATTTTTTTTTCCAAATTTGAAGAACAGTAAAAACTGGGGTGTTACATTACTACCCCACTTCAAAAAATTTCGTCCTCGAAATTTCATGACTCGAAACTAAACAGGATCTTGTAATTACATCTTAATCCAAATATCCTACATTGTACTTCCCGTATTCACTTTCCCTTAGATGACTTTTTGTAACTTAACCACACATTTCATACTTATTCTTCATTTGGATGCTGGAAGATACTCCATGAAGTCTGTTAAGTTCTCTGATACATACTTGTTTACTTCTCCACTGTATAATTGATCTTAACATGTAAGTAGGGTGTCGACTTCATCAGTGTGTACACGATCACTCGAAACTAATCAAAAATCTTAGAGGTCTTCGGTAAACTCATAACGAAAATTCATTGTGACTCCATCATCTTAATAAGAAAGATCTCAAACATCAAGTTATCTCATTTTCACTATACTCGATTAATGCTGACATCCTGATATGAATCAGATACCCATCCTCATGACTCAAGAGATAGGTCACACGTCAATGACTTTTGGAAGAATACAAAGTGAAATTTATCAAAAACGGTAAGTTCTATAGAACTATGATAAGCCAAGCTCTTAAGGATTAAGAGAGTGAATTTTCAAGAAAGATTTTTTTTTTCCTTCTAAACTCTACCTTCTCGAGAAAGCAGAAAGAGGAATTTTACCAAACAGAAGATAAAGGGATTATTCGACATGTAAAAAGTGTCTTCAATAGGTTCATGAGTGTAAAAATGCAGGGCCATTACATGTTTACATTCATGACTCTAATAAAGTCCCCTCTTTCACAATAACATCCAGCGGATTAAGAAATCAAAAGATGAACAGTTCCTAACCCCAAGAGTATCCATTCTTAATACATGGAATTTACAAAACAACGATTTAAAGAGAAAACAGTCTGGCAAAAAAAAAAATCAGACTGGATCACATCTACCAAAAGTAAATGTGACTAGACTAAGTCTCATCAAGAAACTTCTGTTACCACAAAGTTATCTGTGTTACAACTCCTGAAATAGTCATAATAAATTCTTTCAACGAAATGTGAAAATATCCAGGCTAATGAATATTACCAAATCAATCTACTCAAATGTCTACTAAAAAAATTTAACGGTAAACAAGGAGATAGTTTGTATCATAATTGTATAAACATCATGATGCCATTGTTTGTCTCTAGAGTGACCACTCAGGACTTAACAAAAGAACATGGAGTTGCATACCTTGCCATCCAATTTGGGTAGTTGAGGGGCGGGAACAGCTCCGGCAGCAGTCAGACCACCATGACTTGATGATGTCTCCGATTTGTCCTCGAATTTCATAAACTGTCCCATTTGTGTTGCAGCCAGGTGAGCATAGCATGTAGGAACAACAACAAAAATGGCAGTGGTACTCCTCTGATACACATAGGATAGAGAATGAACAAGTTCCTGAAGATCATCCGGGGAGAAGACAATCTCATCTAACAGAACATGACAGTGTGTAGGCCTAATGGTGCCTATCATTCCAGCATGAGCACATAAGTAGAAATCATAATTTTGAAGATGACAAACTTTATTATCAATTATAGTTCTAGGAGGACCAATTGATGAGTTGTTAATGGAGACAGTACCAATTTTGGGGCAAAAAGCCTTACTGAATTGGATTTCGACGACCTTTCCGAGCGAGATACTTGAAGGAGAAATTAACTTTCATCACTTCCTTGGTAACTCTACAATGCCTCAAAGGTGGTACGAGAAGCGAGAACGACATCAAGGAACACGAAAATGATGTTGCAACGCGATACAGAGTAATGCGTTTTGCATCGCACGCAAAGTGCAAAACTATAATCAGGGTAGAAAGATAAACAACAACAACGACAATAACCACAACAAAAACAAATGTAAAAAGCCTAAAATATTTTATTATTCCTCAAAATCAAAATAATAACTAGTAATTAAATACTAACAAACAACTATTTCCAAAATAATAATCTATCATCGTCTAACGGTTCAAACTTAAAGCAATCTCTATAATTAAGCACTAGTATGATCAACACTAGTATGATCATTCAAATCTCTTGCTCGTCCATCGTATAATTAAACTCATTTATTTCATCTTAACACACCCTAATAGTCCATTCAAAATGACTTAGAATCTTAGACTCCTTACCAAATCCAAATTTTAAACAAAATCAAAGCCTAACCAAATCCCCTAAATTTACCTTATAACCTTATGTCTCAAACCAAATCCAACTTAATTCTATTTTCATAGATCAAATCTCACTTAAAAAAAAATCTCCTCACAAGCTAAAGTTATTCTTCATCTTAGTAAATTCCAATAACCTCAAAGTGATTAGAAATTAATTTTATTCTCAACATAAAGACTTAAGTACTTGTCATGGACAAGCCACACTCAACTCAACTTCTCTTATAAACACCATATACTTAAACCTCCTTTTCTTTAAACAAACTTACCATCATTAAAAAATAAGCCCATATTCACATCAAAATATTAATTTCATAAACTTGAGCCTACTTCATTTCTCATCTTTTAAACACTAGAAGAGGGATCAAGCATCAAACTTAAATTTCTACAACTAGGTTAAACACTTAGGTTCCCTTATTTGATTATAAACTCTCTAAGCTCTACCAATCCTACCTTCAAAATTCCTAGTTCCTCTCTATATTTAGACCTCTAAACTATTGGGATTGGATTTTGATATTCAGTATAAACCGGGCTCTGAAAATAGGGCCGTTGATGCCCCGTCTCGAAGGATGATATATGCTACACTTTCTGTTGTTCAATTTCCAGAATTAGAGGAGTGGGAAACATAGATTCAAAGTGATGATAAATTGAAGGGTGTGATACAAGACTTACTCAGAGACTCTTCCTCTCACCCCAGGTATGTTGGTGTAAGCCCTAGAGACCAGTGTATTTCTTAGACTTACATTTGTATCTTGCTATTATATATATATATATATATATATATATATATATATATATATATATATATATATATATATATATATATATGATATGAGGCATTCCAGTTTATTGTGTTACTTGTTTAAACATAATAAAGTCCTTAGAATAGAAATTTCAGTTTAATAGAATATCAAGTATATGACTTGATCGTGAGACACTATTGAACAATGAAATCCTATTCTTAAATATCCGTAGTCAAGTATTTTATTAATAAGGACAATAATAATACAATTGAGACTATTATGTGTGCAGACTGATGACCATATCTCACGGGTCATGGATATGAGATATCGAGTCGCCACATAGGTACACATTAGAGTAATGATGTACTGGATTGACCCACCATGAGAACACTACATGGAGTGTTATGTGAGTGTCATAAGTAGTTCTCATAGTGACAATGGTGTATGCAATCCTTCGACCTGAAATCACTACGATCCCTACACGAGGAGTCGTGTGCTTTAATATCATCAAACGTCATCTGTAATAGGATGATTATATAGACAGTCATTGGGCATACCACGAGCCATGCAGAGGGATGTGAGTGACCTAGATGGAATTTGTCCCTCCTACATAACAGGAGTAATATTTGTGGGCCCCCTGATAGAGTGAGACTCAGAAATGCATGGCTGTCTTTGAAATGAGTCAATATGAGATATTGACCTCATTTGTTGTTAAGTCCACTCGGGTATTAGGGAACATGATATTGAACCATACAAGGGTGACACATTCTATGTCTTGTGTTCAATATAGATATATAGACAAAGCGATAATAATGCACATGAATATTTGTCACAGAAAGGTTTCGTCAAATCACTGACTTTCTCACTACTTAGGTAGCAGTGATGTATTGCTAGATACCACATCGCTTTTTTGTAATATTAAATGGGATTTAATATTACTACTAACGTTTTGGGAACCTATAGGGTCACACACATAAGAGCGGATCAAAAGAAGCATTAAAAGGAGAGTTGGACTCTTCTATTGGGCCTAGCGCATAGTACATGGGGCTTAGGTCAAACACTGCTCACTAACTCACTTAAGGAGGTGCTACTATAAGTAGACCACTTAAGCTATTGTGCCTACACGTTTTTTTTTACCCTAGCCGCACATAGAGAGTGACAGTGAGCAGCTGGTCTCGGTTTTCAAAGCTAGCACTGTGAGGCAGAGACGCTTCGTGTTCGTGACGTTGGACGTTCACGGGATCTCGCTCGTGTGGATACCTTAGAGACACCGTTCGTGCGGTGTTCGTGATAGACGATTTCAATCAATTCTCATCGCTTCAAGAGGTAAATCTTCTAACCATGAATCATGACCATTCGCAAGGATCCTTCGATGGGAATTTTTTTCCGCTGCGTTATTTTGTTTTATACGCAAATTCCCAACAAAGGGTATCGAGAGACGCTTGCGAAACCACGATTCTGTTACGTGGTTTACCTGTTATATATGATAACATGTTAATAATGTGAATCGTTTTTCTGAAAATTGTTTTCTGAAAATCGTTTGCATCCGTTTTTGCGAAAACTTGTTTCTGTAAATTTCGTATGTATATGATATATGCGTCTATAGCACATTTATGTGTATATATGCGATATGTGCATTGCTTCTGGAATCCTTATTATGTTCTGTGATGGCGTCAAATGTTGATGTTAAACATGATCGGTTTCAGTTCTCTGTTGGCGGCGTTAAAGGGTGTCAGACATGGAAAGTTGATGTTCTTGCGGCTGAGGTTCCAAGGGTTGAAACCCTAGCCGCCGTTCCTTGCAGCGTGAAGTGTTCACGGGCCTTGCGGTTTTAGGGTTGAGAGGTTGAAGCCCTAGCCGCCAAGGAAGCGGGAACCCCGTGCTACCTCTGCGTAGTGTGTTATTTCGAAATTCAATTTTTGAAATCTTTTATGTCACCATTTAATAACAAAATCAATTATAATAAATGAGATTTATTATATATGATATGGTTTCAAAATTTAGATTTTGAAATACTTAACTAATAGTGACATCAATTACAATAAATGTGATTTATAGTAACATCAATTACAATAAAT
The DNA here is from genome assembly GCA_030762895.1 of Sophora flavescens. Taxonomy (NCBI): domain Eukaryota; kingdom Viridiplantae; phylum Streptophyta; class Magnoliopsida; order Fabales; family Fabaceae; genus Sophora; species Sophora flavescens. The sequence continues at coordinate 14,422,500 of CM061066.1, forward strand.
GTGATTTATTATATATATGTTATGTTTTCAAAATTCAGATTTTGAAATATCTAATAATAATAATAATAATAATTGTGTATTATTATTGGTTGTTACTATTTACTTGGTAATGTATGGTGAATGGTTATGGCCTTAGTCCTTTAATCTTTTGGTTTATATTTTGAAATACGGCCTGCGTGCCGTGCCTTTCTCTTATATTCCATATGTATATTCTTTTCTCATCTCACTCCCCTCATATGTAAAATGAGGTTTCTGTTTATGTAATGTAATGATGGAGACAAGAAGACGTTATCCTGTGGGAGATCATGCTTGGAGAAGCTTGGACGCTCCTAGGTTTCAGTTTAGATTCTCTCATTGGCTTGGGAGAATCAATGCGTTAGGGGCCATAACCATATCATATTTATTTGCCTTATATATGTATGAGATGCATGTATGTATATAGTATGTTAAATGAGACACCCCGTTGTGCCCCATTGTATTATTACATTAAAACCTTAATATTTATTTACTTAATCGCGCTCTTACTGTTGAAAATACGTAAAAATTAAAACTTAAATAATAATCATATAACTTATGCATATATAAAACACACCAAAACTATATTACATAAATACACACATAATTATTCTTTATTTTACACAACACGGTTTAGGGTATCCTCTCAGTAGGATCCCACACCGGTACTTATTTATACAAACATTCTTATAACTAACTGAAAGCAAGAAACGTCTTATATGACTCACTGGCCCTAAACTTACTACGCTACATTATCAGGATCAGTAGATGGTTCTTCAGCGTCGACTTCATACTTTAACGCCGTTCAACTCTTCAACAATCTCCGTCTCGTATGGAGTTCCATCCATTTCCTCAGCAACATATTCCTTCATCTGGTCTTCTAACGTAACAAAGTAGACATACACAAAAATACAGAAATAGGGAGATAAGAAACAGTTCTATCATCATAAGTGGAAAAGATTCATAGCATATAATACAATAATAGTCACAAACATGCATCATTCAAAATCAACAATCATCCTCAATTCAATATATCATCCTCTACCCTTCAACTCATGCAACTAGACCTTTATGCTGATGTGGCCACTACTACTCCTGTCACACATCCCTCGTTAGGGATGCCGATCGATCGCCCAAGTGACACGTTCCCCACGCCTGGTGCACATTCTTATCCATGGTAAGAATGCTCATGCAAAGCAATGACACTATAGCTGCAATCGTATCGTCGGTGCACACCCCGATTCTCTCTCTCACTCTGTCAAGGGTGCTCATGCAAAGCAATGACACTATAGCTGCACAACTTAAATTCTAATTTGGAACGGTCTACAAGAACTTGGACCTCGTGTATCTCAAATACACGGTTATGAACAACAATGCAACACATGATTCTCACCGACTTTTATCAATAACAACCTAGTACCTCAAGCTTTTCCTCATATCCTCCACTTACATTCTATATCACATCACTTTTATAAAATAATAGCAAGGCACATCTAATTCATATTCAAAACTCTCACCCAAACAATCATCTCCCGAACAACATATATCCTTCCTTAAAATCAACTAAGCAATTTATCAAACCAGGCAGATCATGCATAACACAATATCAACAAAATATTCAAATATCATAAAATATCACATATAGCAAATTATCACAACCAACATATCACAATCAACTCAAATAAGTAATAAATAAAGCCAAACATCCTCAATATCATAAAATCAACCTTAATGTCGATAAACCTACAATCCCCGAATCACCATTTGTTTTACAGAAAAGGTTTTCAATGTGATTTTGGTCTTGTCGGTTACTCAACTACTAGTAGGGTTTAGGTCGCCCTACACAATTATTATATAATATGCTACTTATCGATTCCGACGGTAGAATGATTCTTTCCCCCACCTGAGTTAGCACCGAAAACACGTACACAACGATCCTCGTTATCCCGCCACAAGTTAACACAACCACCTTCATTCAAACAACATAACTATAATTAATCAACTAACAACCATCTATGACACTTTAGGGCTAGGTTCGGCCAAGACTTAGAAAATAGGTTTAGGATTATCTTCTTAATGCTATCTTTTGGATCCTAGTTACTAGAGTCTTAACTAACATAGATTACTTATTACAAGACTAAAATTTGAAACAAAATCCTCTAACCTTTAGGGTTAGGGTTTCGGCCCATATTAGGAATTTAAGCTAGGAAATTTAGTTGGATTCAAGCTCTTGGATAATGAAAGTGGAAGACATCACAAGATCATAGAAATTGGTTTCACATTAAAAGGATTTTTCTACAATTTTCTAGAATTATTTGAAGTTCTAGATCTAGGAATGGAAAAATATGATTCATGGCATAAACATGATAAATACATGAATATGAAAGCTTATATGATCAAGGAGATGAGATTTTACCTCTTGAAGATTGAAGAAATGAAGAAAATGATCAACCTTCACTATGTTGAAAACTGGACAGCTTGAGGGTGTGATGGTATTGTGAGTGTATCTCACAATATACTCATCCAAAAATCACGAACTTTGGCTTGATAGAAAGATAAGAAGAAAAGGAACAACTTTGGTGTTGAAGGTTTCATTTGGTTCGGATCATAACAGGGGTGAAATGGGACTTCTTTCTGCTGTTTCGTGGGTTGCTGAGAATTCTGGGCAGTTTCTGTATTTTGAGCCTTTCTCCCAATCCACTTATCCGTGTTTGATGATCTTTAGCTTGTTGGAAAGAAGAGAGAAAGAGGAACAACTTTTATGTTGAGTGTTTTCCGAGTTTCAGAAAGTAAGAGGGTCATATGTTTGGTGGGAATTCGGTGTTCTTAGGGTTTTGTAACTTAGTTGGTGGGGAAGATGAAGAGAATGAAGAAGATGAGGGAAATGGTGAGGGAGGCCACGGTTTTGGGGTATTTATAGGAGTAATCTTATGCCTTGTTTGGTTAAAAGGAATTGGTTTAATGGGTTTTGTGATTATTAAATTAATATAAGCTTAACTAAGGTTATAATTAACTTAACTAAGGTTATAATTAACTTAACTAAGGTTATTTTGGCTAACCATGGTTAATACTATGTGGCTCACATTTGATGGAGGTGTGGCTGATTTTGGGCCACACAAAATGACTCACCAATGAGTCATCGATCTTATCCATAGCGGTTCCCGGAAATTCCGTACGCAGCTCCGTCGTTTACCCGATTTCAGTTTTTGAGAGGAAAATAATGAAACGAAAGCAAAATGAAATAGGTAATATTTATTGGAGGTGGATGCACGAAATTGGAGAGATGTGGGAGGTTTTCAACCATGTAAAATGAGTGGTTAAGAGTGCGTAGATGCGTCTTGTTAATACCCGCGAAAGCTTGGGGGTATTTTGGTCTTTTTACCTAAATGTCATGATTACTTGCATTTAATGCTCATAAATGCTTAGTGACTCATCCTCCATGAGTCATCATGTATGACTCATTGTCCCTATCTCTTGACGGATCTCTGCACTTCCCTTCTCGACTCCGTCGGTTTCCCGATTAGGGTTTTACGCCCGTAAAAAGCGTAATATTTAATTTTCGGTTGAAAATTTTCAAAACCACCAAACTCGTTAGAAATATGATTTAAATATAAACCATTTCGTTCACGAGTCAAAATTAGGTTTTCTGCTCAGTAAAATTATACTGTCAGTGAAAACGCAGACCGGGTTCCGTCTGAATTTTCAACCCAAATTTTTATCGTAAGCTTCTACCCTAAGATAGAGTATGAATATGATTTTTATTTCATAAAAATCAATCTCCATGAACTCATATAAAAATATAAATAAATACATTTATACCGGTTAATACAGCGAAAATATTTTTACTGAAAAAAAATCGGAAAATAAAAAGTAGGGTGTTACATTAAAAGGGGTTTAACTAATATATGTATGAGATGCATGTATGTAAATAGTAAGTTAAAGAGTTTAACAAATGATGAGATCAAATTTTAATCAAATTCCTCAAAAGGAAATATTAAGTCACATTTAAAGGCCTTCCAATGCATGGCACTCGTCAAGACTATGATCGATTAAGTGTGGGTCCGCCAAAGCGGGGTACCTTTATCTATAATAGTAAGACGCGATGGGACAAATGTAATGTTCAACTGCTATCCATTGGGTCTAACTTAACTAAGCCAACTTCAATAGGATTGAAAGGCTTAGAGGCTTAAAAGTTGGGCTTTAGTCCATATGATGGATTAGAATAAGAGTTATTCACCCAACTGTCCAAGAGTTGCATGAGATGCAATCGGAAAGTGTTTCCTACCTATATAACCAAATTTTGAGTGATCAGCCAAAGCTGACTTAAATCAAGGTGAAATATGGATCTTGACCCACTAGAAAATCTTCCAACAGGATTTTCCGAATCAATGATGAGGGTCATTGTTTTGAGTAAAATAGTGGGAGGCGTATTTAATTAAAGACCTTATTAAATAACTTCATGGTATGATACTTATATTTTGCATATTTATCTCTGCAGATTACCATGGCATCAGACACATCAAGTAACCTGTCATTGCGATCCGTCCTTGAGAAGGACAAACTATCCGGAACAAATTTTCTGGACTGGTACAGAAAATTGAGGATTGTCCTCAAACATGAGAAAAATCTGTATGTTCTTGAGGAGCCTATTCCTGAGGAGCCACCGGCTTCAAGTGCTCCTAGGGCTGACAGGGATGCTTATAAGAAGCATCAGGATGACGCCTTAGACGTCGGCTGTCTTATGCTTGCTACCATGACCTCTGAGCTGCAAAAGCAACATGAGACCATGGAGGCGTACGATATGATCGTGCACCTCAAGCTGCTCTACTAAGAGCAAGCAAGGCATGAGCGGTTCGAAGTTTCCAGAGCCCTTTTCCAGTGTAAATTGGTAGAAGGAAGCCCTGTGAGTCCTCATGTATTCCAGATGATCGGGTACATTGAGAATCTCGAGAGACTAGGATTTCCTTTAGGCCAAGAGTTGGCCACCGACTTAGTTCTGCAATCGTTGCCTGAGAGCTATAGCCAGTTTGTCATGAACTATAATATGAATGATCTTGACAAACCTTTGCCAGAATTGTTGAGCATGTTGAGAACTACTGAACAAAATATTAACAAAGGAAAGGGGAAGGCCATTTTGATGGTCCAGGCTGGAAATAGCAAGAAGCAGCCCAAGAAGCCCACGCACAAACAAAAGGGCAAGGGCAAGGGCAAGGCCATCAACAAGATCAAGCCCAGTGCTTCTGGCTTGAAGCCTGTGGGTGGTGTGGCTAAGGAAGGCAATTGCTTCCATTGTGGTCGGACCGGACATTGGAAGAGGAACTGCCCAAAATACCTGGAAGAAATCAAGAAGAAGAAGGGAAGTGAGACTTCCACTTCAGGTGTGTTTGTTATAGAAGTCAATTTATCTACTTTTGCATCATGGGTATTAGATACTGGATGCGGTTCTCACATTTGTACGAATGTGCAGGATCTAAACAGGAGTAGACCATTGGCAAAGGGCGAAGTCGACCTACGAGTTGGAAATGGAGCAAAGGTTGCTGCTTTAGCTGTAGGGACTTATGTATTGACTTTGCCCACTGGGCTTACTATTCAGTTAGAGAACTGTTATTTTGTGCCTGCAATTAGCAGGAATATCATTTCCGTTTCTTGTTTGGACAAGATTGGTTTTTCTTTTATAATAAAGCACAAAAGTTGTTCTATTTATTTGGATGATATTTTCTATGCTAGTGCACACATGAGTAATGGGCTTTATGTCCTTGATCTTGAAATGCCCATCTATAACATAAATACTAAGAGGTTCAAACCAAATGATTTGAACCCGTCTTATCTTTGGCATTGTCGTTTAGGCCATATAAATGAGAAGCGCATTTTGAAGTTCCATAAAGATGGACTCTTGGACTCATTTGATTATGAATCATATGAGATATGTGAGTCTTGTTTATTGGGAAAGATGACTAAAGCTCCATTCACCGGAAAAGGTGAAAGAGCTAAGATCTTTTGGGTCTTATACATAGCGATGTATGCGGACCCCTAAATACATTAGCTAGAGGTGGTTTTCAGTACTTCATCACATTTACTGATGATTTCAGTAGATATGGATTTGTGTATCTTATGAAACATAAATCTAAATCCTTTGAAAAGTTCAAGGAATTCAAAAATGAGGTACAAAACCAACTTGGTAAAAATATTAAAACTCTTCGATCAGATCGAGGTGGTGAATATTTGAGCCTAGAGTTTGATGATCATCTGAGAGAGTGTGGAATTTTATCTCAACTCACTCCACCTGGAACACCACAATGGAATGGTGTTTCTGAGAGGAGAAATCGAACCTTGTTGGACATGGTTCGGTCTTTGATGAGTCATGCAAACCTTCCAAACTCTTTCTGGGGACATGCTCTATTAACAACAGTTTTTACACTTAACCGTGTTCCATCCAAAGCGGTAGAAAAGACACCATATGAGATATGGACTGGTAGACGACCCAGCATGTCTTTTATGAAGATTTGGGGTTGTGAAGCATATTTAAAACGTCAATTTTCTAATAAGCTTGATCCCAAATCTGATAAATGCTTATTTGTGGGGTATCCCAAAGAAACCAAGGGGTACTATTTCTATAATCCTTCCGAAGGCAAAGTGTTTGTCGCACGGACTGGTGTATTCCTAGAAAAGGAGTTTATCTCCATAGGAACCAGTGGGAGGAAGATAGAACTTGAAGAAATTCAAGAATCACAGAGTAGTGACCTACCATTGGTGGAACAGGAGCAACCTTCACAAAATGTCATGGAGGAACAACCCGCTCCAAAGAGCACAAGACCAGCGTAGGTCTAACAGGATACGTCACCAGCCTGAGAGATATGGATTTCTCATGACTCCACAAGGTGATGTATTGCTCATGGATCAAGATGAGCCTGTGACTTACCAGGAGGCCATCACTGGCCCAAAATCTGAGAAGTGGCTTGAGGCCATGAAATCTGATATGGATTCCATGTACACCAACCAGGTATGGACCTTGGCAGAGCCACATGAAGGGGTGAAACCCATAGGGTGCAAGTGGGTTTTCAAAAAGAAATCTGACATGGATGGTAAGGTACACACCTTTAAGGTGCGATTGGTCGCTAAGGGTTTCAAGCAAATTCATGGTGTCGACTATGATGAGACCTTTTCGCCTGTTGCGATGCTTAAATCCGTCCGGATCTTACTTGATATCGCTACATACCATGATTATGAGATTTATGCCTGATTGGCTCTAGTGCTAGTGGGAGATTGTTGATGTAAGCCCTAGAGACCAGTGTATTTCTTAGACTTACATTTGTATCTTGCTATTATATATATATGATATGAGGCATTCTAGTTTATTGTGTTACTTGTTTAAACATAATAAAGTCCTTAGAATAGAAATTTCAGTTTAATAGAATATCAAGTATATGACTTGATCGTGAGACACTATTGAACAATGAAATCCTATTCTTAAATATCCGTAGTCAAGTATTTTATTAATAAGGACAATAATAATACAATTGAGACTATTATGTGTGCAGACTGATGACCATATCTCACGGGTCATGGATATGAGATATCGAGTCGCCACATAGGTACACATTAGAGTAATGATGTACTGGATTGACCCACCATGAGAACACTACATGGAGCGCTATGTGAGTGTCATAAGTAGTTCTCATAGTGACAATGGTGTATGCAATCCTTCGACCTGAAATCACTACGATCCCTACATGAGGAGTCGTGTGCTTTAATATCGTCAAACGTCATCTGTAATAGGATGATTATAAAGACGGTCATTGGGCATACCACGAGCCATGCAGAGGGATGTGAGTGACCTAGATGGAATTTGTCCCTCCTACATAACAGGAGTAATATCCGTGGGGCCCCTGATAGAGTGAGACTGTAAAATGCATGTCCTTGCTGAAATGAGTCAATATGAGATATTGACCTCATTTGTTGTTAAGTCTACTCGGGTATCAGGGAACATGATATTGAACCATACAAGGGTGACACATTCTATGTCTTGTGTTCAATATAGATATATGGACAAAGGGATAATAATGCACATGAATATTTGTCATTGAAAGGTTTCGTCAAATCACTGACTTTCTCACTACTTAGGTAGCAGTGATGTGTTGCTAGATACCGCTCACTGCTTGTAATATTAAATGGGCTTTAATATTACTACTAACGTTTTGGGAACCTATAGGGTCACACACATAAGAGCGGATCAAAAGAAGCATTAAAAGGAGAGTTGGACTCTTCTATTGGGCCTAGCGCATAGTACATGGGGCTTAGGTCAAACGCTGCTCACTAACTCACTTAAGGAGGTGCTACTATAAGTAGACCACTTAAGCTATTGTGCCTACACGGTTTTTTTACCCTAGCCGCACATAGAGAGTGACAGTGAGCAGCAGGTCTCGGTTTTCGAAGCTAGCACTGTGAGGCAGAGACGCTTCGTGTTCGTGACGTTGGACGTTCACGGGATCTGCTCGTGTGGATACCTTAGAGACACCGTTCGTGCGGTGTTCGTGATAGACGATTTCAATCAATTCTCATCGCTTCAAGAGGTAAATCTTCTAACCATGAATCATGACCATTCGCAAGGATCCTTCGATGGGAATTTTTTTCCGCTGCGTTATTTTGTTTTTTAAGCAAACTCCCAACAAGGTATTCTTTCCAGAACCGAAAACTGTTCTATAAAGGTAAATTGGTGCTGCCCAAGACCTCCAGTAAAATTCCCATACTTCTTAAGGACTTTAACACTTCAGCCGTGGGAGGTTATTCAGGTTTTTTTCGGACATACAAGCGCATATCGGGTCTGGTTTATTGGGAAGGTATGCGTTGGGACATCCACCAATTTGTGGCTTGTTGTGAAGTGTGTCAATAGAATAAATACCAAACACTAAATCCAGCCGGCTTACTGGTGGTGCGTGGATTAATCGTTCGGTGGGTAAATCAAGAAAAGGAAAATTCAAGAAGGCTAAACAAAATATCAAAAATTACAAAGCATGACAACCTTCTAAAATACCTTTTTGGGCTTTTTAGTTCACTTTTCCACCTTTCTTTATTTCTTTTTATTTAATTTCTCACTTTCTTTTTGTCATCCCCTTCTCCATTTTTTTATTTACTTTATTTTATTTATTTGGAGAAGGGGAGATTTTCAATTCAAGAGAAATATTTTTCTAACTTTTTCATCCCACAATTTTATTTTTCAAACTACCTTTTTACTCTTTTGCAATACTTTAAAAGGCGTCATACCAAGCATTATTTATCAAAATAGTTCAAGGTACCAAGAAAAGTATTTTATTCTTTTAGGCTCAAAATTGGGCAACCAAGGGGTAACATTTAATCAATCAAAGCTCAGGTGGCCGGAAAAATACCTAGTGCCTCAATCATTTTCAAATATGTTTTAAAAAGTTTTTTAGTTTCAAAACGGTTTCCAGCCAAGTTATGGAGAATACAATCCAAGAGGAATAAAACACTCAATCACAAAGAATGGGGTAGATTTAGTGAGTACCCCTTTTAGGCTCAAAAATCTCACATTTAGTAGTTTAAAATCAATGAGAAACACAAATCTAAGTAACCACATGCTAATTATCAACTATCAAAAGATCATCTCAAACATTTTTATTTTTAACCTTATCACAAGAATAAAAAAAATTGGGTTCAAAAATTCACTATCTCAATTCATTTTCCACCAAGTTTTTAAAATTGGATGCATAATCTAAGCAAGGGGCAATCTAATCATGTGATCATGCAAAACTATGCCTATATGAATGCAACATGGAAAATTCAAAAATGCAAAAAATACCCCTACCTTAAGCTTAAAAACTTAAATTGTCCCCAATGTAAATAATCAAGTCGGAGAGAGGAGAAAAATGGAACAACTCACCGAGGTGGTAGAGGGTGCTGGCTCACATGCCTAGTCAAAGAGATGCTGGAAAATGTGTCACGGCCGTGATGCTCATCACGGCTAGGCCGTGATCAATTCTGGTCTGTAGGAGCTGGCCTGTCATGGCCGTGACTTCCATCACGGCTAGGCCGTGATACATTCTGATCTTCAGGGTCCTTCTCATCACGCCCGTGAAGGCTATCACGACTGGGCCGTGATCCTTTCTGATCTTCTCTGGTTAGCTAATCACGGCCGTGACCACTGTCATGGCCTGGGCGCGATGACTTATGACTTTATTTTTCTCTGCCTTTTTGCTCTTCCGTCCTTCATAACCTAAAAACACTTGGCAAATCTATTAATTTATGATCTTTCTTTTCTAAATCTTCTCAATTATTCAAAAACAAAATTCAAAAACAAATGGAAAAGGGAAAGCAAACTTGGGTTGCCTCCCAAGAAGCGCTTATTTACGGTCTTAAGCTTGACCATACTCCTTTCAATCAATCGGGGTCGACTGGGCCTGGAAGTGCAAGAACACTTCTCTTCCATGGAAGTCCTTCAAAGAGCCGATTTTGTTCGTATGGCCAATTGTGCTTTTGCTTTGCTCTTTTGACTCTGAGTTTCATGGCCTTACTTCCTCCCAGCGGAAGTTTTATCTCCTCATGAGGAGCAAATCCAACTTCATCACCCTTTGGTGCATCATTCGTCATGCAAAGCTTCGGAGTTGCTTCCATGTTAAGCTCTTCCTTCACCTCTGGAGACATTATATCGATCCTGCACATATGACACTCAAAAGGAGGGTTGTTATACGAGTTAGTCAAATCAAAATCTACGCTACCTTCCTCTACATTCAGAGAGAGTTTGCCATTCTTTACGTCTATTATCGCTCCAGCTGTGGCCAAGAATGACCTTCCAAGAATGATAGGGAATTTAGAATTCCCGTTCATATCCAACACCATGAAGTCGGTAGGGATGAAAAATTTCCCTACCTTTACGGGGACATTCTCTAGTATGCCTAGAGGAGTTTTAGTTGAGCCGTACGCAAATTGTAAAGAGAATTTGGAGGGACTCAATTCCTTGGTACCTAACCTCTCAAAGATAGTAAGCGACATCAAACTCGCACTAGCCCCTAAGTCACATAAGGCTTGGTTTATTTTCACTTCTCCAATTGAGCAAGCAATAGAGAAACTACCTGGATCTTTTAGTTTATGAGGCATATTAGTTTTTATCATGGCATTATGCTCCTCAATTAATCTATTAGTTTTTATTTCTAATTGCTTTTTCTTAACCAACCTTTGTGGGAAAGGTATTGGGGGTTGGTACGGTGGTGGAGGGACATACTTTGGCTCTATCTCTTCATCTTCGCTCATGTCCTCCTCACATTCCACATCATTTTTAGCTACCCCAAGCTTATCATCCCTTAAGTATATAGCATTACAATGTTCACTGGGATTAACTTCGGGTTGTCCCGGAAACGTACCCTTAGGTCTAGAGTATGTACTAGCTTGTTGGGTAATTTGAGTTTCTAACATCTTATTATGGATGACTAAGTTATCTACCTCAGATGCTAACTCTTTTATTGCCTCGTTGACTGCCCTACCTTGTTGCCTAAACTCTTCATTTTGCTTTGTTTGGGTTTCAACAAAATTCTCCAGAAGAGACTCGAGTTTAGACTTTTGTACCTGAGGATACCCCGATGCGGGTTTCCTATTACCTTGGCCTTCTTGGAATTCATGGTTCAGTGTGTTGTTGTAGTTCCCGTAGGAGTGGTAAGGGTTGTTCTTCCTTCCTTGGTTGTAAGGATTTGGGGGAACATAGTTTGGCAGCTTCGGGTTCGTGTCATAGAAGTTGTGACAAGAGTTCACTTGTTCCCCCGAAGCACCGGATCCAGGAGCCATACCATGTGGGCACTCCATTATGTCATGTCCCTGCATTCCACAAATCTCACAAACAACGTTAGTAGCACCTATTGAACTCACATTAGCCTTTTTAAGCTGATCAAAGCGTTTATTTAATGAGTCAATTTTAGACATAATGAAATCAGTGCTATTCATTTCAAACTTACCCCCCGAAATCTTTTTCAGGTTATTACCTCTTTTCGAACCCCATTGGTGGTAGTTGGTGGCTACGTTTTTAATGATATTGAATGCCTCAGTCAGAGGCCTGTTCATAAAGGCTCCACCAGCTGTGGAGTCAAGTGACACCTTCGAAGAGTAATCCAATCCGTTGTAGAAGGTATGCACTAATTGCCACCTCTCGAGTCCATGATGTGGGCAGGACTCTAGCAATCCCTTGTAACGATCCCAAGCTTCGGATAGGCATTCTCCGTATTTCTGGAAGAAGCCAGTGATCTGGGTTCATAGGTAAGCCGTCTTAGATGGAGGGAAGAATTTCTCCAAGAATGCCTGCTCCAGTTGGTCCCAAGTCGACAAGGTATTAGCGGCCACTTACTTCAGCCAAGCTTTTGCCTTTCTAGTAAGAGGGGAGGGGAACAACCTCAAGCGAATAGCATCAACTAGGGCGCCATGAATTCTAATTGCATCGGTGAACTCCAGGAATGTCTCCACATGGTCGGTCGGGTCCTCCGAGGGCAATCCTCCGAATTGATGTTGCCTAATCATGCTAATTAGCATAGGTGGTATAGTGTAGTTCTCCGCCTCGATCTCTGGCCTAGCAATCCCAGTTCACAAACCCCTCGCATTTGGGGCTGCGTAGTCCTTCAATGGTTTGGTATCCGGTAGATTCGCCATGAGGGGAATGGGAATCAACCTCTCCCTCTCTCTTTGTAGTCTCCTACGTCTATGAAATGTCTTTTCGATTTCGGGGACAACCTCAATAAGGTTTTCAAGACTTAGGGATCTTTGCCTAAAAGAGAAAAACACCTGTAAGAGAGAGATAGATACTCTAGAAAGATTTTTTTTTAAAAAAAGAAATAATTAAAAAGAAAAAGTCCAGAAAATCAATTTAAAAATTATATTGAGATTCAAGAAAACACAGTCCCCGGCAATGGCGCCAAAAACTTGGTGTGCGTGGATTCCATCAAGTGTACCGGATTCGTTGTCAAGTAATAAAAAGATCGATCCCACAGGGACCGTGGTCTCAAATCACAACTAATTATCAAATCGATTAAACTGGACTGTATAAAAAAGGATTTGAAAAGGTTTTGATTTTTGAAATAATAATCAAGTAACAATCAAATTTAAAATTGCAATTAAATAGAATAGGAAAGTAAATCAATTTGGGATTTTTCAGATCAAAAGGGATTCCTAGGAATTGGGTTATCAACAAGATTGTTTATGTTACTAAATTGACTACCCCTTGCTAATTATCAAAATTGCTTTGAATGCGAATTTATCCAAAATAAGTTAATGCTCCCTCTCGGGTTACAAAAACCGTGCCCAATTAAACCAACCCTTACTCGTGGTAGTTGAATTTAGATTGAACCCTTTAAGTTTTGTGACAATTCGTGAATCCTCGAAGGACCGCTTCTAACTCTCATAATTTAAGTCCTAAGTCTGATTCTATAGATCCGATACCTATGTTCACCGCTAGGTTCCTCCTTAGAATATCTACGACGTGCAAATAAGTGGCCACCGAATTTACGAGTAACTAAAACAATAGAAATCAGATCTAAAGCAAAATCGAAATTAACAAAGGTAAAACATGAATTCATAACATCAACCAGATCTTGGGCATAGACCCAATCCCTATAAATAAAACTACTACTCAAGCATTGCCATGGTGATGACAAGCTTGGTTAACAACATCATAAATGAAAACCTAAGAGAAGAGAAGAAGAAGGAGAAGAGAGATCCTAAAAATTTGCCTAAGTGTAGCAGCCCAATAGTCTCCTCAAGTCTCTGCCTAATTTCCGTATTTATAGATTAGGCTAATTTGAATCCAAATCAAACACAAATTCAGATCAAATCAGTTTCTTCAGATCCAAATATTGCGTGTCACGGTCGCGATGGCCATCACGATCAGGCCGTGACGGATTCTGCCTTGGGCGTTGCTTCATTGATTGGTCTGTCATGGCCGTGATGCTCATCACAGCTAGGCTGTGCTCTGTTCTGCCTGTGAGGGTCTGGTTTAGCTGACATGTCATGGCCGTGATGGGCATCACGGGATGGCCGTGACCAGTTCTGACTTTTCCATTCTTTTTTTTTTCAGCTCTACTCGATCATGTTGATGGGCTCTGTTTGGCTCATTTTCTTCACTTTTCAAGCTCTGTCTTCATGTAAGCTCTATCATGGCTAATCTTGAGCATTTTAATCTTCAATTCCTGCACAACAACACCACAAACCGCCTTACCCGTTCTAAGGTAAAAATTAACAAAAATCAAATTAGAAATGCCTAAACTATATGAAAATGCGTGCAATATGATGAACAAATATGAGGTGAAATCACACTCATCATTTACTGCAACCTCTTCCTGTTCCCACTCAAGTTTGGGCAGATGTCTCAATGGATTTTATTGAGGGACTTCCAATGGCCTATGGTAAGGATGCCATATTGGTAGTAGTGGATCAACTCACCAAGTATGCTCATTTCTTTGCTCTCAGTCATCCATCCAATGCCAAAGATATCGCAGAAATCTTTGTCCAAAACATAGTGAAACTCCATGGTTTTCCAGCCACTATAGTCTCAGATCGTGACAAAATTTTTCTCAGCCATTTCTGGACTGAGTTATTCAGGTTGGCGGGCACAAGGTTAAAATTCAGGTCTGCTTATCATCCACAATCAGATGGGCAGACTGAAGTGGTCAACTGTTACTTGGAGACTTATTTAAGGTGCCTAACAGGGTCCAAACCGAAGCAGTGGCCTCGCTGGCTCAGTTGGGCAGACTTTTGGTTCAACAAAAATTACAATAGTTCCACCAAACTCAGCACAATCAAGGCCCTTTATGGAAGAGACCCTCCTCATCTCCTAAAGGCCACCACTGTCAGCAGTTGACTAGGTGAATACCATGACTGCCGACAGAGATTTACTCCTCCATGATCTCAAATCCAACCTTACCCGAGCTCAATGTCAAATGAAATCATATGCTGATAAATCTAGACGCCCAATTACTTATTCTGTAAGAGATTGGGTTTATCTGAAACTCCAGTCATACAGGTTGAAATCCCTTGCAAAGAAGCTGAATGAAAAACTAAGCCCGCGATTTTATGGCCCATATCAGATCAGTCACAAGGTGGGACATGTTGCTTATAGGCTCGACCTCCCTGTAGAGAGCTGAATCCACCCTGTTTTCCATGTTTCCCTCCTCAAGAAGGCCCTGACCCCATCTGCCACACCTCACCCCCTTCCTAAGATGCTATCCGAAGCGCTCGAACTGCAAGTCCAACCAGCTGCTTGCTTGGCTGTCAGGAATGAACTTACAGGAAAGGCTGAAGTTTTGATTCAGTGGCAAGATTTGCCTAATTTTGAAGCTACTTGGGAGCCCTTTGAAGTCATCCAACAACAGTTTCCTCTATTTCACCTTGAGGACAAGGTGGAACTTTTGGGGAGGAGTATTGTTAAGCCCCCTATTACTAAGATGTATTTTAGAAAGAGGGGTAAGAAGCAACCCAATTCAGATAGGCCTGCTCCAGGGTAGCCTTAGCGACACTATGGTACACACTAAGTAGGATAGAAAACATGAGAATATTTCCCTGTTATACTGAGAGTAAATAAAAGAGGAGAGTGAGAGAAATTGGGTAGACATTCAGTTAGTAGTGGAAAGGAGGGGAGAGAGTCACGCTCTCGAATACGTGACAGGGCCTATTATAGCTTCTTCTCTTTTCTTCTATTACAACATTTTATCTCTGATTTGGGAACCTTATCCCCAGAGAATTATATCAATACACAAATTCCATTCAAAACCATTTAGTTCTTGCATTTTACCAGTTCTATCACATTTTTTGTGAGGTTCATTATCATAGGACCTAACTAGTTGTTATATGAAACATGATTCATTTTATCTTGAGATTTTTGTTTTGTAAGGATTGTTAAATACAATTAATATATACAGGACCGGAGCACGGGAGAGACGATTGGAGCTGGATCTGAATCACGAGGTCTCTACTACCTCCAACCTTCCTCTTCCACCATATGCGCTGTTTCAGGTTCTGCTGATCTCCTTCATCGTCGTCTAGGTCATCCAAGTTTGGACAAGTTAAAACAGATGGTCCCTCATCTCTCACATTTGAAAACCATGAACTGCGAGTCATGTCACCTTGGAAAGCATGTTAGAGTCTCTTTTCCTAGTAGTGTCAATAATCGAACTAGGGCCCCTTTTGATCTTATCCATTATGATGTTTGGGGTCCCAGTCGTGTTACTTCTGTTTCAGGATATAGGTACTATGTTACTTTCATTGATGATTTTTCAAGATGTACCTGGTTATTTTTAATGAAAGATCGTTCTCAGTTATTTGATGTTTTTCAAACCTTTTGTTCCACAATAAAGAATCAGTTTGGAAAAACAATTCATATTTTGCGCAGTGATAATGCAAAAGAATACTTCTCTACATCTTTTAAATCCTTTGATTTCTCATGGCATCATACATCAGTCTAGTTGTCCTCACACACCACAACAAAATGGTGTCGCTGAGCGCAAACATCGTCATCTTGTTGATACAGCCCGAACTTTTTTAATAAATGCCAATGCACCCTTGAAGTTTTGGGGGGATGCTGTTCTTACTGCTTGTTATTTGATAAATCGCATGCCATCCTCTGTTTTGGGTAATAAAATCCCTCACTCTCTTTTATTTCCCACAGATCCCCTTTATACTGTTCCCCCTCGTGTGTTTGGTTCCACCTGTTTTGTCCATGACCTCTCTCCAGGTAGTGATAAATTGTCGGCACGAGCTATTAAATGCATCTTTCTTGGGTATTCTCGAGTGCAGAAGGGATATCGATGTTATTCTCCTTCTACACATCGTTTTTATGTATCCGCAGATGTTACATTCTTTGAGGATACTTTTTTCTTTGACACCTTAGCTACATCCGACTCCACTCCATCTCAGGTCCTTCCCTTTCCTCTTTGTGATGCTCCATCACCATAGGATGATCGTCCATTGCGACGATATGGTAAATTTTATGAGCGTCGAGTTCTTACCGCTCCGGAGGACATACCTACTATTGATCCTCATGATTCAGCTCCTGCTCCAAACGCTTC
Organism: Sophora flavescens; assembly: GCA_030762895.1. Lineage (NCBI taxonomy): Eukaryota > Viridiplantae > Streptophyta > Magnoliopsida > Fabales > Fabaceae > Sophora > Sophora flavescens. The sequence goes on from CM061066.1 coordinate 14,439,563, forward strand.
TCCCACTACGGTCCAACCTGACACTTCCGCTGACTTACCTATCGCCCTTCGAAAAGGTACACGCTCTAGTATTAATCCTCATCCCATTTACAATTTTCTGAGTTACCATCGATTATCTCCTTCCCATTTTGCCTTTGTATCTGCCTTGTCCTCTGTTACCATTCCTAAGAATGTTCAGGAAGCACTATCTCATCCAGGTTGGCGACAGGCAATGATTGATGAGTTGATAGCTTTGGAATCTAATCTTACATGGACCCTTGTTTCCCCTCCTGTTGGGAAATCAGTCGTTGGTTGTCGATGGGTGTTTACTGTTAAAGTTGGTCCTGATGGGCAGGTGGATCGCTTGAAAGCCCGATTGGTAGCAAAGGGGTACACTCAGATCTATGGTCTGGATTATGGTGATACTTTTTCTCCCGTTGCTAAGATGGCATCTGCTCGTTTGTTCTTGTCTATGGCTTCCATGAAACACTGGCTTTTATATCAGCTGGATATTAAAAATGCATTCTTACATGGTGATCTGGAGGAGGAGATCTATATGGCGCAACCACCTGGGTTTATTGCTCAGGGGGAGTCAGATCTTGTTTGCAGACTACAAAAGTCCTTGTATGGCTTAAAACAGTCACCTCGTGCTTGGTTTGGGAAGTTCAGTAAAGTTATCCAGAAATTTGGCATGATTCGTTGCGAGGCTGATCATTCTGTATTCTTTAAATGCTCATCCTTAAAAAAACGTATTTATCTTGTGGTGTATGTGGATGATATTGTTATTACAGGTGATGATCAAGAAGGCATTAAGGAGTTGAAGCAACACTTATTCAAACATTTTCAAACCAAAGATCTTGGAGGATTACGTTACTTTCTTAGGAATGAAGTAGCCCAATCAAGAACAGGTGTTGCTATTTTTCAGAGGAAATATGCCCTTGACATTCTAGAAGAAACAGGGATGCTAGATTGTAAACCTGTTGATACTCCTATGGACCCAAATGTAAAGCTTCTACCCAATGAGGGGGAGCCCTATCCTGACCCAGGAAGATATAGAAGATTAGTTGGGAAGTTAAATTATCTCACCATGACTCGACCAGACCTTGCTTTTCCAGTCAGTGTTGTAAGTCAGTTTCTCAACTCACCCTGTGATAGTCATTGGAATGCAGTTGTCCGGATCCTAAGATATATCAAGGGATCACCTGGAAAAGGGATTGTTTATATGGACAGGGGTCAAACTAATATCATCAGGTATACAGATGCAGATTGGGCAGGCGATGCTGCTGATAGGAGGTCCACTTCAGGCTACTGTGTGCTTATTGGAGGTAACCTGATTTCATGGAAAAGTAAGAAGCAGACTGTTGTTGCAAGATCAAGCACATAAGCAGAGTATCGTGCTATGGCCAATACTACTTGCGAACTTCTATGGCTAAAATATTTGCTCCAAGAATTGAAGTTTTGTGAGATAGGTCCTATGGAACTTGCTTGTGATAACCAATCAGCTTTATATCTTTCTTCGAATCCTATCTTTCATGAAAGGACCAAGCATATAGAAGTTGATTGTCACTTCATACGGGAAAAGATCCTCACGGGCATCATTAAGACTTCCTTTGTGGGTACTAGAGATCAGCTTGCAGATATAATGACCAAGTCTTTACGGGGTCCTAGAATAGCTTATATATGTGACAAGCTGGTTGCATCAGACATATATGCTCCAGCTTGAGGGGGAGTGTTAAATATAATTAATATATATGGACGGTGAATTTATGTGGACGGTGTGGATGGTGGAGTCTTATTCTTTGTATATCTCTCCTAGGATTTTGTATAGATAGTTATTGTTCTCTTGGAATCAGATTTCCTATCTCATTGTCAAGTGTATATATATTGTCATATTGGAATGGAAATATATAGAACATACATTCAGTTCATATACTTTATCTAGGATTGCATTGTGAGATGACCCTAGGTCTTAGTTTTCTTTTTGTGAGGGTCATTATCATATGAAAATTGTAAAGCTTAACAACTTTGTTTTTGGGTGAATATATATATATATATATATATTATATAAGCAGTGTCACTGATGTGATTTGAGTGCCGGACACGGCCGCAACGAGAATCACCATGAGCTCCCTGGAGGACAAGGTAACACTAGTGGCATGCACAACCACCGTATCCTCTTCAACAAGTACCACCATGATTACTCTGGAAATGTCGGCATATGATACTTTCACAAGCTCCACGCCAAGTTCTATTGCCCTATTTGCATCATTGATAAGCCTTGGTCCTTGGTTCCCAAGGTGAAACACATGGCTTCCAGGGATAAGGATAAGGCTCCCTTGACCAATGTCTATTTCAAGGTTTTTGGGCAAGGTTTTTTTGCCCGAAATGTTGTTCTTCTTCGATTGGGTGGTTTTAAGATGGTGAAATTAAGGGTCAGATCACAGATGCATGTCAAAAGATACCCATTATTTTCAAAATACCCTCACTTGCTAGGCATGTGGTACATCCCTTTTGTGAGTTTTGACATCACTTTTGTGAGTTTGGCATCACGTGACAAAAAACTGTGATGTGTCTTTCCAATTTTGAATGGTTCTAACGGATTTGGACTTATTAGAATACTTATTGGAGTTGAAGGAACTTTTTGCGCATTTTTTAAATTGAAAGACTAAACTACTCATCAATCTAAATTGAAGCAGTGTTTTTGGATTTTTCCCTTTATTTTCTATTAAATGTTATTCAAATTTTTAAGAAATCTGTTTTCATCATAAGCAAAATCCTTTTCACTTTCTGTTGTATCTCATGGAGAAGGAGTGAGTGGATTTTATTTTTTCATGAGTTGTTTAGCAAGCCTGTGGTTTAGGCATCCTTGGTCACCCTATAGGTTTATTATGCTGTATAATAAATTTTTAATTTTCATACTGTGCTATCTTTACTGTAATAAATCCTTAAATGGATTTATAAGACTGAAAGCAAGTACCACATGATTTACTTTTGCTTCGGAGGTATTAAGTAGTTCTAAATGACTAATTGTTTAGGATTGTAAGAAGACGAGTGGTTGCCATGAAGAGGGCTTTGGAAGATTTGTGGCAGCTTGCTTTTTCGTATCAAGTAAATCCTTTGGCAGCTATTCAGCCACTCTTTGCTGCAACACGTCAAGGTCAGTGATGGAATTGTTGATCAATCATGACCTTTCTTCAGGAGTCTGGCATATGTAATCTTTAGCAGTATACATCCATGACTAGCCTTAGAGTTGTTGGAACCAAAGTGGTTTTGGACTAAATAATCTCTACGTTTTGATGTTAACAAAATGATTAAATTTACTTGGCAAAGTGTTAGTTGAGATCTAACATGTGCTTTCAGTTATGAGGGAATATTTAATTATATGTAATAGAAACTTGGGATAAGTTTTCATTGAAAAATACTAGTCCACCCTTGTAGACCGGCTGCCCAATGTTTTGGTAAAAGTTATTTATTTATTTATTTGAGTAGACTGGTTTTCTTAAGTAGACGAGGCTCTAAATGCTTACTAGACGAAAATCAAAATATAGTTCTTAGATACAGCAAGTGCAAAGACTTGATAGTAAACGTGTCTAGATTACCACGTAAGCAGACGAAAGTAATTGGTAAAATTGAATGAACTGAAAAATAAAGTAATCAAGTAGACGAGCTCTATCTGCCACGTCACCAGACGGAGATCTTTATAACTCATTGAGGTATAGCAAGTCCAAAGACTTAATAGACGAGAGGATATGCCACGTCATTGGACGAGCAAAATAATTTGTTGAAATAGACTTGGTCTCACATATAACTAAGTAGACGGAGTTTTTAAGTAGACGAGCTCCATCTTTGAATAAATAAATGCAATCCGAAATCTCTTGAATTTATTTCAAATGATTGATATTTATTTCAATAGAATATTTGTTCTTCACATTTGTTTTATCTGCTTTAATGTTTTACCTTGTTGTAAAAGAAACATAGTACCATCAAGAAATGCAAAAAGCATAATCGTACAATGAGATACTGTAAAACGATCTGTACGGTGACAACTTTATGGCTGTAAAAGCTGGATTGTACACAAAGGAGGAACAACAAGTTCTCAAGCTGCAATACTCAAAGCAGTGAGCTTCCAAATATTTACTTCAATAGAATATTTGTTTTTCACATTTGTTTTATCTGCTTTAATGTTTTACTTTGTTGTAAAAGAAATACAGTACCATCAAGAAATGCAAAAAGCAGAATCGTACAGTGAGATACTGTAAAACGATCTGTACGATGACAACTTTATAACTGAAAAAGCTGGATTGTACACAAAGGAGGAACAACAAGTTCTCAAGCTGCAATGCTCAGAGCATTGAGTTTCCAAACTTCATGCTACCTCGATAACCAAGAGTACTATTCAGCTTGCTACAATCAAGCTGTCAGTCACAACGGATATCATGCATTAAATGTTATCTCTAAACGGGATTATTCAAAATAACCGTTGAAGAAGTACAAGTGAAAAAGAAGGTCACTATAAATAGAAGGCCTGAGATACTGAAGAAATACTCTTGCCAGCACGACCTTGCTAGCTCAACTTTTGACAATCAATAATCATTCATTCTAATATTCTTTCAAAAGCAAGAGTCTGTATTCCTTAGTTCGAATATTGTGAAAATATTCACTTGATCTTAAACTTTCATATCCTCACACATAGTGAGTTAAGAAGATCAAACGTTAAATCTCTTTGTTAGAGTTAGAGCTTGAAGAGGCTTGGTAAGAAAGAAATACTTGTAGCCTGGAGAGGTGTTGAATACTTGGTTGTAATCTATTTGGGAAATAGTGGAGAAAAACCTTCAAGTAGAAGGGATTGGACACAGCTCTTGGTTGGAAGAGAGTGAACCAGGATAAAACATCTTGTGTGAATCTTCAACTCCTGAACTCTTATAGCTTTATTTGTTTCTTACTAACTGAGGGGTTTTGATATTACTTTTATTAAAGCTTTTTAAAAAAGATCTATTTCTTTGTGCTTGCTTCTGATTCTAATCTCCTTCTATGCAAAAATTGTTTTAAATGTTGTTTTCAAAAATTATTAACAAACACAATTCAACCCCACCCCCTCTTGTGTTTGCCTGTGTCAAATTCAGTTGGTATCAAAGCTCAGCCTCGAAAAGGTTGAGCATCTAACAAGTGCTGAGGGAGTACGATCCAACAACCATGGATGCAGAAGGACAAGCTATCAACAGACCTCATCTCTTTGATGGAACAAATTATGACTATTGGAAGAAGAGAATGATGGCTTTCTTAGATGCACAGAATGTAGATATTTGGGAGCTGATTGAAACTGGCTACACTGAATCAAGAGATGAAGTCGAGTCTTTGTTCCTAGAGCCCAATGGACTCAAGAACGGAAAAACCAACATCAGCTGAATCTGAAGGCTAAGCACTATCTCATGTGTGCTATAACCAGATCTGGACATGACAAAGTGCACAGCTGCAATACTGCTAAAGAAATCTGGGATACTCTTGCCCTAGCTCATGAGGGTTCCTCACAAGTTAAGGAATCAAAGATCAGCATGTTGGTTCAGTATGAGCTGTTCAAGATGGGTGAACATGAAACAATAGACCAAATGTTTGGAAGATTTCAAACCATCACCAACAGTCTCAGATCTCTTGGAAAAGTTTACGAAAATAGAGATCATGTTAGAAAAATCTTGAGAAGTCTATCCAAGCAATGGAGACCCAAAGTAACTGCTATTCAGGAAGCCAAAAACCTTAATAACTCTCTCTGGATGAGCTTCTTGGATCTCTCAAGGTTCATGAACTTGAACTTAATGAATAAGAAAATTCCAGAAAAGGAAAATCTATTGCCCCGAAGGCAAAGAAAGCAAGTTAGTCAAAATTTCTCAAAGCTGCTAAATCATCAGATGAGTCTGAATCTTCTGATAATGATGAATGATCAGATGAGGATGAATTGTCCTTCATCTCCAGGAAGATTTAACATATATGGAGAAAGAAATGTGGTTTCAGAAGGAAGCAACTCAATAAAAAGTTTTCCAAGGAGAAGTCAGACTCCAAGGAAAAAGGTCCACTCTTGTGCTTTGAATGCAGGAAACCTGGTCATTTCAAAGCTGACTACCCTGAGTTAAAGGATAAAAAGAAATTCTTCAAAAAGAAGAAAGGCTTAATGGCTACATGGGAGAATCTTGATCTGTCTTCATCAAATGAAGAAAATGAAGCTGAGGAGGAGGCAAATATCTGTCTCATGGCAGACACTGCATCAGAAAGTGAATACACTAATGCTGAGGTAATGGACTCCGACTCGTCCATTCTTCAAAATGCTTTTGATGAATTGTTGCATGAATCATCTATACTATCACGAGAATACAAGAGTCTCAAAAGGAAATTTTCTAAATTGACTAGAGAATATGATAAGGTCTGCACTGAGAAACAAACCCTTAAGGATGAAAATGACATACTAAAATCAGTGACTGACAGTCTAGCTGACAAAATGGTGTGTGAACCTGATGTCTCTTGTGAAGTTGCAAAACTGAAACAAGATGTAACATGTCTAACGGATTCTCTGTCAAAGCTTGTAGGTGGCTCAGATAAGCTTAGTCTCATTTTAAGGTATTCTAGGTCACCTCAAGATAAATATGGTCTTGGTTATGACAAAGAGAAGCAAGATGCATCTCACAAAAAGTCAAAGCCACTTACACAGCATAGAGCTTCAAAAGTCCGAAATAAATATACTAAATCTAAGTCTAGCTCGTCCAACACCTTTTACAAAGTGTGTGGAAAAAAAAGGTCATATTACATCTAGATGCATGCAAAATAAAAATGCTAAGCATAATCGTTCAGTGACAACTAACAAGAAAGGACCCAAGTCAGTTTGGGAACCTAAAGACAAGATAATACCTATTGCAGATTTGCTTAACAACAGGAAGAAAACAGATGTCTTGGTACTTGGACAGTGGCTGCTCACAACAGATGACAGGAGAAAGGTCTATGTTCCAAGACCTTAAGCCCAAAGATGGTGGCTGGGTCACATTTGGAGGAAATCAGAAAGGGAAAATCATTGGTATATGTAAAATTGGTAAATGTCATTTTCCCTCCATTGATAATGTCCTTTTAGTAAATGGCTTGAAGCACAATCTTTTGATCATAAGTCAATTATGTGACAGTGGATATGCAGTTTCTTTTGTTAAGAACATGTGTACTGTCAAGAAAGATGATGGATCACTTTTATTCACTGCTAAAAGGTAAAACAATCTCTATAAGATTGACTTGGAGGACCTCTCAAATCAAAGTGTCTTATGTCTAATGTCCATGGAAGATGAGCGATGGATTTGGCACAAAAGGCTAGGTCATGCAAGCTTGAAATTAATTTCAAAGCTAAACAAGCATAACCTCGTGAGAGGACTACCAAACCTTAAGTTCAAATCTGATGCTCTATGTGATGCATGTCAAAAAGGAAAACAAGTCAAAGGTTCTTTTGAATCTAAGAATATTGTTAGTACCAATAGACCACTAGAGTTGCTACATCTTGATCTTTTTGGTCCAACACGGACTGCCTCTGTCAGTGGTAAGAAATATGGTCTTGTCATAGTAGACGACTACACTATATGGAGATGGGTTATGTTCCTAACTCACAAGGATGAGTATTTTAAGGTCTTTTTTGTATTCTGCAAACGTGTACAGAATGAAAAAGGCATGTGTATCACTTTAATCAGAAGTGACCATGGGGGAGAGTTTGAAAATGAGTTATTTCATAAGTACAGTGAAGAAAGTGCTATCCTTCACAACATCTCAATACCTAGAACACCACAAAGAAAATGGTGTGGTAGAGAGAAAAGAACAGATCTCTTCAAGAGATGGCTAGGACTATGCTCAATGGCAACTCTGTCCCAAGACACTTCGGGCTGAAGTTGTTAATACTGCCTGCTACTTTCAGAACAGAATATACATTAGACCTATCCTAAATAAGACTCCTTATGAATTGTGGAAAGGACGAAAACCCAACATATCTTATTTTCACCCCATTGGATGTAAATGTTATATACTGAATACTAAAGATCAACTTGGTAAGTTTGATACTAAAACAGATAAAGGAATACTATTAGGATATTCTGAAACATCTAAAGGCTTTAGAGTTTATAATTCTAGGACTCTGATAGTAGAGGAAAGTATTCATGTCAAGTTTGATGACAAACATCCTGATAAGAAAACTATCAGAGCTAGATGAAGCTTTTGCAGATCTTGATCTAAACATCCCAGAAGACTCACCAGAGATAAAAGTTGATGATCAAGCAGATGACCCTACTCAACAACCAGAAACTTCCACTTCTCAACATGATATAGTTCAAAAATCTTGGTACTTCAAGAATTACCATCCACAAGATCAGATCATTGGAAACCCCAATGACAAGCTAAGAACCAGATCAACATTCAGAGAATAGGATATTTCTGCACTAGTCTCTGAGTTGGAACCAAAGACAGTAGACGAGGCTCTGCTGGACGATGGTTGGATTCTAGCTATGCAAGAAAAACTTAATCGGTTTGAAAGAAGTTATGTTTGGACTCTGGTTTCCCCGTCCAAAGACAAATCAGTGATTGGAACAAAGTGGGTTTACAGAAACAAACTTGATGAAAACGGTAAAGTAATAAGAAACAAGGCAAGACTTGTTGCTCAAGGTTTCTCTCAAGAAGAAGGTATAGATTATACTGAAACTTTTGCACCTGTTGCTAGACTAGAAGCTATTAGAATTCTACTTTCGTTTGCTGCACATCATATTATTATGCTTTTTTCAGATGGATGTTAAAAGTGCTTTTCTAAATTGCTTTATTAATGAAGAAGTTTATGTTATGCAACCTCCGGGTTTTGAGTGTGAAACACATCCTGAACATGTATATAAGCTTAAGAAAGCTTTGTACGGTCTTAAGTAAGCTCCTAGAGCTTGGTATGACAGACTAAGTTCCTTTCTTATGGAAAATGGATTCAATAGAGGAAAGGTTGACACAACCTTATTTAGAAAATCCATTAAGTCTAATTTCATAGTTGTACAAACATATGTTGATGATATTATTTTTTGTGGTACTAATGAGTCTCTATGTAAAGAATTCTCTAAGCTAATGCAGAAAGAATTTAAAATGAGCATGATGGGATAACTCAAATTCTTCCTTGGACTTCAAATAAAACAAACCTTGGACGAGGTGCTCATCCACCAAACTAAATATACAAAAGAGCTTCTGAAGAAGTTTAAGATGGATGAGTGTAAGCCAATGAATACTCCTATGCACCCCACTTCCATACTGAACAAAGATGATAAAGAGAAAAAGGTAGACCAAAAGGTATATAGAGGTATGATAGGATCTCTCTTATATCTTACTGCGTCTAGGCCTGATATTATTGGTCGCGCTGTCGCGCACGCGCCAAAAAGGACGAGCGGGTTTTAAAACTGTAGTTTAGGGCGATGATGTCGCGTAAGTCAACGCGCGCGTGCGATTCCGGCAAGTGTACCGGATTGCCGTCAAGTAATAAAAGATATCGAACCCATAGAGACTGTGTTCTCGAATCGCAATCGGTTTTCGAATTGAGTGAATCTGGACTTTGTAAAGGGTTTTGAAAAATGTTTGAATTTGAAATTGAAATGATAAACAAACAGAAAACAAATGTTTTTGGGGTTTTCGATTTAAACGAATTCCTAGGGATTTGGGTTACCTTTGAGGTTGTTTATGTTGCTAATCTGATTTACCTTTGTTGATTACCGAAATTGCCTTGAAGGCGAGTTTATCCTCTAATAGCTTAAGCTCCCTCTCGGGTTACAAAAGCCGTGCCCAATTGACCCGACCCCTACTCTCGTGGTAGTCGATCCCAGATTGGACCCTTTGCGTTCCGTGACAACTCGTTGCTCCTCGAGGGACGGCTTCTAGCTTTCGCGATTTCAGTCCCAAGTCTGACTTCTATAGGTCCGACACCCAAGTTCACCGCTAGGTTCCTCCTTGGAATGTCTCAGTCATGCAAATAACCTAAGTTCACCGCTAGGTTCCTCCTTGGATCATTCACATCTCACAAACCAAAGGGCACGGGGCTTTACGAGTGAAACACCCTAGAAATCCTAAGTTCACCGCTAGGTTCCTCCTTAGAACGTCTATGTCACGCAAATTACGGTTGCCGAAATTTATGAGTGATTAACACACTAGAAATCAGATCTAAAACAATAACGAAATCAACAACGATTTTACATCAAATCAACATCATTTACAAACCTCGGGCAGAGCCCTAGTCCCTAGAAACTATGCTACTACTCACGCCTTGCCATGGAGATGACAAGCATGATTATAAATAACATGAAAATACAAAAATCAGAGAAGAGAAGAGAAGAGGAGAAGAGAGATCTAAGCCTAGAGTCCTAGTTGTTATGGATGATCCCTCTCTGTATCTGATGCCTTGGTCCTTATTTATAGAAATGGGGAAGTTAGAGTCCCAAACCAACTCAAAATCTGATCTATTTCGGTTTCTTCAGGTCCAAGTAATGCGCGTCACGGCTGTGATGGCCATCACGGCCAGGCCGTGACGGTCTCTGCTTCTGGAAGTTGTGCAAAATCCGGTCATTCGCGACGCGAATATACTGCTCGTGACACGAGCCTCTGTTTTGGCCCGTGAAGAATTTCACGGCTGGGCCGTGATGTGCTCTGACTTGTGGTGGTTTTGGGTCACGGCCGTGATGGCTATCACGGCCAGGCCGTGACAGACTCTGACTTCAGCCTTTCTTCTTTTTCAGTTTTGCTCGATCATGGCCGTGATGGGCATCACGACTAGGCCGTGATGGGCATCACGACTAGGCCGTGATGGGCTCTGTTTGGCTCATTTTCTTCAGTTTTAAAGCTCCATCTTCATCCAAACTTCATCATGGTTGATCTTGAGCAATTTACCCTTGATATCTGCAAAACAACACACGAAAACCGCCTTACCCGTTCCAAAGGAAAATTAACCTAAAATCTAATAAAAATATGCCTAAACTACATGAAAATGCATGCAAAATGATGGACAAAGATGAGGTGGAATCACACTCATCAAATCACCTCAAGCTTAAAACTTTGCTTGTCCTCAAGCAATTACTCAGGCCATAAGATATATCAATCAAAACATGGATAGTGAACCAAGATCCCTAGAAGCTAATCCAAGTAATGGGCATTTTTAATAAGCACTCAAGAGATAATCAAGTTCTAGTCCAATTAGAAGCTTAGGTTTTTTTCAAGTTCACTGTTTTGGGCACTCGTCTTTCCTCACTCAAGTGTTTTAGGGTTTATGACAATTCACTCAATTTCCTCAAGGAAAGTATTTTACCATAGGCTTGACTATTAACCAAATCTCTACTTTATTTATGAAAACACTTAAGAATCAAGAGGTCTTTTCCTTTGGTTGTAATGTGGCCATGGGATTTATTGTTAGGTGGGAGAATCAAAGAAAGGGAATTTCAAGAAGGCTAGACAGATTATCAAACATTACAAAGTATGACACCTTCTAAAATACCTTTTAGGGGTTTTGATTTACTTCTCCACCTTTCTTCCTTCCTTTTTTTTTTTCACTTTCTTTCGTCATCCCCTTCTCCATTTTTTTTTTGTTTATTTTATTTTTATTTGTTTGGAGAAGGGGAGCTTTTTAGCTCAAGAGAAATACTTTCATCCCATTCTTTTTCCAACTACCATTTTGCCCTTTTTGTAATACTTTAAAAGGTGCCTTACCAAGCATTATTTATCAAAGCAATTCAAGGTACCAAGAAAAGTATTTTATCTTTAGGCTCAAAATTGGGCAACTAAGGGGTAGCATTTATCATTCAAAGCTCGGGAGGCCGGAAAAATACCTAGTGCCTCAATCATTTCCAAAAATGTTTTCAGAAATTTTTAAGTTTTGAAATGGTTTCAAGTCAAGTTCTAGAAAATACAGTCCATGAGGAATTAAATCACTCTATCACAAGAAATGGGGTAGATTTAGAGAATACCCCCCTTTTGGCTCAAAATCTTACATTTAGTAGTTCAAAAATCAGTGAGGTACACAAGTTTAAGGAACCACATGCTAATTATCAACTATCAAATGACTATCTCAAGAATTTTTATTTTTAGCCAAATCACAAGAATAATGAAAAATTGGGTTCAAAATTCACTATCTCAATTCATTTGGCTCCAAGTTCTCACAATCGGATGCATGTTCTAAGTGAGGGGCAATCTAGAGAATGTGATCATACCAATCTATGCCTATGAGAATGCAATATGAATGCAACAATGCAAATGCAAAAATAAATACCCCTACCCCAAGCTTGATTACTTACATTGTCTCCAATGTAAATAATCAAGTCGGAGAGAGGAGAAAAATTGGAACAACTTACCGAGTCGGTAGCGGGTGTTGACTCACATTCCAGTCAAAACTTGGGTGGAAATTTTATCACGGCCGTGAGGCTCATCACGGCTAGGCCGTGATCAATTCTGTCCTCAGGAGTTGCCCTGTCACGGCCGTGATCTACATCACAGCTAGGCCGTGATGCTCTCTGGCTTTGGCATCCCACTCATCACGCCCGTGATGGTTGTCACGGCTAGGCCGTGATCCTTACTGTGCTCTTGTTTATTTCATCACGGCCGTGACCACTGTCACGGCCAGGGCGTGATGGCCTCTGACTTTATCTTTTTTATGCTCTTCTTCTCTTTCTCAACTTGAAAACACTAGACAAACCTATTAATGATATTTTTGCCTCTTGATCTTCTCAAATTATTCAAGAGGTTAAATCAAAAACAAAAGGAAAAAGGGAAAGAAAACTTGGGTTGCCTCCCAAGAAGCGCTTGTTTACGGTCCTAAGCTTGACCAAACTTCCTTCAATCAACCGGGGTCGGCTGGGCGTAGAAGTGCATGCACACTTCTCTTCCAAGGAACTCCTTCAAATAGCCGTTTCTGCTCATACGGCCAGTAACGCTTCCGCTTTGCTCTTTTCTTTCGGAGCTTCCTAGCCTTCCTTCCTCCCGGCGGAAGTATTGTTTCTGCATGGACAGCAATCCCGACTTCACCACTGGTTGCATCTTCAACCATGCGTATCTTTGGGGTTGCTTCCATGCTAAGTTCTTTCTCTACCGCTGGAGACGTTACATCAATTCTGCACACATGGCTCTCAAAAGGAGGGTTGTTACAAGAGTTAGTCAACTGAAAATTTACCCTACCTTCCTCTACATTTAGAGAGAGTTTGCCATTCCTTACGTCTATTAATGCTCCAGCGGTTGCCAAGAATGGCCTTCCTAAAATGATGGGGAATTTAGAATTCCCTTTCATGTCCAATACCAGGAAGTCGGTAGGGATGAGAATTTTCCCTACCTTTACAGGAACATTCTCTAGTATGCCTAGAGGAGTCCTAGTTGAGCCATCCGCAAATTGTAAGGGGAATTTGAATGGTCTCAACTCTTTGCTTCCCAACCTTTCCATGATAGTGAGGGACATCAAGCTCGTGCTAGCCCCTAAGTCACATAAGGCTGGGTCTATTTCCACTTGTTCGATCGAGCAAGCGATGGAGAAACTACCTAGGTCTTTCAGTTTAGTAGGCATTTTAGTCTCTACATCTACTTGCTTTTTCTTGACCAACCTCTGTGGGAAAGGTATCGGGGGTTGGTACGGTGGTGGAGGGACATATTTCGGTTCTGGCTCTTCCTTTTCGCTCGTGTCCTCCTCCGGTTCCACGTCCATTTCAGCTACCCCCACCCCAAGCTTATCATCCCTCAAGTGTATGACATTGCAATGCTCATTGGGATTTGCTTCGGGTTGCCCCGGGAATGTACCCTTAGGTCTCGAGTACGTGCTGGCTTGTTGGGAAATCTGGTTTTCTAGCATCTTGTTATGAGTTGCTAAGTTGTCTACCTTAGATGCTAGATCCTTTATTGCCTCACTCACTGCCCTTCCTTGTTGTCTAAACTCCTCATTCTGTTTTGTCTGAGTTTCGACAAAACTTTCAAATAAAGTCTCGAGTTTAGATCTTTGTACCGAGGATACCCCTGCTGCTCTCTTATTACCTTGACCCTCTTGGAACTCATGATTAAGCGTGTTGCTGTAGTTGCCGTAGGAGAGGTAAGGGTTGTTTCTTCTTTGGTTGTAGGGATTTGGGGGAGCATAGTTGGGCAGCTTCGGGTTCGTATCATAGTAGTTGTTACAAGAGTTCACTTGCTCACCCGGCGCCGGGATCCATGTGGGCATCCCATCATGTCATGTCCCTGCATTCCACAAATCTCACAAACAAGGTTAGTAGCACCTATTGCACTCACATTAGCTCTTTCAATCTTATCTAATCTTTTATTTAGTGAGTCAAATTTAGACATAATCAGATCAATGCTACTTACTTCAAACTTACCCCAGAAATCTTGTTCGGGTTATTATCTATTTCGGATACCCATTGGTGGTAGTTGGTGGCGACATTCTCGATGATGTTGAATGCCTCAGTGAGAGGCCTATTCATAAACGCTCCACCGGCTGCAGAATCTAGTGACACCTTCGAAGAGTAGTCCAATCCGTTATAGAAGGTGTGCACTATTAACCACCTCTCGAGTCCGTGATGTGGGCACGACTCCAGCAGTCCCTTGTAACGATCCCAAGCTTCTGATAATGATTCTCCGTCTTTCTGGAAGAAGCCGGTGATCTGGGTTCTTATGTAGGCCGTCTTGGAAGGAGGGAAGAATTTCTCCAAGAACGCCTGCTCCAGTTGGTCCCAAGTAGTCAAAGTGTTAGCGGGGATTTGCTTAAGCCAGGCCTTTGCCTTTCTAGTGAGAGATGAGGGGAACAATCTCAAACGCACAACATCGACTGAGGCTCCATTAATCCTAATTGCATCGGTGAACTCTAAGAATGTTTCTATATGATCGGTCGGGTCCTCCGAAGGCAATCCTCCGAATTGATGTTGCCTAATCATGTTGATTAACATAGGTGGTATGGTATAGTTTTCCGCCTCAATCTCTGGCCTTGCAATCCCAGTTCGCAAGCCTCTCGCATTTGGGGCTGCGTAGTCCTTCAAAGGCTTTGTATCCGGTTGATTCGCCATGAGCGGAACGTGACGCGCATTACTTGGACCTGAAGAAACCGAAATAGATCAGATTTTGAGTTGGTTTGGGACTCTAACTTCCCCATTTCTATAAATAAGGACCAAGGCATCAGATACAGAGAGGGATCATCCATAACAACTAGGACTCTAGGCTTAGATCTCTCTTCTCCTCTTCTCTTCTCTTCTCTGATTTTTGTATTTTCATGTTATTTATAATCATGCTTGTCATCTCCCCGGCAACGGTGCCAAAAACTTGATGTCGCGTAAGTCAACGCGCGCGTACGATTCCGGCAAGTGTACCGGATTGCCGTCAAGTAATAAAAGATCTCGAACCCACAGAGACTGTGTTCTCGAATCGCAATCGGTTTTTGAATTGAGTGAATCTGGACTTTGTAAAGGGTTTTGAAAAATGTTTGAATTTGAAATTGAAATGATAAACAAACAGAAAACAAATGTTTTTGGGGTTTTCGATTTAAACGAATTCCTAGGGATTTGGGTTACCTTTGAGGTTGTTTATGTTGCTAATCTGATTTACCTTTGTTGATTACCGAAATTGCCTTGAAGGCGAGTTTATCCTCTAATAGCTTAAGCTCCCTCTCGGGTTACAAAAGCCGTGCCCAATTGACCCGACCCCTACTCTCGTGGTAGTCGATCCCAGATTGGACCCTTTGCGTTCCGTGACAACTCGTTGCTCCTCGAGGGACGGCTTCTAGCTCTCGCGATTTCAGTCCCAAGTCTGACTTCTATAGGTCCGACACCCAAGTTCACCGCTAGGTTCCTCCTTGGAATGTCTCAGTCATGCAAATAACCTAAGTTCACCGCTAGGTTCCTCCTTGGATCATTCACATCTCACAAACCAAGTGGCCACGGGGCTTTACGAGTGAAACACCCTAGAAATCTTAAGTTCACCGCTAGGTTCCTCCTTAGAACGCCTATGTCACGCAAATAACGGTTCTTGCAAATTTATGAGTGATTAACACACTAGAAATCAGATCTAAAACAATAACGAAATCAACAACGATTTTACATCAAATCAACATCATTTACAAACCTCGGGCGAGCCCTAGTCCCTAGAAACTATGCTACTACTCACGCCTTGCCATGGAGATGACAAGCATGATTATAAATAACATGAAAATACAAAAATCGAGAGAAGAGAAGAGAAGAGGAGAAGAGAGATCTAAGCCTAGAGTCCTAGTTGTTATGGATGATCCTCTCTCGGATCTGATGCCTTGGTCCTTATTTATAGAAATGGGGAAGTTAGAGTCCCAAACCAACTCAAAATCTGATCTATTTCGGTTTCTTCAGGTCCAAGTAATGCGCGTCACGGCTGTGATGGCCATCACGGCCAGGCCGTGACGGTCTCTGCTTCTGGAAGTTGTGCAAAATCCGGTCATTCGCGACGCGAATATACTGCTCGTGACACGAGCCTCTGTTTTGGCCCGTGAAGAATTTCACGGCTGGGCCGTGATGTGCTCTGACTTGTGGTGGTTTTGGGTCACGGTCGTGATGGCTATCACGGCCAGGCCGTGACAGACTCTGACTTCAGCCTTTCTTCTTTTTCAGTTTTGCTCGATCATGGCCGTGATGGGCATCACGGCCGGCTCATTTTCTTCAGTTTTAAAGCTCCATCTTCATCCAAACTTCATCATGGTTGATCTTGAGCAATTTACCCTTGATATCTGCAAAACAACACACGAAAACCGCCTTACCCGTTCCAAAGGAAAACTAACCTAAAATCTAATAAAAATATGCCTAAACTACATGAAAATGCATGCAAAATGATGGACAAAGATGAGGTGGAATCACACTCATCAGGCGACAACTCGGATGTCGTCTCTCAAGGACTCTTAAAGTGTTATTTTCCACAAAAATCAGTTTGGGGGGGGGGTTGGATTGGGAAGCAAATAAGCAAAACAGAGCAGTTAAAAACAAGGCAGTTTAAAGAGATTGTCAAATAGCTAAAAACAGATTAATCTATTGTTCTCGATTTCCAAACTATCATAGGTTCATGCAATTTCCAAGCCCTAAGCAGATTCTAATCCCCTCCCGGTTGTAGCAACAATTTACAAGCGAAACTACTACTACAGATATATGTCCCTATTCCCGAATTAAGCAAACGGGATTAAGCCCTTCGTGAACTAAGCGAACACGAAACGTATACACGCGAATTAAGCAGACACGATTAATTATAGGAACATGATATCACCGGAAATAAATCAACACAATACAATATACTCCTGAATTAAGCAAACAGAAATATAAAGCATGGCATTGAAGAGGGAAAAGCATACAAAACAGGAAAATACAAGAACCTCAAGTATATGGAAATCAATTACAACAGATCAATCCTTGAAACTTAGTTCTCCATAACAAAAACGAAAACACACAGATAAAAATGTAAACAGAACAATGGAGAAGCAAAAGTCCTTTCAAACTGTTCAGAACAGCTATTTATACTAATCAGAAATTAAGTCTACTCGCGAGGCGAAGCCTCTCTCGCGACGCGAATCCTGTGAACAGTCTGCAACCTTTGGTATTCTCGCGAGGCGAACACATCTTCGCGAGGTGAGGCACTGAAGAGTCTTCTTATTACGCCCGTTATGAATATCAGGGGCCAACCGTGATGCTTTCTGACTTCCAGGCTCGCGAGGCGAATTGATGCTCGCGAGGCGAGACTCTTCAACTTCAAAACTGCCACAGCCGTGACCTTCAACACGGGCAAGCCGTGATCGTCTTTGACTTTTCAGGCTTGGGTGACTCGCGGGGCGAGATCTTCTTCGCGGGGCGAACCAGAGACCTTGCATTCTCTTGGAACAGTCATCTTCGGGGTCGCGAGGCGAATAGATGTTCGCGAGGCGAATCCCCTGTTTCTTTATTTTCTTGACTTCCAACTTAACCTGAAAACAAAGACACAACTATAAGTGTATTACTTGACTCAAAACTAGCTAAATTAACCTAAAACTACTCTAGAGACTCAAAACCTTGCTTGAGGACAATCTAATCTAATTTGGGTGAAAATAGGATATAATTTGCACAAAACCCTGGTCATACTAGCCATAAAACTAGATGAGCCAGAGGCTTATCAAAATACCCCAAACTTAAACTTTGCTTGTCCCCAAGCAAACTAAGACTCAAAAATCAAAAAGACTCAAGACCTGGCAAGCTCATAGGATTCAATCAACCTTGCACACATTCAAGCAATACATCAAAACAGTTTTCTTCAATGTCCCCCCTTTACAAACAAAGCAATCCCCACATTCATTTATTCTAAACAATTGAGAATTTCATCATTCAAACAATTATTAACCTAAGTAGGGGATCCAAGTTACACACAAAAGGGAGATCACCAAATCCAAACAACTGCCTTCCTCACAAGGGCATTATTTGTTCACTCAATCACTCAGTTTGTGTCAGGCTATTAACATTGCACTCAATTTCACTTTCAAGAACACTTCCCATAAATTTGATTTTCATCTCAAAATGATTCCCACAGAAAACATGCATACAACATCAAAAGGTCTTTTATGGGTTGTAATGGGGCCTGGCTAAGGGTAGGATATACAAAGGTACTAGGCTGAAGACCCTAGGGACTAAGAGAGCATGAACATTATTTACACTTTGAATTTAAACTCAAGTTCCTTTTCTCATTCACCTTTTTACCTTGGGTGACTACAACCTCTTTTATTTTTATCATTTTTATGCTTTTTTTTTTCTCTTCATCATTTTTTTTTCTACAAGCCTTTGGCTCCAACCTTTTTATTGTATTTTTTTTCTCAATCCCAACAACATATTACACCTTGCAGCCACCCCAAACTTAGTTTCTTGCACCCATTCTAAGATTACATGCTCTCCTAATCCTAAGATCGGGTTAACATGGTTTTCCAGATTTTTGGGCTTATAACATTAGGTTATCAAGAATTAACAGGCTAATAGGCTCAATGGGGCTAACTAGGGAACATGCATTAGGAATTGGTTATTTTTAGGCTAAGTAGCTATTTACAAAGAAAATGCCTAAATCATTTGCTACACACATATAATCATGCAAACCAAAAAGAGATTCAATCAAATTCAGGAAAGTGCCACTTGAAAGTGATTTTCACATAGTCAAAAAAAACATGTTGGAGGCTCAAAACCTCACCTGGACATTCATGCAATTTGTTTGACAGAGATTCTATCCCTAGTGTGTGCTTCCTATCACCCCAAACTTATCATAAATCATGCCATCATAACAAAATCTCAAAGTTCAGTTTTCAATCACATGGGGATCATTTTTCAAAAATTTCATATCCTAGGGGGAAACAGTCAACACATAACATGCAATCAATCTATGCAAAATCAATCAAAATCCAATAAACTTGCCAACAAAAGACTCAACACAACTCCTGAGCTTCTCAAATTATTCAGGAGCTTTATTCAAAGAAAAGAAAAAAAACAAAAAAAAACAAAACTACAACTAGTTTCCTCCCCCACACTTAAAATATACATTGTCCCCAATGAACAACAGAACTATAAAATCAGAGTGAGGGAAAGGAAAAGAAACTCCCTGATTAAGTGGCAGTGTAGGAGCTTCCGCCTGGATCCCATTTCTTGTAGCCTAAGGCCAAAGTGGTAGAGTTCATTCCATGGTCCCATAACTTGAATCATTGATATATGAGTAAACACTTGACAATGATGGTGACCTTGCTCAATGCGGCGGACTCATCACCTCCTCTTGGGTCAAAGACGACCGCTTCATCAACAAAGTCCTCCCAATAAAATTTGGCTTCAATCCCTTGAACTATCCATGGTGCAAAATCCATTTCCTCTGGTGGCTTCGCAGGAGGAGGTGGCGGATAGGTAGGGAGGGCCTCCGGTGCTGCTTCATCTTCTGCATGTTTCTCATCCACTGCACTGACAAATTTATCACCTGCTAAACATACAGCAATCTCAGCACAAACCACACAATGGTTAGCGTTAGTACAATCAGGACATGCAGAAATATCATCAAAGCCAGAAATAAATGGAAAATTAGAAAACAAGTCCTCATGGGTGTCCTCAATAGTCTCAGAAAGCAGCTCTATGTGGAAAACGGAGTGCTCTTCCACTGGATGTTTCATAGCATCAAAGATGTTAAACTTTGCAACTATATCCCCAAACTTCATAGACATGGTCCCATCATCAACATCAATGTTAGTCTTAGCTGTCTTCATGAATGGTCGGCCCAGGATGATTGGTGATTTACTGGAATGTGTCTCTCCTGCCATGTCCAGGATGTAGAAGTCAGCTGGGAAGATCAAATCATCAACTTGCACTAGCACATCTTCTACCATTCCCATGGGTCGGGCACTGGTCCGGTTGGCCAACTGAATGGTGAGACCTGTATACTTCAAGGGACCAAGATCAAGGTTGTTAAAGATGGAGGTAGGCATGACATTGATAGAGGCTCCCAAATCCAGCATGCAATTTTCAAACATCCTGTCCCCAATAGTGCATGGAATAGTAAATACTCCTGGATCCTTGCACTTCTGTGGTAATGCCTGAGTAGGGGCTATAACAGCAACTCTTTCTGGTCCAGGCCTAGACTGGATAAGAGCTGAGACATTTCTTCCCAAATCAATCCTCTCATTATTCTTCATCTTCCTCTTGTTGGTGCATAGATCCTTCAAAATTTTGGCATACTTGGGCACTTGCTTGATCACATCCAACAGTGGAATATTAACAGCTACCTTTCTGAAAACATCAAGAATCTCCTTTTCCTTGTCTTCACCACCAACCTTCTTATTTTTCTGTAATCTGTGTGGGAATGGGATTGGTGGTCTATACACTTTCTCAACTTCAACTTCAACTTCAACAATAGGCCCGGGAGTTACCTCAACAGTAGGCTCGGGAGTTACCTCAACAGATTCTTCATCTTTTTCAGAAGTGGCCTCAACAACTTTTCCAGATCTCAGAGATATAGCACTCACATTAGGATTGGAGGCATAAGGATTTATCACTGGTTGTGCTGGCAGCTGGGTTGTCCCTTGACCTTGCTGTATATTATTTATGTTTGTGGCCAGCTGTCCAATCTGTGTCCTCAAATCTTGAATGCTAGCACTTGTTTGCTGCTGAAACTGTGCCTGTGAAGCTGCAACCTGCTGCTGAAACTGGAGGTTATTTGCAGCCATTTGCTTGATCATATCTTCTAATGAAGGTCCAGAAGGTGCAGAAGTGGTCACTAGAGGATTCTGAGGTGCCATCGGTTGTTGTTGGGAGGGGTTCCCATACCGCAGATTAGGATGATTCCTCCAGTTGGGATGGTACCTATTGGTAGAGAGATCTGGAGTGCTGTACCGATTCTGACTGTTTCCTTGATTAAATGGATTTACTGCATAAGCTTGAGACACTTTACTGACAAACTCTTCTCTCTGGATGGGGCATGGATCATATGGGTGCTCAGGTGAATTGCACATGCCACATAACTTTGCAGGCTGAACTCTGTCTATTACCAATTGCCTTACAAAGGAAGTCAGCTCATCCAGTCTATTCTCAAGGGCGGCCTGGTTGGAAGATGAACTATGGACCTCATGCACGCCTCTTGTCTCAACTAAATTTCTTCTAGTAGTAAACTGCTGGGAATTCAATGACATATTCTCAATGAGTTGCTTGGCAGCAGCTGGGGTCTTATCAACTAGTGCTCCCCCACTAGCAGCATCCAAAAGATTCCTATCCATAGGCAGTAATCCTTCATAAAAGTACTGGATCAGGAGTTGTTCAGAAATTTGATGCTGAGGGCAGCTAGATACCAAATGCTTGAACCTTTCCCAATATTCAGCTAGCGATTCATTCCCTTGCCTGATGCCACATATTTCTTTTCTTATTGAAGCAGCTCTTGAAGCAAGAAAGTATCTTTCTAGAAAAACCCTCTTCAAATCATTCCAAGTGGTGATGGAGTTGGGCTCAAGATACAGCAGCCAATCTTTTGCAGCTCCCTGGAGTGAAAATGGAAAAGCCTTCAGCTTGATACTATCCTCAGTGACTCCCTCTGATCTCGAGGTTGTGGAGCATACAACTTGGAATTCCTTCAAGTGCTTGTGTGGATCCTCACCTGCAAGACCATTAAACTTGGGCAACAAGTAAATAAAACCAGATTTTAGTTCAAAAGGAGTGTCAGCACCAAGATATGAAATACACAATCCATTATAGTTAACATCAGGGGCAGCAAGCTGTCTTAATGTCCTTTGGTCTCCCATGTTTTCAAAAACTGTTTTGGAATTAGAAT
Organism: Sophora flavescens; assembly: GCA_030762895.1. NCBI lineage: Eukaryota > Viridiplantae > Streptophyta > Magnoliopsida > Fabales > Fabaceae > Sophora > Sophora flavescens. Next base: position 14,461,829 of record CM061066.1, read on the forward strand.
CACTACTAGTGCTAGCCCGAAATTCTCTACGGAGTGTGTGCAGTGTTCTTTCAATTTCCGGGTCAAAATCACACAATTCAGGGCAATTAGACCTAGTAGCCAGACCAATTCAAAACAAAAACAGAAAATAAAAGGAAGAAAAGAAAATAAAAAATCAAAATGCGAAAAATAACAAATCAGAGTCCCCGGCAACGGCGCCAATATTTGGTCGCGCTGTCGCGTACGCGCCAAAAAGGACGAGCGGGTTTTAAAACTGTAGTTTAGGGCGACAACTCGGATGTCGTCTCTCAAGGACTCTTAAAGTGTTATTTTCCACAAAAATCAGTTTTGGGGGGGTTTGGATTGGGAAGCAAATAAGCAAAACAGAGCAGTTAAAAACAAGGCAGTTTAAAGAGATTGTCAAATAGCTAAAAACAGATTAATCTATTGTTCTCGATTTCCAAACTATCATAGGTTCATGCAATTTCCAAGCCCTAAGCAGATTCTAATCCCCTCCCGGTTGTAGCAACAATTTACAAGCGAAACTACTACTACAGATATATGTCCCTATTCCCGAATTAAGCAAACGGGATTAAGCCCTTCGTGAACTAAGCGAACACGAAACGTACACACGCGAATTAAGCAGACACGATTAATTATAGGAACATGATATCACCGGAAATAAATCAACACAATACAATATACTCCTGAATTAAGCAAACAGAAATATAAAGCATGGCATTGAAGAGGGAAAAGCATACAAAACAGGAAAATAGAAGAACCTCAAGTATATGGAAATCAATTACAATAGATCAATCCTTGAAACTTAGTTCTCCATAACAAAAATGAAAACACACAGAGAAAAATGTAAACAGAACAATGGAGAAGCAAAAGTCCTTTCAAACTGTTCGGAACAGCTATTTATACTAATCAGAAATTAAGTCTACTCGCGAGGCGAAGCCTCTCTCGCGACGCGAATCCTGTGAACAGTCTGCAACCTTTGGTATTCTCGCGAGGCGAACACATCTTCGCGAGGAGAGGCACTGAAGAGTCTTCTTATTACGCCCGTTATGAATATCAGGGGCCAACCGTGATGCTTTCTGACTTCCAGGCTCGCGAGGCGAATTGATGCTCGCGAGGCGAGACTCTTCAACTTCAAAACTGCCACAGTCGTGACCTTCAACACGGGCAAGCCGTGATCGTCTCTGACTTTTCAGGCTTGGGTGACTCGCGGGGCGAGATCTTCTTCGCGGGGTGAACCAGAGACCTTGCATTCTCTTGGAACAGTCAGCTTCGGGGTCGCGAGGCGAATAGATGTTCGCGAGGCGAATCCCCTGTTTCTTTATTTTCTTGACTTCCAACTTAACCTGAAAACAAAGACACAACTATAAGTGTATTACTTGACTCAAAACTAGCTAAATTAACCTAAAACTACTCTAGAGACTCAAAACCTTGCTTGAGGACAATCTAATCTAATTTGGGTGAAAATAGGATATAATTTGCACAAAACCCTGGTCATACTAGCCATAAAACTAGATGAGCCAGAGGCTTATCAATTATGTTCAGTGTATGTTTGTGTGCTCGATTTCAATATGATCCTAGAGAATCTCACTTATCAGTAGTTAAGAGAATCTTTAGATATTTAAAAGGTACTACTAATCTTGGTTTGTGCTTTAAGAAAAATGAAGATTATAGATTAGTTGGTTTCTGTGATGCTGACTATGCTAGATAGAATTGAAAGAAAAAGCACTAGTGGAGGATGTCACTTCATTGGAGATAATCTTGTCTCATGGTCAAGCAAAAGACAAAGTACCATTGCCTTATCAACTGCTGAAGCTGAGTATATATCAGCTGCAAATTGCTGCTCACAACTTCTCTGGATCAAACATCAATTGGAGGACTACAATGTGTTTGTAAGTAGTATTCCAATTATGTGTGAAAATACTGCTGCAATAAATCTATCTAAGAATCCAATTTTGGATTCTAGAGCTAAGCACATAGAGATTAAACATCATTTCATTAGGGATTATGTGCAAAAAGGTGTATTTGATATACAGTTTGTTGATACTGACCATCAATGGGCATATATCTTTACGAAACCTCTTGTATAGGACAAATTCATCTTTATTAGGTAGCATCTTAATATGATATGTGTGGAGTAATTTAGGTGTCCAACCTTCAGAAAAATTTGTTTTGTTAATCTTGCGTCTATTACTTATGCACGTCTAATACCTATTAAAAGTTGTGCATCTATTTCACGTTGTGTTGTACGTCTACTATATGTCGCGTCTGCTGGTAATGTTTACTGCGTCCAGTGTGTAGTTTTAGACGAGTCCACATCTGCCTGCATCTAGGCATATTTTTATTAAATGCATTTATTTTGTCTCAATGACAAATTTATCCTTTATTCTCTTTGCTGAGTCAGTAATTTCATCAATCCCATCAAGTCCTTTCTATAGTTCCAAGATACCAACACCGTTTTATCCATAATGACATGTCATGTCAAAAGTTTTTTTTAAAAAAAAACCTTTGGGATTTAGAATCTTTTGAAAGTAATCTTTTCCCTCTGAGGTAACTTTACACTTCCCTGAAACTTTCGAGTTCTTCTTCTCTCTATTTTCCAAACCCTAACTATTCTCACCAAAATGGTTTCTTCTTCAACCTTCAACGTGGACAAGCTTAACTTGGCAATTAGCATCATTTCAACTTTGGAGTGTTGCAAGACTATAACTTGGACATTAGCAAGTATGTTAATGCTGCTGGAGGGGGATGACTCTTCACAGAGAAAGTCTCTGTCTTTCCCAACCTGATTAGAGATTTTTGGAGGAATGTTCAAGTGACTGATACTAACTTCTTCTCTATTGTGTTGAGAAAGAAGATTGTATTCTCGGAGAAGACTATTGCTGATGCCATTTTCAGTGCTCAGGAAGGTTTGGTTTTTACCGAATAATGGGAAGCTGATTTGGGTGGCTTTGAGACCATTGAAGTCTGTCTCATGAAAGAAGACACAGTCAGAACTCACTCTTGGAAAGCTATTGAAATGAAGGACATTGTTCGTATCCAAAGACAACCTCTCCTCTCGGCACAAATTCTGCCTTTGCCATCTTGTCACCGAAATGAAGATCAATCTTCCAAGAATTCTGCATGGAAGATTTAGAGATGATGTGATGAACAAGAAAAGACACTCGACATTTCCCTATTGCCATCTTCTATCTAAGATTTTCAAGGCTCAAGGAATCCATAAAATTCTTGTTGCAAGGACTCCTGAAGAGCAAGCTAGAATCTTATCTGAAAAACCAATGTCAGCTTCAGACTTTGGTAAAACGAACATAGCTAACATGATCCTCAGTACCTATGCTGCTGTTACAATGGCCAAAACTGAGGAGTTGATGAAAATGAAAGAGGAAATGGTGGAACAAAACACTGCTGAGGCTATGGAGCCAAAGAAGAATATCAAGAAAAAGACCACTGCAACAAGAAAACCTACCAAGAGACCAGCTGGTGGCATTGTTATCAGGGAACCTTCTGATACTCCTGCTGTGAATAAGCAAAGAAGAGTTATCTTCTCACACAATGAGGACACAGAACCTGACGAGGACAAAGTTCCTATCAGTACCATCCCGAAGAAGCAGAAAACTTCTGTTGCGGCTGTTGAGGCCATTGTGCCTGTCTCAACAAAACCCAGAAGACTACCAGTAAGAAAGACCAGAACAACTAAGACTTCTAAGGTAACCATCTCTGCTAGTGATCCCGTTCAAACAGCAGTAGATGCCTTAGTGTCTAGTCTGGAAACTAGAGTTGATGCTGTTTCTGCTGTTGTTACATCTAATGATAACCTTGATGTCTCTACTCTAGATGATGTATACATTCCCACACCCCTCTCACCCCAACCAACACAAATTGACCAAACCACAAACTTGCCTACATCTTCACATGCTCACTCACAAATAGCCACCTCATCCAGACCACAATTTCAACCAATTATCCCTGCCGATGATCCCTGGTTCAATCAACCAGATGATGGCATTTCCCCTGGTGCTCCCTTCCCAAAACTCTTAAGAACCTTATTTCCTTCACCCCAAATTCTGTTGTTTATGATGGCAAATCTGAGGATTAGGCCAAAGTAAAAACGGAATAGAGAGTTCTGTTTCTCACTCACCAACCTGAACCTGAACATATTCCTAACTGGTGGTACTCCCTACCAGAGTATGAGGAAGAAATAAGCCCACCTGTTGAATCCTTCCATTTACCTCATCCTGACTGCAAATTAATCACAAAAGTGCCTTTACAAATGCACAATAACATAGGACCCTTAGTCACTCACCTGCCCCTAAACAAATTCTCCCTAGAAAAATATACCCAAACCTTGTCAAAACTCCACCTTTCTTACCCCTCACTGATGGAGTTGAGAGACACATAATACATGTATGGGAGACAGACCCTCTAAGAAAGAATCTTCCTACCATCCCTGAAAGAAGAGTAAGATCATCCAAGCATGTCCCCATAATCATGACCATTGACACAAAATAGGTATCCTTTGAGCATCCCAGAGTCTATTGGAGTGCCTCTGATTTCTTCATGGATCAGCTCATCTATGAAATGATGAAGTGGGAACTCAGTCATTTCAGAGTTGATAGAGTCACACATTTTGTCCCTCCATCCTGGCTGAGACATAGTGAAGCAACCAGAGTTGGAATCATGCCTTACAGAATCTGTCCAAGACTGTCGATGGTAGATCTGAATAAGGACAAGGACAAGAAGAACAGAAGATTCAAAGCAGTCATGCCTGAAGCTGAATCAGCAATGCTTGATCTACATCAAGAAACTTTAGACTACTCAATGCTGGATTTCTTTTTACATACTGAATCCATTGGGTTGATCAATGAACAACGTGCTGCAGATTTCTGGAAATCTCACATTATTCACTGCACACGAGAAGCATCTTCCTCTGGACTGACCCAAGAAGAGAAGAAGGAAATTCCCAAAGTCAATGGAAAGTGTGGTCTTTCTAACTTTCAGTACATGATCTATAAAGACCTTTGGGGACTTCCCATAACAAGTCGAGATGTGGAATTCTCCTACCCCATCAAATGGGCAAAGGAAGTATCAGTGACCCCTTTACCCCTTCTAATGATTAATCCTGCTTCGTATTCGCCTCCTTCTAAGCTCCTAGAAGATGAAATTGTAGTTGAAGGACCTGGTATGAATGCCACTATTTTTGACTCAGGTGAGTCCATCTCCAAACAAAGTTCATCAGGAAAGCACTCTTCTCAACCACTAGCTTTGGATGTGATGCATCCTTTAGATCACCCTGAACACTCCAGAGCCTTAAGCACTCACTACAACAGAAATGACTTATAATAGCAGTTATTTAATAGCATTTGTTATGCGAAACTGCTATTAAAAATTGTAGTGCCCTTTTAATAGCGTTTCCTAAAATAAGTGTTATTAAAGAGTGCAACTAAGATAGCGTTTTTAAGTTAAACCGCTATCTTTTCTAATTTGAAATAAATAAATAAAATAAAATCAACTTCTAATAGCATTTGTTTTAGGAAATGCTATTAAAAGATAACCTTTAGATAGCGTTTAAAGTTAGAAACGCTATCTTAGGTGATTACCTTTGCTGATTTTAGAACTACCCGCGAGCGCGTATGCTTTGATCCTTCGATTCTCAGTTTCTGCATATACCCTAACATCCTCAGAGTTGTTTGCCGCTTCGCTCCGTCACCTCCGGTCGCTGTGATCGCCCTGCATCCTTTCTCTGTTGTGGCTTTTCACGCACTGCAATCTGTCTCTGGAATAGGTGCTATCACCCTCCGCTGTGCTGTGCCCTTTGCCTCATCTGCGCTCGACCTGCATTCCGCACGAAAGAGGTTGGGTTTTAGGGGAAGAGGTAACCACCACCGCCGTTGTGTTGTGCCCTCTGCCTCCGCTCTTGCCTTGTGAAATTACTAATCGAGCCTCACTGACTATACTCGCCACGGGGACAGAGCACCATCGCAGGGCAAATTAATCTCAGCTCATCACTGACCTTCGTTACACGACGAAGCTTGTTCATCGCAAGGCGAAATTTGGATTGGGTATTCTCTGATCCCCACCGCAAGGCGAGACCACTTCTCTGCCAGGCGAAATTCCAAACTGGAGCTTTCCGAGTGACTTCGCAAGGCGAGACCGCTTCTCTGCTTGGAGAAATTCCAACTCCTTAGCTACTGCCTCTCGTTACGTGGCGGAGCTCGTGCATCGCAGTGCGAAAGTCTGCACTATAAAAGCTTCACAAGTCCAGTTTCTTGTTCACATCATATGCAATTCTCACCCTAAGACTCATCAGTTGAAAGTAGTGGTAACAAATCCCTCTCTTCCTTGCACTCATCCCATATCATGTATTCATCTTAATTCTCTTTCGGTCTCAATTTCACAACTCTTATGGGGTTCCTACACCACTCTTATCAATTGCCGTATACACATGACCATGAGAATGGGGAAAATCTCTGGGGATCCATTTTTTAATGTGATTTGGTTTGATACTCCTTGGTTGATAATGTGATTTCTGATTTCATTTTTCCAATTTTGGGAGTTATTGATATGCTAACCATGCATTTATGTTAGAAGGATTTCACATGCATCACTTCTGTTTGATAAAATGCCTCTATGAAAATATTTTTGTTGAACACCACATGCCTAGTTGGAATTCTTTGCCATACAAATTACAAGTGGGTATGATATGAACTCTTGAATAAAAGTGACAGGGTGGAAGCACACGGTCTGTTTTAAAAGTCATTTTCCTTGAAAGAGAGAACCCGTCTGCAACCTATCTGAGGTGACTTTGTCTTTGCCGTCGCCGTGAGGAAGGGTATCGGGTAACCTAGCTGTTTTTTTTTTCAGTCAGAAAGAAACATAAAGAAAATCAAATTTTGATAATTTCATTTTCTTTACTATCCAGGATTCAAATTCAATGATATTTTGTGAAACACATTATGGAACTGAATTCTCTGCATTTAATAAATCACATATTCACGTATTTATGCATTAATAGTTGTTAGATCAATCATAAGTTTTTTGAAACACTTTATAATTTCTATGGTTCATTCAAGAATGCATGGATATGTGAATGCGTGATATTTTGAATGCATTTAATCCATTTTCACTATCGAGTTCTTGTTTAAGTGGTTTAGTAGGATGTGACTATCTAATGTATAGCACAACTGGGTTGCATGTGGAAATGACAGTGACTGCATACCTTACGATTCACAGGCCTTGAGTTTTTATGCTTTCCATCATGATCTTTGATCACAACATCAGAGTTGACACCTTTGCCATCTTTCACAACATCAAACGCTTTATCCTCTCTGAAACACAACACTATATAATCTTCATCCGCAGAGAGTGACCAACAGGAACTTGAATCATCAAGCCTGTTTCCAACTGGAACCTCATCTTTGTTCTTTACCACTGGATTGTTTAGTTGTCTCTTTTTATTGCATTTTTTGCGAGGCCAGGACAAATTGTTGTCATAAATACTATTGAAGCTATTGTCACTTTTCTTGTCAAATGCCATTTTTCACTCTATCACTTGAGAGAGATGATGAAGCCAAACCATCATCTTCAGAGAGTTACATATCAGGTGACAATATGCTATGGGGTTGGCTTTGTCACTGTTAATTTTAGAGAATGGCAAGATAATTTAGAGATAAGAGGGATATAGCATTTGAATTTGAAATAGTTCATTCAATGTCAGGGAAGAGGTACAGTATTCAACAAATAATGAGTAATTATTGTTAGCTGCTATTGCTAAAAATTTTCTGCATATTTTTGTCACTCATCAAAGCAATTGTCCCAGCAACATAGTAACAATAGAGATATAGTTCATCAAAGTTTTTGTATCTCGACTTCCTAAGATCCATTAGCATTCCTTCTATCATATCTTTAAATGGCTGCATGAAAACAAATAATGATTTTGAATTTCTTGAGATGAGATGAGATGAGCTGAAGATGGGTTTTGAATTTCTTGAAAATAATGATTTTCAAGTAGAGCCAATCATGCTTTACACTCTTTTACAGGTAATCTGCATATCTGCCTCACAAACAAAGGAAGACCTTCTTAGAGACTTGGAGGTAAAACCAGCTAGCTGTCTTCATTTGAGTCAGATTATATAATTATGTTGCAATCAATTATTTTTTGACCGTAATTCTTTAATTTCCTAAACTGTGGCATGGTTTCATGCTTGTTACAGTGATTCAAATACGATTCTTGTAGCATTAGGGATGTTTATTTTAATCTGTATACATTGCATGTAGACATCAACCACTCTAAACTCAAAGTAAATATGTTTAATAAATATTTTTGTAGATCGGGAAAGCATGGATCGGAAATGGATGTCTGCCAATCGTTTAACGAAGGAGTATGAGGATGGGGTGAAATAGTTCATTAGGTTTGCAGTTCAGCATACGGAAAACCCTAGTACAATCATATGTCCTTATTTAGATTGTTGTTATGCAAGGCGAGTTAGTGCATCCAAGTTGGAAGAACATTTAGTGTGTAATGGAATCGATCAAAGTTATACATGTTGGACAAAACATGGTGAGACAAGAGATGAGTCTAGTGAAATGAGGAATCATGTGAGATATTCATCAAATGATACCGACACAAATACTTATGAGGGCGATCGTTTTGAAGACATTGCAAACGATGTTGAAGAGGATCTCCGGGATTGTCCTCAAATGTTTGAGAGGTTGGTAAGTGATGCAGTGCAACCATTGTATGATGGTTGTACTAAATTCACAAGATTTTCGGCGATGTTAAAGTTGTATAACTTGAAATCGGGTAACAGATGGGTTGATTAGAGCTTTACAGACTTACTCACACTATTGAAAGACATGTTGCCGGAGGATAATGTGCTTCCCAATTATTTGTTCTAATTGGAAGGATGAAGCTTTTGATACTTTCAAAGAGAACATATGGGCTGATGTACAGGTAATTATTAAAATTTGTGAATTATATTGTAAACTATGTAAACATACTTACTTTAACACGTTGTTTATATTGTTTTGCAGATGTCTTTTAATGTTGATGAATCTCGACGAAAATTTGGACTTCAGGAAGCCGGTAACCTACATCGGGCATTCAGAACTAGATTGACAAGAAAATTTCTAAGAGATGCTAACGGGAGTATCAAAGAGGAACTTCCATCACAATATGCACACATATCAAGGGATGCGTGGGTAGATTTTGTAGCAATACGCACAGGAGATGCACGATTCCTGGTATATTTAATATCATGTTAGTCCTTATAATTATATATATACATATGACATTAACCATGTGTTAATATTACTTATATGTGTCTGAATAGAAATTAAGCAATGAAAATCGCAAGAGAGCGTTAGATCCTGCATGCCCTTACAAAGCATCACGTAAGGGGTATGCTGACATTGAGGATGAATTGGTATGTATATATATAATTAACTGCATGTGTGGTAAATATGACTTTTAAAATGTTTGGTTAATATATATTATCTCAATATACAGATACAGGAGGCAGGGCCAGAAGTTAAAAAAATTAAACGCCATATTGTGTGGAGGAAAGCCCGTGAGAACAAGGCGGGTGTAATTGACAACAAAAATACGCAGAACGTGTGGAATAAATGTGTAAGTAGAATAACGTTTACATTTTCATGTGTTATTTTCTTATGACAATATATAATAATGTTAACATTTGCATTTCACCAATAACTATGTGTCAGGAGGAACTGTCACAGTCTGCAACAGAGGGAGAGATACAAGATTATGGTCGCCAAGATATTCTTGCTAAAGCCCTAGGTGTGCCAGAGAACCCTGGTCGTGTTAGGGGTGTGGGTTTTGGTGTCTCTCAAAAGAGACTACTTCCCACCTGAAGGTGGTGCAAAACATAAATGTGAAACGAAAAGGTGGGAGACATTGGTGGATCAACTCTCAAAGATTGAACAATTTGGAAGATAAGCTGAAAAAAAAAGGAGGATGAGGAGAGGCAGGCTAATTTCACAGCCTCAAGCATCAAAGATAGTTGCACTCTAGCATCTGCCATCAGGCTTCCATAGGTAATGTATGCTTTTTTTTTACTAGTAATGCATTCACACTTAAATACATTCAATTGGATGCCTTAATTCACAGCTTATTCATCTATCATTGGATTAGGGTGTCAACTCATGTCATCTATATTTATCAACCCCAACCCATCGTATGGTTGGTATGGGTAAAGTATATAATGAGTCGGGTGTTACACTACACACCGGACCACTACCCCTTAACCAAGTGAAAGTTGGAGTTGATGTTGCAACTGAAGGGGATGCACCATTGACGGTACCTATTGATGATGCAGATGTAAAGACAATAAGAGATGCAATAGGTACTTATGTGGCATGGCCAATTGATATCGTGGTTGTAATTAATATGGTATGTAATTGGATTTTTCCACCTTGTCATATACAACGTATATTTATTACATTAGTTGATCACTAACTGGCATATTGAAATGAAAAATTTCCAGGCACCTGCAAAATCTAAAGGCAGGGGCAGAGTGTCTGAACATACAAAGGAGTCAATTACAACCCCGGTAAAGAAAGGAGGCAAATCTGAGGCCAACCCTCCTACAGCTGGTTCAAATAACATTTCTCTGGAATATTTCAATTTTCTTAAAATACATGAACAAAAGAATATGAAAAATGATGACCCATTGGACATAGAGATAGAACAAAATATTTTTGGTGATCATATCATTGATAGAATTAATGCTGAAAATATCAGAGAAATTGTAAATCATGAATGGGTATCTGCCTCCGTTATTTCCGTATATATCAGGTAATAAATTAGGCTTAAAGTGTACAATATTTTTTTATTCTTTCCATTTAAATATTGATGTCATTGGTGTAATCCATTTTTATATTTTAATTGAAGGTATTTGTATGAAGAATTTTTGCTTCCAAAGGAAAGAACGAGGAGGTTTCTGTTCTTGTCCCCACACCAAACAGATACATACGACTTCTTCGGAGGGGGATTCACAGACAAAGTATATAGCTAACCACTTTGTAATTACAGAGAGAGAATATCAGCCCTTGTTTCTAGTGCCGTGCAATGTTAGGTGAGTCACTTATCCTGTAGGACTTAATTCACAATAATGAATTATATAAAAGTTGAGGTGCTTAGGATTTGTTATCTCAACATTTTTGTAGGAATCATTGGGTGCTATTAGCGATAAATATTGTTGAAGAGATTGTTTACTATCTGGATTCCTTGCTTGTTGATCCTAGTAATCGCCCAGAATTAAAGAATTTGTTCAATAAGTAAGCATGCTTTTATTTTTCTGATTTTCTATGATTCTGTCGAATGGCTTCCATGGTAGATACATGTTGCAAGTTGTCATGGTCCTAATGTACTTTTGATTTTTGACATTAGAATAACTGTGTTGAATTGGCATATACTGGGTTGTCGCTGTTGTGGTTCAAAATAAAAAAAAAGCAACCGGAACCTTCATTTTGTATTTAGATGTTACCATTGAGAATTTTTGTTGGAAAATCCATGCGCGTGTTTGTGATGATTCAAAATATGTTTCTTAATGAAGTCTGTTTGATTTTGTGATTAGTGCTTTGCAAGTTTATCGTGCACGTAGCGGAGCTAAGGTGCCTCGTTTAAAAGCAACCAACATTAAATGGATTCGGATAGAGGTATATTTGCAAAAACTTAATGACCAATTAGTTAAAAAAAACTATATTGATTTACTATTTTATTTTTTATAGTGCCCAAGACAACCCAACAATATAGATTGTGGGTATTATGTCATGCATTTCATGAAGGAAATTATCTTACAGAACCAAGTTAAAATACCAATGGCGGTATGTAGTTTCAGTGCTTGTTGTTTACTTAACTTTTAAATATGACTGTTCAAATGTTTTAGCAATTGTAACTTAATTTATTTAATTTTTATGTCGCAGTACTTCCCTGACTTCAAATGCTTCACATACTCCACTGCTCAACTATCTGAAGTCAAGGAAGATTGGTGTTGCTATATTGTTGAAAAGTTTATTTGATTACACTTGTTATATATGGTCTAAATTTTGTGTTGTGTTATGCATGGTTTGGTACAAGTAACTTAGGTGTTTGGGTTTTATTTGCTACCTATAATTTGGATTGTGCTTCAATTATTTGTGTAAACCTTCTGTTTTTTATGAACATGCAGGATGGAGGTAAAGTTAAGAAATAGGTAAACTAAAAAAAAAGGGAATAGATAGCATTTGTATTTGTAAACGCTATCTAAAGGCATCTTTTAGATAGCATTTTCTAAAAAAACGCTATCTAAAGGCATGCCTTTAGATAACGGTTACATATACAAACGTTATCTAAAGGCAGATTTTAGATAGCATTTGTTAAAAAAACGCTATCTAACGGCTGCCTTTAGATAGTGTTTACTAAAACAAACGCTATCTAAAGTCTGCCTTTAGATAGCGTTTACTAAAACAAACACTATCTAAAGTCACAGATGACCTTCCAATGATGCCAGAAAACACACACTAAAGATAGCGTTTGTAAATACGCAGAAATGCTATCTAAGGTCATCTTTTAATAACACTTCTTAAATGCTATCTTTGCTAACTACTTTTAATAGCGGTGGCATAGATAGCGCTTAAAAACGCTATTAAAAAGCATCCGAAAATGCTATCTAAAGCCTTTTCTGTTGTAGTGACTTTTCAAGAATTTGCTGAGAGTTCAAGACAACATGCTCTGCTACAGAACCTTGAAGAGATACTTGGCAAAATAGTTGATGACAGAGTTGGCAAGATAGTTGATGAAAAGGTTGAGAAGATGACTGAGAAAATTAAAGAGGATGTCCAACAACAAGTTCAAACATCAATGGCTCCAACCTTATAAGTTGTCAACAAAATACAGGAATTCTTGATGGATTTCAAGAAAAGCCAAACTCAGAATCAACCACCTCCACCACCTCCTCCTGCCTAACCTGAATTCTTTTTATATTTACTGACAATGTTGGTCTACTCCTTTTACCTTTTTGGTTGATGACAAAAAAGGGGAGAAGGAAAGAAAGAAGATTTTTTTATATATATAAAAAGTCAGTTTTTGAAAAGCTCATATTTGTCTGCATATGCATATTCTGTTTTCTACTTGATAACTGCTCTGATACTTATGTTTTCTATTTGCTCTGATATCTGCTGACTATGCTTATTTATTCCTTCATATATACTCTAAGTTTGATAAGTTGTTGCACTTATCTATTAGCTTATATGAAGTTTCTATCATATGCTTTTACTATTTATTTATCTTTATCTGAATGCTTTGTCTTAGCGGGAGCCCTGTAGGCTCTCTTAGACTTTGTTTTTCAAATTTAATTAGTTTTGTCATCATCAAAAATGGGGAGATTGTTGGAACCAAAGTGGTTTTGGACTAAATAATATCTACGTTTTGATGTAAACAAAAGGATTAAATTTGCTTGGTAAAATGTTAGTTGAGATCTAACATGCGCTTTCAGTTATGCAAGAATATTTAATTACACGTAACAGAAACTTGGAATAAGTTTTCGTTGTAAAATACGCGTCCATCCTTGTAGACGTGATGCTCAATGTTTTGGTAAAGTTATTTATTTATTTGAGTAGACTAGTTTTATTAAATAGACGAGGCTCTAAATGCTTACTAGATGGAAATCAAAATATACTTCTTAGATACAGCAAGTCCAAATACTTGATAGTAAACGTGTCTAGATTACCACATAAGCAGACGAAAGTAATTGGTAAAATTGAATGAACTGAAAAATAAAGTAATCAGGTAGACCTGCTCTATCTACCACGTCACCAGACGGAGATCTTTATAACTCATTGAGGTATAGTAAGTCCAAAGACTTGATAGACGAGAGGATATGCCACGTCATTGGACGAGCAAAATAATTTGTTGAAATAGACTTGGTCTCACATATAACTAAGTAGACGGAGTTTTTAAGTAGAGGAGCTCCAACTTTGAATAAATAAATGCAATCTAAATCTCTTGAATTTATTTCAAATGATTGATATTTATTTCAATAGAATATTTGTTCTTCACATTTGTTTTATTTGCTTTAATGTTTTACCTTGTTGTAAAAGAAACATAGTACCATCAAGAAATGCAAAAAGCAGAATCGTACAATGAGATACTGCAAAACGATCTGTACGATGATAACTTTATGACTGAAAAAGCTGGATTGTACACAAAGGAGGAACAACAAGTTCTCAAGCTGCAATACTCAGAGCAGTGAGCTTCCAATTTCATGCTACCTCGATAACCAAGAGTACTATTCAGCTTGCCACAATTCAACCCCCCTTCTTGTGTTTGCCTGTGTCAACTTCAACAGTTCCATTTAGGGTATATTATATTGTTTGAAGGTGTGCTTCATCATGCTGATCAATAGCTAACTTAATTTTATATGCTTTGAATTCTTGTGAAAGCTACTCACCGATTCACGTATGCTATTTTTTGTAGGAGAATGTTAACAAGTGTCATTAGGATATTGTTTAAGGAATCAAGAAAGGAAAATTTGTAAGGGAAATATTGTGTTTATAATTTTAAAAAGTGTTACACTTAATTTTTCAATACCTTTCCTTTTGTAGATTACTTAACCAATGTCCTTAGAGCACTTGTTAGCAAGACCAAGACCCTTTGTGTTTATGATAGTTTAAGTTGGATCTCATTCCAGTATCATGTTACTTACAACTGTGTGCTATACATGAAGTAAATGAAGTTTTTGTTTTGTTTAGTGTAAGCTAAGTAGACTAGTCAAAGACTCCAAAAGAAAATGACAATGGTTTGGGGACTTAGGAATCATGATTTTTTTTACCTTATTAGGAGATAGACAAGGGAAGGGAGCACATCCTGCCAGCGGGCTTGCATTTTGCTTTCTGGTTGCACGGATGTGAAGGTCGCGGAGTATTTTTGCTATGCCAAATAGGACAGTAGAAAAACATCAGGGGTAACATTTTAAACTTTGAACTTCAAATGCAAGTAAGATTAGTGGTGTTGAAGGTGTTAGTTAGTTCAGTCGGTAAAGTTTTTTTGTAAATAAATAGAAGGACCCGGGATCAAATGTTATTTCATTCTTCTGTTTTCCTGACGTATTTGTTAAAAAAATGAATTATAAAATTATTGTGGAATTTTTTATATATGGTCTATGTGGTATTGATTTTGTAAGAAAATTATCTTACATGTGTGAAATTCCCAAAGTGCTAGGAGGGGAGAGGGATGGTTGTAGCGTTGAAGTCGCAAATTACAGCATCTGTTTAATTAGAAAAAAGTTACATCCTTATCATAGGTTTTAGCTTCACTGGAATCCCTTGCGGTGATATTAGAAAGATATTTTTGACCATAAGTCTTTTTTAAGATTTTCCATATGCCGTCTATATAATAGGTTCAAACCACTCAAGTACAATTGAAGCTACAATTTAGTAGCAAGCATTTGTTCTTATATGAGGTGAAGGCTATGGTGCACCACCCAAGTGGCATAATATGGACCATCCAACAAGCCACTAGGGATAGTTGACTATTCAACTGATGTTGCAATTTTCAAAAGGGTCAAAAAGGTATTATATTTGCAAAAAGTATATTCGTATGTTCATATTTGTAAAGCAATAATGAACTGAAAATAAAACACTTTTCTTAGAAACAGTTGATCAGATCTTTCCCCACCATGTCGGACCACCATTGTCCCCAACTCAGTCTGACCACCATTGTCCCCTACCCTATCCAGTCAGACAGTCCCCCCCCCCCCGCGAAAAGTTTGGAACTTTTTTAAAAGTTCTCGTGTTCGCCGTATGGAAGCAATGTGTTCTGGACCACGACTGGTGGGGTGGCAACAAATGAAAGACGATGGGGTGGGCAGTGAAAATCTGGACCAAGACCGTGTAATGTTGAATGAGTTGTATTGCACATGTTAATATTTGGGTCCTTTAGTTCCTGAAATGACTAAGACACCGACAAGGGCTGTAAATGGGGCAAAAGGAGAAAGTGTTGAATGACTTGTATTGTGCATATCTATATTTGGGTCCTTTGGTTCCAGAAATGACCAAGACACCGACAAGGACTGTAAATGGGGAAAAAGTAGAAAATGGTGATTTGAAAACCACCATGAAGAGGGATATTATAGCTGCCACAATGATCTTACCGCTTATCTCAATTGTATGAGACTCATTTTGTAACATCCATGATTTCATTTGTGGTTTACGTAGAAGGATTAGGTTTAGGGATTGAATTATATAGGGGAGATGTGGTTTGAGGCATAGAGACCTTTGCATGTTAAGTACGCAGTATTTTCGGGAGAGTTTGAACGTAAGAACCGAATTAGGGTTTTCCCGGTGAGGTCTTTGAGACGTCTGAGTGTTAAATAAGAATTTTGGAGTTAGAGTTGAGATTAGGCCTTTTGATGTAGTGTAGAGTTCACCGGAAAGTCAACAATGTCCGATTTTGACAAATGAGCAATCTTTTTCATATGGAAACAACCTTCTGAGCAAAACGCGCATCGCATGATTTTGGCCAAATTCCATCATTTAAGGGGTCAAAACGAAATTTTTTACTTTTACCTTAATTTTAGGGGTATTTTTGCAATTTTGTTATGTAAGGACCTTTTTTTGGTATTTCTTTTGTTTTTGCTTTAGGGTTTTGTTGACACTATATATATATTTGTTTTAGCCTTCATTAGAGGAGCTTGGTATTTAATAAAATCTGAGAAGTTTTCTCAATTTTTCGTGTTGTCAACCTCTCGGGTATTCGTCGAATCAACGAGTTGTTGAATCCTTGTTCGTTCCATCACGTACGCTTTATCAGATTGGTATCAATAGTCAGTACATTCTTGTACCATGCCACCAAGGAGACGTGCTGCTCATACTAACCTGGAGGACGTGATTCAGTGGGACGAAATCGCACAGTTGCGATTGCAGGTGGAGCGATTGACGCAGCAACTGGCTGCTCTTCAGCCGCCGGCACATCAGCAACCTTCTTCTGGTTCGAAAACTGATGCTTTTGACCTCAATGGCAACCCCTTTGCTGACCGTCGCTGGGAAACGGGATTCAAGGTTGATATACCTGAATTCCATGGTAATTTACAGGCTAATGAATTTCTGGATTGGCTACGCACAGTGGAGGAAATTCTAGATTTCAAAGAAGTGCCAGACAATCGTCGTGTTCCTTTGATCACCATGAGACTGCATGGAAGGGCTCAAGCATGGTGGCAACAGACAAAGAAGGGTCGTGTACGTTAGGGTAAGACCAAAATTGCCTCTTGAGATAAGTTTAAGAAACATATGTGGTCTGCCTGTCTCCCTTACAATTATGAACGTGAGTTATATCAGCGTCTTCAACTCCTTCGCCAGGGCGCTCGATCTGTTGGTGACTACACCACTGAATTTTATGGGTTGCTCGCACACACTGAAACTACAGAATCTCCTATCCAACTTGTTTCTATATATGTTGGTGGCTTGTGACTACAACTCTGTGATGTTCTTAATATGTTTGACCCTCTGACAATTTCGGAAGCCCATCAATGAGCATTACAGGCTGAAAGACAGTTAGCACGTCGTGTCAATCCTACTCCTGTTGCCAATTCTTCTGCCCAAGCTCAGGGATGCCCGGAACCTCGTCCAACTGTGCCACCACAGACACGTCCCACTGGAGGCATTCGCTGTTTTAAGTGCGGGGAGATGGGTCATCGTCAAGCAGAATGTCGTGTGGCAAAAACCAATATTAGGGGATTGTTGGCTAATGATTTGGATGTGGACTCTGCGCCTATTTTTGACACTGAGGTTGAAGCTGCTGATGGGGATGTTGAAGATGAATTTGTAGAGGGTGACGTGGGCCCGTTATTAATGTTGCATCGTACGTTTCTCAGTTCTAATGTTACAGATGATGATTGGTGTTGTAATGCCCTGTTTACCTCCTCATGTACGATTGCAGGTAAGGTTTCTCATTTTATTATTGATTCTAGAAGTTGTGAAAATGTGTTATTTGAATTAGCAGTGCAGAAATTGGGCTTAACTACTGAAAAACATCCCAAACCATACAAACTGGCTTGGTTGAACAAGGGTACTGGTGTCACTGTGTCCCATTGTTTATTGCTCTCTTTTTCTATTGGTCCTACGTATTCTGATGAGATATTCTGTGATGTGGTTCCTATGGATGCTTGTCACCTCCTACTGTGTCATCCCTGGCAATTTGATCACTCAGCTATTCATGATGGTCGTGATAATACCTACTCTTTTATATTTCGGGGCAAAAAGATTGTGTTACTACCCAGTAAGGCTCACACTGTTAGGGACATTATCACTTTGCTGTCTAGAGCTCCCTTTGAACAGGCTATGACTGAGACATGACTTGTTTTTGTACTTCTTTCCAAGCCTGTGGATGTTGATTCTATGCTTGTCACTGTTGTTTCCTCTACTGTCAAGCCATTATTGGAAAAATTTGCAGGCATTTTTCCTGAATTATTTCCTAATGACCTACCTCCACTTCGTGACATTCAACATAAGATTGATTTTGTTCCGGGCACCTCTTTGCCTAATCGCCCCCGTTATAGAATGAGCCCCAAATAACATGAAGAAATCCGTCGTCAAGTGGAAGAGTTACTTGCTAAGGGCCACATCCGAGAGAGCCTTAGCCCGCGTATCGTGCCTGCCCTCCTCACTCCAAAAAAAGATGGCACCAGACGTATGTGTGTGGATGATTTACTTGATCAGTTATCCGGTGCTACAATTTTCAGCAGACTGGATCTAAAGAGTGGTTACAACCAAATACGGATCTGACAGGGTGATGAATGAAAAACTGCCTTCAAGATGCATGAAGGTTTATATTGAGAAAGTTGGAGGTAGTCTCGTTTTACTTCGTTTCGAGCATCGTACGACTCTCCAGGTGGGGGAAATAAACTATTTAACGTCAGAAATGACGCGGTTACATTTAATTAGATAATGACGTAGGGCGACCCAAACCCTACACGAGAGCGAGTAACAGACACTATCTATATCACATTGGGGATTACTTAGTGGTATCGATGATGATATAGAAATTGTGCGTTTATCGTCGTTACGATATATATATATATATATATATATATATATTATTTTTATTATGTGATGATTGCCTGTTTGACTGGTTGATTTGAACTTGGTACTTGATGTATGATATCATGAGTGTTGTAATCATTTTTTAAAGTGTTTATACTTATTATTATTATTATTATTATTAATATACTCTCAAAAGGAGGATTGTTATATGAGTTATTCAAACCAAAATCTACCCTACCTTCTTCTACATTTAAAGAGAGCTTGCCATTTTTTACGTCTATTATCGCACCAGTTGTGGCCAAGAATGGCCTTCCTAGAATGACAGGGAATTTAGAATTCCCGTTCATATCCAATACCATGAAGTCGGTAGGAATGAAAATTTTTTCTACCTTTACGGGGACATTCTCTAGTATGCCAAGAGGAGTTTTAGTTGAGCCATCCGTAAATTGTAAAGAGAATTTGGATGGACTCAATTTCTCGGCTCCTAACCTCTCAAATATAGTAAGCGGCATCAAGCTCGCATTAGCCCCTAAGTCACATAAGGCTTGGTCTATTTTCACTTCTCCAATTGAGCAAGCAATAGAGAAACTACCTGGATCTTTTAGTTTAGGAGGCATATTAGTTTTTATCATGGCATTGTGCTCCTCAATTAAGCTCTTAGTTTCTATTCCTACTTGCTTTTTCTTGACCAACCTTTGTGGGAAAGGTATTGGGGGTTGGTAAGGTGGTGGAGGGACATACTTTGGCTCTATCTCTTCATCTTCGCTCATGTCCTCCTCACATTCCACATCCTTTTCAACCACCCCAAGCTTATCATCCCTCAAGTATATGGCAATACAATGTTCATTGGGATTAACTTCGGGTTGTCCCGGAAACGTACCCTTAGGTCTAGAGTATGTACTAGCTTGTTGGGCAATTTGATTTTCTAACATCTTATTATGGATGGCTAAGTTATCTACCTTAGATGCTAACTCTTTTATTGCCTCGTTGACTGCCCTACCTTGTTGCCTAAACTCTTCATTTTGTTTTGTTTGAGTTTCAACAAAATTCTCCAGAAGAGACTCGAGTTTAGACTTTTGTACCTGAGGATACCCCGATGCAGGTTTCCTATTACCTTGGCCTTCTTGGAATTCATGGTTCAACGTGTTGTTGTAGTTCCCGTAGGAGAGGTAAGGGTTGTTCTTCCTTCCTTGGTTGTAAGGATTTGGGGGAACATAGTTTGGCAGCTTCGGGTTCGTGTCATAAAAGTTGTGACAAGAGTTCACTTGTTCCCCCGAAGCACCGGATCCAGGAGCCATACCACGTGGGAACTCCATTATGTCATGTACCTGCATTCCACAAATCTCACAAACAACGTTAGTAGCACCTATTGAACTCACATTAGCCTTTTCAAGCTGATCAAAGTGTTTATTTAATGAGTCAATTTTAGACATAATGAGATCAGTGCAATTCATTTCAAACTTACCCCCCGAAATATTTTTCAGGTTATTACCTCTTTCCGAACCCCATTGGTGGTAGTTGGTGGCTACGTTTTTAATGATATTGAATGCCTCAGTCAGAGGCCTGTTCATAAAGGCTCCACCAGTTGCGGAGTCAAGTGACACCTTTGAAGAGTAATCCAATATGTTGTAGAAGGTATGCACTAATAGCCACCTCTCGAGTCCATGATGTGGGCAGGAATCTAGCAACCCCTTGTAGCAATCCCAAGCTTCGGATAGGCATTCTCCGTCTTTCTGGAAGAAGCTGGTGATCTGGGTTCGTAGGTAAGCCGTCTTGGATGGAGGGAAGAATTTCTCCAATAATGCCTGCTCCAGTTGGTCCCAAGTCGACAAGGTATTAGCGGGCACTTGCTTCAGCCAAGCTTTTGCCTTTCCAGTAAGAGAGGAGGGGAATAACCTCAAGCGTATAGCATCGACCGGGGCACCATGAATCCTTATTGCATCGGTGAACTCCAAGAATGTCTCCACATGATCAGTCGGGTCCTCCGAGGGCAATCCTCCGGATTGATGTTTCCTAATCATGCTAATTAGCATAGGCGGTATAGTGTAGTTCTCCGCCTCGATCTCTGGCCTAGCAATCTGAGTTCGCAAACCCCTCGCATTTGGGGCTGCGTAGTCCTTCAGTGGCTTCGTATGGGAATCAACCTCTCTCTCTCTCTCTCGCTCTTTATAGTCTCCTACGTCTATAAAAGGTCCTCTCGATTTCGGGGTCAACCTCAGTAAGGTTTTCAAGACTAAGGGATCTTTCGATAAAAGAAAAAAACACAGAGAGATAGATACTCTAGGAAGAAAAAAAGATAATTGAAAAAAAGAAATTTTTTTAACAAAAAAAAAAACAATTAAAAAGAAAAAGAAAATGTCCAGAAAAATCAACTTTAAAATTAAATTGAGATTCAAGGAAACACAGTCCCCGGCAACGGCGCCAAAAACTTGATGTGCTGGATTCCGGCAAGTGTACCGGATTCGTCGCCAAGTAATAAAAAGATATCGATCCCACAGAGACCGTGATCTCAAATTACAACTAATTATCAAATCAATTAAACTGGACTATATAAAAAGGATTTTGAAAAGGTTTTGGTTTTTGAAATAAGAATCAAGTAACAATCAAATTTAATATCGCAATTAATTAAAACAGAGAAGTAAATCAATTTGGGGTTTTTCAAATCTAAAGGGATTCCTAGGAATTGGGTTACCAACAAGATTGTTCATATCACTAAATTGACTACCCCTTGTAAATTATCGAAATTTCTTTGAAGGCGAATTTATCCTAAATAAGTTAACGCTCCCTCTCGGGTTACAAAAACCGTGCCTAATTAAACCAACCCCTACTCTCGTGGTAGTTGAATTTAGATTAAACCCTTTAAGTTTTGTGACAATTCGTTAATCCTCGAAGGTTCGCTTCTAACTCTCGTGATTTAAGTCCTAAGTCTGATTCTATAGATCCGATACCTAAGTTCACCGCTAGGTTCCTCCTTAGAATATCTATGACACGCAAATAAGTGGCCACCGAATTTACGAGTAATTGAAACAATAGAAATCAAATCTAAAGCAAAATCGAAATTAACAAAGGTAAAACATCAATTCACAACATAAAAACAGATCTTGGGCACAGCCCCAATCCCTAGAAATAAAGCTACTACTCAAGCATCGCCATGGTGATGACAAGCTTGATTAACAACAACGTAAAATAAAGCCTAAGAGAAGAGAAGAAGGAGAAGGAGAAGAGAATCCTAATTTTGCCTAAGTGTGGCAGCCCCAAAAATCCCTCCTAGTCTCTGCCTAATTGTCCTATTTATAGATTAGGGTAATTTGAATCCCAATCAAATACAAATTCAGATGAAATCAGTTTCTTCAGATCCAAATATTGCGCGTCACGGCCGTGATGGCCGTCACGGCCAGGTCATGATGGATTCTGCCTTGGGCGCTGCTGCACTGATTAGTCTGTCACGGCCGTGATGCTCATCACGGCTAGGCCGTGATCAGTTCTGCCTGTGAGGATATGGTTCAGCTGACATGTCACGGCCGTGATGGGCATCACGGGCTGGCCGTGACCAGTTCTGACTTTTCCATTCTTTCTTTTAAGCTCTACTCGATCACGGCCGTGATGGTCATCACGGCTAGGCCATGATGGGCTCTGTTTGGCTCATTTTCTTTACTTTTCAAGCCCCATCGTCATGCAAGCTCCATCATGGCTAATCTCGAGCATTTTAATCCTTAATTCCTGCACAACAACACCAAAAAAAACCGCCTTACCCGTTCCAAGGTAAAAATTAACAAAAATAAAATTAAATATGCCTAAGCTATATGAAAATGCATGCAAAATATAAATGAAATATGAGGTGAAATCACACTCATCAGCCAGCTATGGAGGAGCTTGATGGGACCCCGTATGAGCCAGACGTTGGAGGATGAGCAGAGGATCCTCATAGTTGAGGACAGAGTCTATGGCCGGTGCGTCTTGTCTCTTTGGGATGTTGTTTTTATTTTTGTTTGATTATCAGTTTGTACATTTTGGGATACAACTGATGAGATTCCCTCTACTGTACTGTTTTAGTCTTAAAGGAGTCAGTGGTTCCAGAGGAGGAGCTGGGAGAGGAGTTCCATCAGCAGGACGACAGACGATCGGACCTCAAGCCACGGGGAGGGTGTTTACAATGAGAGGATCTGAGTCATCTCAATCTGCAGATCTTATTCAAGGTATGTGTTTAATATCTGGCAGACTTTCGTCTGTGTTGTTTGATTCAGGCGCTACACATTCTTTTGTGTCCCATGAGTGTGTGGATCATTTACACTTGCCTGTTTCCCAGCTACCACATACTTTGACAGTATCTACCCCTGCCAGTGATCCTTTGATCACCATGTCTGTTTGCTTACAGTGTCCTATAGTTGTTGAAAATAGGACATTTCTGGTAGATCTCATCTGTTTTCCTATGCAGCAAATAGACGTTATCCTTGGCATCGATTGGCTTTCGGCTAACCATGTAGTGTTAGACTGTGCCCGAAAGACCTTATCTTTTCTTGAGCCTCCTAGCATAGTATCTGCCAATGAAGGAACAACTATGAGGAGTGACGAGTCTCAGCTGTATGTGATGTTTTTCTCTTTGGAAGCTAAGGAGACTCCGAGTATAGATTCTTTGCCTATTGTGAGAGAGTTTCCTGAGGCGTTCCCTCCTGATGTTCCAGGTTTGCCACCGGAGAGGGAGGTGGAGTTCGCTATAGATCTCATACCAGGGACCGGACCTATATCAGTAGCTCCTTATCGGATGTCCCGTGTGGAGTTGGCAGAGTTGAGGAAACAGCTGGATGATATGATGAAGAAGGAATTCATCAGACCGAGTGTTTCGCCTTGGGGAGCACTGGTGTTGTTTGTCAAGATAAAGGACGAAAGTTCTAGGTTGTGCACAGATTATAGGCAGTTGAATAAAGTTATAATCAAGAACAAATATCCGTTGCCTAGGTTAGATGATCTGATGGATCAGTTGAAGGGAACTTCAGTGTTTTCCAAGATAGATTTAAGATGAGGATACCATCAGATTAGGGTGAAGAAGGAGGAAATACCTAAGACCGCTTTTAGGACGAGGTATGGACACTACGAGTACCTAGTTATGCCTTTTGGTGTAACCAATGCTCCATCAGTGTTCATGGATTACATGAACAAGATCTTTAGACCGTTCCTCGACAAGTTTGTTATGGTGTTTATAGATGATATTCTTATCTACTCCCGTGGTCGGGAAGAACACGAGGAACATATGAGAGTGGTGTTACAGGTGCTGAGAGATAGGCAGTTGTATGTTATGCTATCCAAGTGTGAATTTTAGTTAGAGGAAATACAGTTTTTAGGGCATGTAATCAACAAGAAAGGGATAGTTGTTGATCCAGTTAAGGTAGAGGCCGTGATTAAGTGGGAGAGGCCTAAGTCAGTGAGTGAGGTGAGGAGTTTCCTAAGATTAGTCGGGTATTACAGGAGGTTCATCGAGGGTTTCTCGAAGATTGCGTTGCTTATGACACAGTTAACGAGAAAACGTACGGCGTTTGTTTGGACGGAGAAGTGTGAAGAGAGCTTTCAGAAGCTAAAGGAGAAGTTGACTACACCTCCTGTGCTGACGTTACCAGATCAATTAGGACAGTTTGACATGTACTGTGATGCGTCATATCATGGATTGGGTTGTGTTTTGATGCAAGAGGGAAGAGTTGTGGCTTATGCTTTTCGACAGTTGAGGGTTCATGAAAGGAATTACCCGACCCATGATCTGGAGTTAGCAGCCGTAGTGTTCACATTGAAGATATGGCCACACTATCTCTATGGTGCTAAGTTTAATGTGTTCAGTGATCACAAGAGTTTAAAGTATTTGTTTGATTAGAAGGAGCTGAACATGAGGCAACCCAGACGGATGGAATTCGTTAAGGACTATGAGTTTGATCTTCAATACCATCCAGGGAAGACTAATGTTGTGGCGGATGCACTAAGTCGGAAATCCTTGCACGTATCCGCAATGATGGTGAAAAAGATGGAGTTGCTTGAATAGTTTAGAGATTTAAACCTAGGTATGGATTTGATTGATGATAGAATATGCTTAGGTATGATCACCATCAGTAGTGAGTTTTTGAGAGATCTTAAGGTTAAGCAGGGTCAGGATGAATATTTGGTGGATGTGAATCGAGGTATCTATGAGGGTAAGGTTTCAGAGTTTAGGAGAGGATCAGATGGAGTGTTAAGGTTTAAGGATCGAATATGTGTGCCAGAGGACCTAGAGATTAGGAAGTTGATCTTAGAGGAGGCACATAAGAGTAAGTTGAGTTTTCACCCAGGAGCCACCAAGATGTATCAAGACTTGAAGAAGATGTTTTGGTGGCCAAAGATGAAGAAAGAAGTGACGGAGTATGTTCTATCATTTTTGGTATGTCAGAAAGCTAAGATAGAGCATCAAAAGCCCGCAAGGTTGTTGCAGTCCTTGGATATCCCAGAATAGAAGTGGGATAACATAGAGATGGACTTTATGGTTGGATTACCACGAACTTCGAAGAGGTTTCATGCAATTTGGCTTATCATTGATAGATTGACGAAGTGTGCTCACTTCTTACCCATTGGTGAGAGTTATAGTCTTGAGAAGTTGAACCAGATTTATATCAAGGAAGTTGTGAGGTTGCACGGTGTGCCGTCGAGTATTGTCTCCGATCGAGATCCCAGATTTACATCTAGATTTTGGAGACAGTTACACAATGCTTTGGGAGCAAATTTGAGGATGAGTTCTGCTTATCATCCTCAAACAGATGGACAGTCTGAGAGAACAATTCAATCATTGCAGGATCTTTTAAGAGCTTGTGTGATGTAACATGTTGGCAGTTGGGATGAATTTCTACCTTTGATTGAGTTCACATATAATAACAGTTTCCACAGCAGTATCGGGATGGCACCGTATGAGGCTCTGTATGGAAGAAAGTGTAGGACTCCGTTGTGTTGGTATGAGACTGGCGAGAGCCGAGTGTTGGGTCCTGATGTGGTACAGCAAACAACGGAGCAAGTTAGGAAAATCAAAGAGAAAATGAAGGAAGCGCATGATAGGCAAAGAAGCTACAGTAACAAGAGGAGGAGACCCTTAGAGTTTCAGGAAGGTGATCACGTGTTTTTGAGAGTCACTCCAAAGACCGGAATTGGCAGAGCTATAAAGTCTAGAAAGCTCACTCCCCGCTTCATTGGACCATTTCAGATTCTTCGACGAATTGGTCCAGTAGCCTAACAGATGGCCTTACCGCCTAACCTTTCCAACCTTTATGATGTCTTCCATGTTTTCCGGTTGAGAAAATATTACCCAAATCCTTCTCATGTCATTGAGCCTGAGTCAATACAACTCCGAGAGAATCTGGAATATGAGGCTTTACCGTCTAAGATTGGAGATACAAGGATTAAAGAACTCCGTGGTAAACAAATTCCCCTGGTCAAGGTCATATGGGATAGTGTTACCGGAGATGATACTTGGGAGCGTGAGGCAGACATTCAACAACAATACCACCATAAGTTTTCAGCTATGTAAATTCCGAGGACAGAATTTCTTTCAAGGGGGGTAGAAATGTAACATCCATGATCTCATTTGTGGTTTACATAGAATGATTAGGTTTAGGGCATGAATTATATAGGGGAGATGTGGTTTGAGGCATAGAGACCTTTGCATGTTAAGTACGCAGCATTTTCAGAAGAGTTTGAACGTAAGAACCGAATTTGGGTTTTCCCGGTGAGGTCTTTGAGACGTCTGAGTGTGAAATAAGAATTTTGGAGTTAGAGTTAAGATTAGGATTTTTTGATGGTTTTAGATTGTTTATTAGGTGCTAATGAGCCTATATCTCAAATTTGAACACAATCGGACGTCGAGCGGACCCTGAACATAAAGGGTTGACTTTTGGTCAGAAGTCAACGCTCAAGCGTAGGTGTATCTATGCTCAAGCGCCCAAGTCAAACAGACAAGGGCCATGCTTTGACTTGCCACGTGTCATCAGGGCTTACGTGACAGACTGTGAGTGGATGCATGGTGTGGTGGCTTCCCACACTCAAGCGTGGCAATTCCCACGCTCAAGCATCGGCACGCTCCAGCGTGGCCGTTTTCACGCTCGAGCGTGGCAGCGTGAACTTGTAAAAATAAAAGGTGGCTTAAGTGATATAAGTCACTTAGCCACCAAACGAAAAAAATAGAAGCACAGAGCATAGAGCAACTGAGAAACTGAGAGGAGAGGTTCTAGAGAGAGGGAGAGAGGAATCTTAGAGAGAGAAGGGCTTCTAGTGAGAGTTTCGATTGTCCCATTGAGAATCGGAGTACATCATTGTGTTCGTATCAACGATACCTATCTTCTTCTCATATCCATTTCTTCAAAAACCGAAGGTAAATCATCCTCTTTTATCTCGAAACTCTGTTCGCTATGTTTCTCGTAATATCTTCCGTTTCGTTTGTCGGAATTCAATTTCGTCTTTAAGTATGAACTCGTAGTAACATGTGCTTTGCAATGTGATGCTTAGGTGAATTTTTGGAAGCTCCGAGGCCCGAGAATCACGTAGGGCAGAATTGAGAAAGTGGGAGGAAGTCTCGTTTTGCTTCGTTTCGAGCATTGTACGACTCTCCAGGTGGGGGAAAGAAACTATTTAACGTCTGAAACGACGCAGTTACATTTAATTAGATAATGGCGTAGGGCCACCCAAACCCTACACGAGAGCGAGTAACGGACAATATCTATACCACATTGGGGACTACTTAGTGGTACCGATGATGATATAGAAATTGTGCGTTTATCGTTGTTACGATATATATATTTTATTTTTATTATATGATGATTGCTTGTTTGACTGGTTGATTTGAACTTGGTACTTGATGTATGATATCATGAGTGTTGTAATTATTTTTGAAAGTGTTTATACTTATTATCAAGTTTTGAAAACCGGACCGGACCGGTCGGTCCGACCTGGAACCGGGACCTTGGCCGGTCCGGTTCACAGGGAAAACCGGCCTAGCATCGAACCGGTGGAAAAACCGGAAAACCGGTTCAAAACCGGTCATAACCGGTAGTGAACCGGCCAGAACCGGTTTCTTAAAAAAAAAAAAATTAGTATAAAAGGATTTGGGTCATCCTAGCCAAAACCCAATTCTTTTGTTTTCTAACATATGTGGGCTAGTTGTAGATTTTGGGTTGGTTTTCCCTATGAAGATGATTTTAACATATATTTTTATATTTATTTAGTTTAATTTCAAAATAAAAAAAATTGTGCTTAATAATTTTAGTTGTTATGTTGTTTTTTTGTTTAATATTGTTACAAATATTATATTAAAAATTAAAATAATATTATTTAATTATAACCGGTTCAACCTCGGTTGGACCATTGAACCTTGAACCATTTGCCTTCAACCTGCAAGGTTTTGAAAACAGGACGGACGGTGCGAGGACGGCATCGGCCGGTGGAAGAAGGTTCAAGTAAGGTCTGTGTGAGAGGTTCTTAAAATAAAATAAATTAGTATAAAGGATTTGGGCCATCTAGCCAAAACCCAATTCTTTTGTTTTCTAACATATGTGGGTTGTTGTGATTTTGGGTTGGTTTTCCTATGAGATGATTTTAACATATATTTTATATTTATTTAGTTTAATTTCAAAATAAAAAAAATTGTGCTTAATAATTTTAGTTGTTATGTTGTTTTTTTGTTTAATATTGTTACAAATATTATATTAAAAATTAAAATAATATTATTTAATTATAACCGGTTCAACCACGGTTCAACCTCGGTTGGACCATTGAACCTTGAACTGCTGCCTTCACCGGTTCGATGACCGGTCCGGTTTTGTAAACCTTGCTTATTATTATTATTATTATTATTATTATTATTATTATTATTATTATTATTATTATTATATTTTGGTATTTATTATTTGGAAATGATATTATGACATGATGATATATGATGATGATTTTGGATAACATGATGATGATTATGATGATATGATGAGTGTTATGATTGTGCTTAGAGGATTGAGTAAATCATAAGTTATGTTGAGACACGAGGATGTATTTTGGGATTGCATACGATATGTGATAGCAGTGCCTAACTGAGATGATTATCATGATATGAGGCTGAGATTGATGAGATGAGATTATGATGAGCGGTTATGACACTAGGGGGTGACCTGAAACATGGTATGTGATATGAGGGACCTGAAACATGGTCGAGTGGACCTGAAACATGGTCGAGTGGGGTCTATGCCTTGGAGGGAGAATTCCCGGGGATAGGCTAACGGTGGACTGTCCAGAGATGATTTCATTTTAGTCGCAGCTATAGTTCATTCATTGCATGGGCATCCTGGATTGTGGTCCAGAGGTGTGTACCGGGTTTGTGTTGCTATAGTGCCATTGCTTTGCGTGGGCACCCTCCATCCACGGACGAGGATGTGCGCCGGGGACTCTGGGACGTGTCGATTATATTGTTGTGATATCCGGATATGGCCGATACCTGAGGAGATTATTCATACATCATTTGCATTGCATCATGATGGAGGGTAGAGGAAAGATCCTAGATGTGGATTGAGGATGATTGTGTTACATATATTTATACTTGGGAGACAGATGTTTAGTGTGCCGTTATTTAAGTAAATGTTGCTAAACCCTTTCCACGTTTGATGTTATATGGTTTCTTATCCCTGTTTTCCCTATATATTGAATATGTTTTATTATGTGATCGTGATGAGAAGATCCTACGGGGGAGCCAGCTATGGAGGAGCTTGATGGGACCCCGTATGAGCCAGACGTTGGAGGACGAGCAGTGGATCCTCATAGTTGAGGACAGAGTCTATGGCCAGTGCGTCTAGTCTCTTTAGGATGTTGTTTTTTATTTTTGTTTGATTATCAGTTTGTACATTTTGGGATCCGACTGATGGGATTCTCTCTACTTGACTATTTCAGGTCTTGATGTGTATATGTTATGTATGTGTGTGTGTGTGTGTGTGTGTGTGTGTATATATATGCTGTGTATATTTTGAAGTTTTAAATTTTCCGTTGTTTTAATATACTCGCTTAACGATAATAACGAAATTAGGTCTTAATATTTTGGGTTTTTTTAATGGAACGTTGGGGCGTTTCACATTTAATGCGTGACTTGAGGTTGCAGCCATGGTGCTAGCTAGCTTAACCTTATGCTCTTGAAATTTCTAAGCTTTTAGTTTCAGCTGCAATTTCAAACACACCCCAGAAGTTTAGGATATCTCAGGATAGCCAAAACCCATATGCAAAAGCACACTAATGCAGAATAAAGGTTTGAAGTGTTAAATGAAAATGTCAGGATTCATTCAAGGGCTGAAACTATAGATTTATTTGACAAATCTCGGTGGTGATTATCTTGTGAGGATTTGAGAGCGAACATGGCTTTAGAAACAACGGAAAAGAGACACACAAAAAAGTGAAAATGCAAACAAAAAGAAAATATGTGGAAATACAAAGTAATACATCCCAAAAGTACAAATACAGAATAAAATAAATATATTTAACCATCAAGTCTAAAAAAGTTGGTTGAAGATTCCACACACCCTTTGAAACTTTAACTAACCCAAGTGACAATCTAAATGGTCCAGAAATGGTCACATGGGTGATGCACCACTGCATCACTTTGGTGTGTGGTGCACCTTTGACAACACACTTATATAAATACATTCTTATAGTTTGATTAACCATTTGTGATTTACAGTTGATTAGTAATAAGACCATTTTTCAAAATGGATATTTTGATATGATAAATTTGTTGGTTATCATAAAGGATCATTCTTGATCTTATTTCCAAGCAAAAGTAAGGGGATCATGTTTTATTTTGCAGAATTATGAAAGTACATGAGTGTATATAAATGCAATAAGCACCTTATATTGCAGGTGATGCAACATACTTGGATTTATAACAAAACAAATTGAGATGATTTGAACTGAAATCTATAAATGATTTAAGTTCGTGAGACTCTTAAAATGGGGTATATGAAATCATGAGAGAAGACAGCTAGGAACATGAATTCCTTATAATTACCATAATTGGTCAGAAATGCTTCATCATGTTACAACAATGGCTCCAGATAATAAAAGCTGATGTGTTTTCCAACACTTTTTAGACTAAGCTTCATTAAATGTCATTTATTCCAAAGCCCAAATTAATTATGCTTGTCTTCATTTTAAACATCTCAGCTAACCTATGGACTTGGGTGAACATTCCTATTCTAACCAATGTTAAGCAATTTTCGAATTGTTAACTTAATCCATATGAGCCAAGGAGTTCCATTCATTAACATTTTCCAATATCAATAAATTGTTACTTGCAAATAAGGTGATCAAACTCATTTTGAAGCATATAAACATGCAATTCACTTGGTTAACTTTACCGCAACACACTTAACATTTCATTCCAACGTGTTCAATATAAGTTCATCACATTCCAAGCTAAAGGAGCTTAGCTCATATTAAGCTTGAAATAATATAAAGATGTATTCATTAAAAAAAACATAGAATCCATTACAAGCAAATGTAAACACTGAAATGAGAGAAGATGAGCTCAAAGGAGAAGAGGTAGCCAGCAGCTTGTCTAAGTGTGGTTCCCTAATTTCCAGCAGCAACTTCTTCCAATTACCTCGCAGCTCAGCTAAGAAAAATGGCTTACACAAGTTCCAAGAGCTCCAAAGGTCCAAAATGGAATGACATTGAGTGAATGCTTGTACTCACAACTTAATTCATGAGCTAACAAGGCAAGGAAACCTTCAAAACGGATTGGCTCGTGTTGCTGCTCCTGTCCAGTGCCGCTCCTGCGAGATCCGACGGTCCAACTGCGAAGTGGAGGGTGGGACCAGCTGCTCCTTCTCCCAGAGGGATGATCCGACGGCCCAGTGCAGCGGCAGGACAATCCTGTCGCTGGAGCAAATCCGGGCCCGGAAACCTTCCATATGTGTGATGCCCTCTCTTAGGGGAACAAAAAGCAGTAAAAGACAAAACATGTCCCTCTAGTGGGCCTAAAAAGGAATCTGCACATTAATGTTCTTGGCCCATGGTCCACTAATTACAAAAAATATTTGAGGCCACAAAATGACAAAGATTCACAGCATGCATAAAAAAGCGGAGGGGTCCCACTTAGAAAAATTTACCTAACCTGGCACTTGTGTTGACTTCTGGTCCTCAATCGATGTTGCAGCACTCTATAGCATTGCTTTCAGAAATTCCTCATTTTTCTCGAAGTTCCTGTAACAAATAAGAAGACTCATCGATCCAGCTAATTCCCAAATTGTTAAATCAGTTGTTAAATCAAGAACACAGAATTGGGGGTTTGCACTTTGGTGCTTGTGATGCAAGAAACAGAAAAAGGAAGATATAGAGAAGAAGTCAAGGAAATTATCGTGGTTTAGGGCACAATTAAAACAGCCCCTACATCCACACTGTAGTTGAGACTTCCATCCACTATGCCAAGACTTTACAGTACAACAATCTCAGGTATGATCTCACACACTCCCTCACTTGCACTCACTTATGTTTCTACGAATCACTCAACTCACTTTTACAGCATATATCACTCAAAAGAGAATTCTATATTTGCTAATGCCTAACTATGACTTTATATAAGCAGTGCGTAGGCAAGGTAGTTACAATTCAGTTTCTCTAACTGTCAAAACAGAAACTACTAATTACTCTTCCTATCAACTGTTATCACATAGCTAATTTGTACATGGCATAAACTAACAAACTTAGCCAATTGGAGATTCACCCGAATTCTACAATTCTCCACCTTGAATCTTCAATACAAGTTGTTAGAGATGCCATCAGTCCCTTAAGAACTCTTAGTTGCAGCAGCAGGTTCCAACATTCACCAAATCTAGGCAATGCTGGAATTTGGTGTTTGGGACCACTTTAGTTAACATATCAGTTGGATTATCTTCAGTAGAAACCTTCTTCACTTTGACCATTCCTTGTGCAATTATGTGTCGGATGAAATGCAGTCTTATATCAATGTGCTTTGTCCTCTCATGGAATACTTGATTCTTTGAGAGACAAATTGCACTTTGGCTATCACACCAAACAGTTGTGGAAATATCGTTTCCTTCTAGCTCAGTTATAAACCCTTTCAACCATATTGCTTCTTTGATTGCTTCAGTGAGAGCAATATACTCGGATTCAGTGGTTGACAATGCAACAATGGATTGAAGATTTGCCTTCCAGCTTACTACATTCCCATATAGGGTGCAGATGTAGCCTGTTAGAGACCTTCTTTTATCAATGTCCCCTGTAAAATCAACATCTACAAACCCTGCAAGATTCTGGTTTGCTGATTCTGTTTTTCCAAAGATCAATCCAAGGGATTTAGTACCCTTAAGGTATCTGAAAATCCATTTAACAGCAAGCCAATGCTCCTTACCTGGATTTCCCATAAATCTACTGACTAAGCTAGCAGCATATGCTAAGTCAGGCCTTGATCAAACCATAGCATACATTAGGCTACTTGTAGCATTAGAGTATGGTATGTTGCTCATGTATCTCAGTTCTTCATCACTCTTAGGTGACTGATCTACTGATAATCTGAAGTGTCCTGCTATAGGAGTCACAACTGTCTTTGCATCATGCATGTTAAACTTGTACAGAACCTTTTCAATGTAGCTGGACTGATTCAAGTAGAGTAGTTTTTCTGATCTCTTCCTCAATATTTCCATGCCTAGAATCTTCCTTGCAGCTCCCAGATTCTTCATTTCAAACTCAGTGTTTAAGAGATCCTTGAGCTTGCTTATTGCATTCATATCTGAGCTAGCAATAAGCATATCATCTACATAGAGTAGAAGATATATGAAGCAAACATATTCTAGCCTTTTGAAGTAAACACAACTATCAAATGAGCTTCTGACATAGTTGTTTAAGATCATAAAAGAATTAAATCTCTAATACCACTGCCGAGGAGATTGTTTCAAGTCATACAAAGACCTTTTCAGTAGGCAAACCTTATGCACTTTCCCTTTTTCTTCAAATCTCTCAGGTTGCTTCATGTAGATCTTTTCCTCTAGCCGGCCATGTAAGAATGTTGTTTTCACATCCATTTGTTCCAATTCTAGATCATAAACAGCAACAAGAGATAGAATGACTCTTATGCTTGTATGCTTTACTACTGGAGAGAAGATTTCATTGAAATCTATCCCTTCTCTCTATGTGTAGCCTTTAGATACAAGTCTGGCCTTGTGTCTGCTAGTCTCTACTCCTGGAATTTCAAGTTTCTTCTTATATATCCACTTGCAACCAACAATTCTCCGCTTTGGAGGTTTTCCAACCAATTCCCGGGTGTTGTTCTTCATCAATGAGTCAATTTCTTCAGTCATGGCAGTCTTCCACATCTCATGATCTGGACCAGAAATTGCTTCTTTGAAGCTACCATGATCAGAATCCTGTTGTTTTGTTTCAACACTTAAAGCATATGCAATCAAGTCAGCATAGCCAAACCTTTGAGGTGCTCTAACTTGCCTCCTTTATTTGTCTCTAACTAGATTGTAAGAAGTTGATGCTACTGTGGACTGTGAGGTTTCAACTTATGGTTCAGTTTCAGATTCAGTTTCTGGTTCAGGTGTGACTACTGGCCTTTCTGTTTTAGTGTGCTCCACCTCCAACTGAACACTCTTATTTGTCTTGTCATTGCTCTGTGATTGGTTGGATTTGCCTTCACCTTTTTCAAGCATAACTTCTTCAAGGAACACAATATCTCTGCTAATCATGCACTTTCCTCCTCTTGGACCAGTTAACCATACCTTGTAGCCTTTCACCCCATCAGGATATCTTAGAAAGACTCATTTCTTTGATCTTGGCTCTAGCTTTCCTTGATTGACGCGAATATATGATGTACAGCCAAATATTCTAATGTTATCATAGCTAGGTGCCCTTCCAGACCATACTTCTTCAGGTGTTTTAAAACCTATGGCAGAAGAGGGTGACCTATTGATCAAGTAACTAGCTGTATGGACAGCTTCTCTCCATAAGCTTTTGTTCAATTTTGCAAAAGAGAGCATGCACCTGACCCTTTCTAGGATGGTTATGTTCATCCTTTCTGCCAAGCCATTCTGTTGTGGTGTATGCCTTACTGTCTTGTGCCTGATTATGCCATGATCCTTGCAAAATTCAGTGAATTCTTCACTTAGATATTCCATGCCATTATCTGTCCTTAGGACTTTCACCTTCTTACCAGTTTGATTTTCAACAAGTACTTTCCATTGCTTGAAACACTTAAAAGCTTGGTTATTATGTTTTAGCAAGTAAACCCAAACCTTCCTTGAACAATCATCAATAAAAGATATGAAATATCTAGCTCCTCCCAATGAGGGGACCTGCTATATCTGAGTGAACATATTCCACTATGGCCTTAGTGGTGTGTGATGCAGTTAGGAACTTGACCCTCTTTTGTTTGCCATAAAGACAGTGTTCACAGAATTCAAGTTTTTCAAAATCTCCATTCCCAATTAAGCCTTGTTTGTATAACTCTTCTAGACCCTTACCACTTACATGAGCAAGTCTATAATGCCAAAGTGCAGTGGAAGTTATTTTTGATACAGAGACTAAACTAGTAGGGCTTAAAATGGTTTTACCTTGCAGTCTGTACAAGCCATGCTTCCTGGTTCCTTTCATGACCAACAATGATCCTTTGCTGATCTTCAAGGTTCCACTTTCACCAGTAAAACAGCATCCTGCTTGGTCTAGCATGCCTAGAGATATCAGGTTCCTTTTGAGCTCAGGTACATGTCTCACATCAGTGAGGACTTTGATGGTTCCATCACTTAGTTTGATCTTGACAGTGCCAATTACCATTACTTTACAAGCAATGTTGTTACCCATTAAGACCTTTCCAGCATCAGCTTCCTTGTAGGAATCAAACCATTCCCGATTTGGAGTCATATGGAATGAACATCCGGAATCAAGAATCCACTCATCACTTCCCATTTCTTCAGTGATAGCCAAAACATCAGAGCTTTCATATCCATCTGCCACAACAGCCATGTCATTGGAAATGTAATTGTTGTTACTACTGCCTCCATTATTTCTTTTCCTTTCAGGACAGTTGTTCCTGAAGTGACCTTCCTTTTGACAATAGTAGCACCTCTTCTTGGTTCTGGACTTTGATCTTGATTTATTCTTGCCCTTTCCTTTCTTTTTCTCTGATCTTGCTCGAGCATACAGACCTTCAGCATCACTAGTTGCTCCTCTATTCTCGGTGATCTTCCTCTTCATTTCTCTGGAATTTTAGGTTGCTTTAACCTCTTCCAGTGTGAGAGTATCTCTTCCATACAACATTGTATCAACAAGGTTCTCAAAAGATGGGGGGTAGAGAACACAGAAGCACCACTGCCTGATTCCATACAACATTGTATCAACAAGGTTCTCGACATCAATACTTTTCAGATCAAGAATGATTCTTGAAAAGGATGAGACATGGTCCTTGATTGACATACCTTCTTCCATCTTGAGCTGATGAAGTTGCTTCTTCAAATATAGCTTATTGGTTAAAGACTTATTCGTATAAAGACTTTCCAGTTTTAACCAAACACCGGCTGCGGTTGATTCTTGAGCTACTTCCCTGAGAACTTCATCACCTAGAGAGAGAATAATGGTGCTATGAGCCTTGCTAAGCATATCTTTCTTGTCTTTCTCAGAAAGGTTCTCCAGAAGCTTAGCTGCTCCTAGTAATGCATCCTCGAGTCCTTGATGAACCAAGAGTGCCTTCATCTTGATTCTCCACAAGCTGAAATCATTTTCACCATTGAACTTGTCTATGTCGAACTTGGCTGACCCCATCGCGGAAAATGCCTCCCAGTAGAGGCTCTAGATACCAATTGTTAAATCTGTTGTTAAATCAAGAACACGGAATTGGGGGTCTGCACTTCGGTGCTTGTGATGCAAGAAACAAAAAAAGAAGATATAGAGAAGAAGACAAGGAAATTATCGTGGTTTAGGGCACAATTACAACAACCCCTACATCCACACTGCAGTTGAGATTTCCATCCACTATGCCAAGACTTTACAATACAAGAATCTCAGGTATGATCTCACACACTCCCTCACTTGCACTCACTTGTGTTTCTATATATGAATCACTCAACTCACTTTTACAGTATATATCACTCAAAAGAGAATTCTATATTTGCTAATGCCTAGCTATGACTTTATATAAGCAGTGCATAGGCAAGGCAGTTACAATTCAGTTTCTCTAACTGTCAAAACAGAAACTACTAATTACTCTTCCTATCAACTGTTATCACATAGCTAATTTGTACATGGCATAAACTAGCAAACTTAGCCAATTGGTGATTCACCCGAATTCTACACACATAAATGAGTTTCTCTTTATTTTTAAGCACAACATTCAGATTATAAAAAAAAGTTAAACGATTCACATTGAATTTTAAATCAAAATTAATATTCACATCATTACAATTTAGGATACAAAAGAGGCTAGATAACCCTTATTTCTAAGGGTAATCAACTATAAATTCTTGAATATATATCTATACATGCATAATAGAAAAATGCTTTAAATCTAAAAATACATGAATACTAATAATTAATTAAATGCAGGGATCAAGTTTAAATTTCTAACAAAAAATCTACAATTTTTATTCTTCTCTTTTTTTAATAATTTGATTTTTGCTGTGCAATATCCTTTGTGTGGTGGTGGCGGAGTGTATGCTGGTTACGTTCTTGAAAGTAATGAACTTGAACGCTTTTTTTTTTTTTTGTAAGTATGGCATGGCATCATGATAGAGTGGAGTCGTGAGGTTGTGGTTTGTAGCTGGCAATTCTTATGTATATAAGTGAAGGCAGAGTCAGGCAAAGCCTAAAAAATAGGAATGCATGGATCAGAGGCAGTGTGCTGTGTATATAATTGAAAGGCTGGGCGGGTATTTCTGATGATGAAGAAACACATACACGTATACATAAATTCATTCTCATGCAATATTATATTTTCAAACAAGAAATAATTAATGACTTAGTCAACCTCTTTAACCTCACTCTCACTTATTTTTCTCGTAGAAAACCTCTCCTTCTCCTATTCTTAGCTCTCCTTGCTCCTTTCATTGCCATCAAAAGTTGATCTCCACCCTCCAACCCTTCTTCACCCTACTACCATCTCTTGTCCATTGCCTAGCAAACCCTTTTCGAGGGCGCGCATGCCCCACCCCTCCCTTGTGCGTGTGGCTGTGCCAACCCTTCTTTACTAGCTAGTTAGCTATGGCACTCATCACTGGCACAAAGCACCCTTGGTGGCCATTCATGTTCACCCTCCTATTTCTTGTTGTTGCCTCTTCTGGTGGTACTTCAGACTCTGAATTGCTCCTCAAATTTATGGAGTCCCTGCAAAACAACAATGCATTATTGTCCTCATGGAATGCATCTACCCCTCCATGTAATTCAGGTAATTCCCATTGGAAAGGCGTTCTTTGCTACAACGGACATATATGGGGCCTGAAGCTTGAGAATATGAAGCTCAAGGGTGTCATTGATGTGGACTCCCTCAAGGCGTTACCATATCTCAGAACCATAAGCTTCATGAACAATGATTTTGACACCACATGGCCTGATCAGCTAAACAAGCTAGTAGGTTTGAAGACCTTTTACCTTTCAAATAA
Organism: Sophora flavescens; assembly: GCA_030762895.1. Classification (NCBI taxonomy): domain Eukaryota; kingdom Viridiplantae; phylum Streptophyta; class Magnoliopsida; order Fabales; family Fabaceae; genus Sophora; species Sophora flavescens. The sequence goes on from CM061066.1 coordinate 14,500,498, forward strand.
CAAGTTTCATGGGGAGGTTCCTGCTCAAACTTTTCAGGGTATGCAATGGTTGAAGAAAATTCACTTGTCAAACAACCAGTTCACAGGTGCTATTCCAGCTTCCCTAGCATCCTTGCCTAGGCTTATTGACTTGAGGTTGGAGGGAAACAAATTCAGTGGCCACATTCCCCATTTTCACCAAACATTGAAATCATTTAACGTAGCTAACAATCAATTAGAGGGAGAAATACCAGCCAGCCTTAGTAAGATGCCGGCTTCATCTTTTTCTGGTAATACATTTCATCCCTGTCTAATTTTAATTTGTAGCTAGACTAGTCTCTCAAAATCTCCTTCAGTTAAAGAGGTTCTAATTCTAAGTAAAATAATGTACACCGCATTCTGTAATGTCTCATAGACTAGTTCTTTAATTTATACGTACTTACTATTGTTGCATTAATTGATATTTTGACAAAAGCATGCAGATGTATGCTATACATATGGATGTGAGAATCTAAACTAGTATATGCCAAATATGAGGATGCAGGCAATGAAAGGCTATGTGGAGCCCCGTTGGGTGCATGCTCCTCCAAAAAAAAGTCACCAATTATCAGTATTATTGTGGTGGTGGTACTTGTTGCTGCGGCAGTGGTTGTGCTTGTTGTAGTAGTGTTCGTCCTTCGTGGAAGAAGAAAACAAGGACCAGCAGTATCTTTGGAGAATCCACATCCACCGTCAGCATCATCAGATGATGGGAGGTCCCAAGGCAGCTCCTGCAGCCACAATAGCAGAAAAGGAGACACGAGGTTATCATTTATGAGGGATGACAGAGAACCATTTGATTTACAAGACCTACTGAGAGCTTCTGCTGAGATATTGGGTAGTGGTTGTTTCAGTTCTTCGTACAAGGCTGCTTTGATAAATGGCCCAATGATGGTGGTGAAGAGGTTCAAGCAAATGAATAATGTTGGAAAGGAAGAGTTCCGAGAGCACATGAGAAGGATAGGAAGGTTAAATCACCCTAATCTGCTTCCTCTCGTCGCTTACTATTACAGGAAGGAGGAGAAGCTCTTGATATCCGACTTTGTTCACAATGGCAGCTTGGCTGTTCGTCTTCACGGTATGTATACATGAATTAATGAATTACACTACAGACTACACTACATATATTACATACACATGAATTGTTTGTTTATATATAATCAAATATAAATATTCAGGACACCAAGCTCTGGGGCAACCAAGCCTTGAGTGGCCAATCCGGTTGAAGATTGTGAAAGGCATAGCAAAAGGTCTTGAATATCTGTACAAGGAGATGCCAAGCCTAATTGCACCTCATGGACATCTTAAATCCTCCAATGTTCTTCTGAGTGAGTCTTTTGAGCCCATTCTCAATGACTATGGGTTGGTGCCAGTGATAAACCAGGAGCTTGCTCCTGACTTGATGGTGATCTACAAGTCCCCAGAGTATTTGCAGCATGGCCGCATTACAAAGAAGACTGATGTGTGGAGTCTTGGGATACTGATTTTGGAGATCCTAACTGGCAACTTCCCTGCTAACTTTCTACAACAAGGTCAAGGTAAAGGAAGTGAGTTCATGAGTTTGGCGAATTGGGTGGATTCGGTTGTCCCGGAAGATTGGAGTAGTGAGGTGTTTGACAAAGACATGGGGGCAACCGAGAACTGTGAGGTGGAGATGGAGAAGCTTTTGAAGATTGCATTGTCTTGTTGTGAAGTGGATGTGGACAAGAGATGGGATTTGAAAGAAGCTATAGACAAAATCCAAGAGGTCAAGGAGAGGGATTAATTTCTATTAATTAATTAATTAATTCTTCATCAAAGGTTGAAGGAGGCTGCCTTACTTGGATTTCATTTCCATCTCCCTCCCCTCAAAAAATGCTACGGCATGCATGACTTCAATGCTTCCTCTAGCTCCATGTTACATTACTATACTGGGTTTCAATATTTTTTCTTTTGATTTTTCCCAGTTTAAGGTGCATGCATGGTGGAAATGCAAAATTGAGGGTGACAAGGGCTAATGCCAATGATGAAATGAGATACATTAATTTGAGGTTCAAATTGAATCAAATCCTTTCTTTGTTTATTTTGATGAACATATCCTCGGATTTGATCTTTATAATATCTCTCATGCGAAGGTCGTGAGTTTTGAAGCCTCTAATTTGAAGCTGGGATCAATTTACCCTTTGAATTTTAAACAATAATGCTATACACTTGCATACACACAATTAATCAGCTAGCAGATTACTAATAATAATAATCAACTCGAAAACCTATTTAACTATAATTGAGGTACGTATACGTAACTATAACTTTATACACTAGATGTAATATTTTATTTCAAAAGATACAAATTTCATCACTTTTATCCTGCAAAGCATTTTAACATCAAATTATTTCATCAATTATGAAGATCGAGTAACATCAAAATCATTCTTCTATACACAAATCACGAGACTTAAGGGTTAAATTGGTAAAGGAATTGTCAAAGTTTGATAAAGACAACCTAGTTAGTGGACCAACATACTCTTTTCAATCTTGAATATACTAATGTTATTAAAAAAATATGTTACTAGCATTTCTCATTTAATTATATGTAATTTAATTTGATAAAGACAACCTAGTTAGTGGACCAACATACTCTTTTCAATCTTCAATATACTAATATTATTAAAAAGAATATGTTACTATCACTTCTCATTTAATTATATATAATTTAACGCAAGCAGGCATAAACACAATTTAGAGGTGAACAACAGTCGGTTTCGATCCAAAAAATCTCAATCAGACCAAAATCGACCTAGATAATATGGAGCTTGTTTCGGTCTATTTATGGAATGGTTAGGTTGGGTGGCGAGTTTGGTGAGTGGGGGACGGATGGCGGGTGGGGTGCGGGTGGCGGTCGAATTGGGCGGTTTTAACCATAAAAAAAAATGTAGATCAAAGTAGGAAAAGATGCAAGTATGAATAAGAGAAGAAATACAACAACAAAAACAATTTTCAACAAAATAATTGATGGAAAAGATGAAAGTATGAATTAGAGAAGAAACACAACATTCTACGACAAAGAGAGGCCGAATCTGGTGTGCCTCTAGTCGTTGTCACGCCTCCCATACTCTGTTCATTCGTGTCCCTGTGAGAAGAAGATGAGTGAAACTGCGAGTAGCCATGGAGCAGAGCGGCGCAATATTAGGTTATTGGTGATACTAGGGTTTGCAAGGAACAAGTGGGTTGTCGTTTAGGGCTCGTTTGGTGGTCAGGATAAGAGAAACAGGACAGGATAAACTATCATATCTTATCTGAAACTATTGTTTGATGAGCCAGCATGATAGGATAAAGCAATCCTGTCACTTATCCTATCATGTTCATCTAGTTATAATTATATCCCGAGGGGAGACTGGGTTAGAACCCAACAGGATAGGATGTGGTAATTTAAAGTATAATAAAATATAAAATCATTTTATATAAAAATAATCAAAGTATAACAAAATATAACATGGTTAAAAAAATGTATAATAAAATATAATATATTTTAAATAATAAAAGTATTAAAAATTAATTTTAAAAATTAGTTTTATTTTGTCACAAGGCTAATTTTGTTATTTTATATTATTTTAATAAACTGAAAAAATATTAAAAAAATTATTCTAATAATTTAACTAAATAAAGTAAAAACTAAAAATGAATATTTAAAATTATATTTTTTTGAAATAGTGAATATTTAAAATTATTATAATTTAATTTGAGTTAAATGATTTTAAAATAATATATAATTTTATCATAAGGGGTAATTTTGTCTTTTTATATAACTTTAAAAATGAAAATTATTAAAAAAACTAAATCTAATAAAATATGAAAATATTTAGAACAAAATAAAAAATTTTAAAATGTATACTAAAATTATAATGCTGCCCAGTTGATTATCAGGTGAACACCAAATATCGGATATGATAACAGCTTATCATGCTCATATCCTATCTTACTCATATCCTATCTGCCTATATGCTATCCTGACCACCAAACAAGCCTTAATTAATCTCTAAGTCTGAACATAACCATTGTTTTTTATGGGCCATTTAACAACTAAAAAATACGTGGTAATTGGGCCCTTTTTTTAAACTATAAAAAGCTTATCAAGTTACTTTTACCTTTGTTAAAATTAATTGGGCCTTTTTATAAACGATTTGGGCCCAATATTGGTTTTTCCAAACCCTAAAAACTTACCTAGTTACCTTCTCTGTTTCGTTTCTCCTTAATTTGTCGGGTGGCGGCTGCCCTCAGCCCCCTACTCTCTCGGTCTCCATTTTCGCCTCTCACTCTCCACTGTCTCAACCAACAACAGCTCAACACCGTCACGCCCACCACAGGCTCACGTACGCGCCGTCATCTCTCTATTTCCCTATTACCGTAAATCTCTTCCCCCACGCCATGGCAGCCAAGCACCTTCCTCTTTCTCCCCTCGTCTCTCTCTCCTTTTCTCTTACGTTTCGGGTTCGGTCACCGACGGTCTGGAATTTTCGGAACCGAGCCCTACCACCGTCAACCATTTCAACACCACCTTCTCCAAATCGTCAACCTGAGACCCGTGATGGTCCGCCTGCGCTCTTGTTCCTACTTTCGGGTATGTCGGGTTCGGGTCGGTATGGGTCATGTGTCCAGCCCTAAAACACATTACAATATTATAAATCTTTCGGAGAAAACTTACTTCGCGATCGATTAAACTGAAGAATTTATTAATGAATAAAAACTTGAGTTATAAATAAACTGGGTTAAAGCCCATATATCAAACATTTGTACGGAAAATAAGATACAGTGGATTTTTTTTAAGAGCATTGATATATAGTATGAAACGAAACTCTACAAAAAGATTTCTAACCAATTGGATAAAAGTCATGAATAATGGTGGGGCCATAGTTTTATTTTATTTGACCATATAACTAAGAAACTAACCAATCACATGTTTTCGTAGGAGCAACTGAGCAAGTACGAATTCTCTTCGTACTACCAAGCACTTTCCTTTTTTTAATGGTAACAATACTGGACTTTTTTTTTAGAAGTAACAATAGTGGACTTGAATCAAGTAAAACTTACAATTAGGAAATCTTTTTTTTAATAAGTAAAGAAGGTAATATTAATTGAAGGTACAAGAGGTACTCTAACCCATAAACAATATTAACAATAGGACGTACATAAGGAACCATGTAACTAAAATACTAGAACCAACCCACATCCAACATTTGTATTACATTACATAATCCTAAGCCACACCCGAGAAAGACAAATAAGGAGATCAATACAGTTAAGATAGCATAAAAGTTTGAGTGAAGCACCACAAATTATGGCAGCATCCAAAACCAAAGGACAACTATTTATCTAGAAATCCATCACATAAGCGACCAGAGCAACAACACCACAATGGAAGAGACAACGTTATATTGGCCCAAAACAACAGCACCCCAAGGATTCCAACTAATAGCTCGCGCCTAAACCTTAGCAGCAATCCAATATTCACAGAAGCTGAGGAGCAGCCAAACAAACTTACATTTCTTACAGCAATCTGATTCTCATGTATAGAGTACATTTCCACCTAGCCAAAACGATATATCATCACAGCACCTCATCCCAAAAGGCATCAGCCGTTACACATGAACCAACATTTAGACTTCTCTGACCAAACAAGACCGCATCATATATTCTAGTAAATGTTAGAAAATGAGGTATGGTCTGCAACAAAGAAGAAAAGAACAAGTGACATGCGCACCCTCCAAGGCGTGCAAGAACACTAGGCTTTAGGTTTGATTCGCCCCCACCAATCTCTCCTTGTAGATTGGATGCAACAGGTATAACCGGAGAATCCCCTTCAGGATACAATGGAGAACCTTGGTTTGGTTTGCACACCCTAAACCAAGCGTATCGTCAATGACATTTTACAGAATAATAGTTTCCTTAATTCTCTCTGCGCATTAAGGGAAGAAAGGAAGTGATTTGGCTTGCAGAAGTTTAGCCAATTTTCAGACATCATTCTGCATGCACAGGTGGTTCTATTTATAGACCAACTTATGTCTCTTGGTGAATAAAATAACCTTTCATGTATTTGAAAGAATGATTGCAACCTTTCATGAATGTACACTTGATGAATGAACACATTTAATCATGAAAAAACACACCTATTAAGAAAGATTTGAAAGCCATGAAGAGACACGCCTATTGGTGTCCTTCAACCTCTTTCCAACTTGGTGTCTTGGACTTCCATTATTTTAGAAATCCCTCACAATCCCCCACCATTTTCAAAATAAACCCAAATCCCATTACTCCGGAAATCGCATGCTTTCAGACAAAGGTATCTTGGGGATTTGAACCTTTGCTTAGTAAGTCATGGTTGCACTCATCCCCAAATAAAGTGGTAGACAAGATTTGAACCAAATATTCATTAGAACAAGTGTCCATGACTTACACATGAAATCTTGGTACCATTGAACGACATGGTAGTGTGACACATTTGGTAAGGTCTTGTGTCGTGTATCCTTTTCATGAGAGCTTACAGAGTCAAGTCCAACTCTAAGAAGCGGCCCTACTTCACTCTCCTATAGGTGGACTTTACCAAAAGCACCCCCATAAGTTGGGCACCTCAGCACATATATGATATAGGTCCATTAAGAGCAAAATCTCATTTCCTTTTGCCCTTATGGTATCCAAGTACTTTTAAACCTTGGAATGTATCTGTTCGTCAAGTACTTGCAATCACTCTCATAGTGTACTTTGGCCAAATTGAACTCAAGACTTGATGCTATTCAAGTGTGAGTTGGGTTTCCACCATTGGTGATCATGTAGATATGGGCTTGATTCGCATCCCTAATGATGTTTTTCCACATCATATCACTTGTCAGTCCTTTCGTCAAAGGATGCAAGATTTCTTTCCGTCTTATAAAGACCCTAGATATTACTCCATTTGCAATTAGTTCCTTGACATAACTATATCTTAGTCCAATGTTCCTGGACTTTCCATTATAAACTTGGTTGTTTACCATTGATAGTGTTGACTGACTATGCCATTGTATGGATACTGACGTCATTAAAATTGGTATCTCATACAACATGTTTCTAAGCCATTTAATCTCAATGTTAAATGCTGCCAATGCTATGAATTCTACAGTCGTGGTGGAACCAGCAATGCCGACTTATTTCTTGAAATCCCAAAAAATGGCACCCCCACCAATTGTCAAGACTCAACTGCTTGTTAAAGCATGATCTTCTTGTATAAGTCACCCAACTGGTATCAGTGTAACCTTCCAATACCAAAGGATACCCATTATAGTTTAAACTGTAGTTCTTGTCCCCCACAAGTATTTCAATACTCTTGGACAACATGCCAATGGTCTTTTCTTGGATTACATGTATACCTACTTAGTCTCCTATAACATATGCAATGTTTGACCGGGTACGTGTCATGGCATACATAAACATCCAATTACTTTTGAGTATTCAAGTTGTGCTACTAGATTACTTTTATTTGGTACTAAATTTATGCTATGATCTTAGGGAGTAGTGATGGGTTTACAATCAAGGTGATTAAATTTCTTTAATACCTTTCCTAAATGGTGAGATTGGGTTAAACCTACATTCTCATAATTTCTTATTATTCTAATTCCTAGAATCAAATTAGCTACCCCTAAGTCTTTCATGCCAAAATTTCTAGACTCTTAGTTTCTTCTACCTCATCTAGATCAGTACTAAAATTCAACATATATATCATCAACAAACAAACAAATCATGACACCTTTTCCATTATGGAATTTACTATAAACACACTTGCCGGATTCATTCATTTAATATTCACTATCTAGCACAACTTGATCAAACTTTTGATGTCATGTATTAGGAGCCATTTCTAGTCCATACTATGCCTTTTTCAATTTACACACTTTCTTTTCTAGACTATTAACCACAAACCCTTCAAGTTGTGTCATACACACATCTTCATCTAATTCCCCATTTAGGAATGGTATTTTCACATCTAATCGATGGATGACAAACTTATAGATGGATCCAAATGCTAATAGCACTCTAATTGAGGCAATTCTTGCCACAGGTACACATACATACATACATACATACATACATACATACATACATACATACATACATACATACATACATACATACATACATATATATATATATATATATATATATATATATATATCAAAATAGTCTATTCCCTCATTTTGTGTAAACCTATGACAACTAGTCTTCCCTTAAACTTTTCAATGGTTCCATTTATAATAATTTTTCCTTTCGAAAATCCTTTTACAACCTATTGGTTTAGAACCAGGTGGGAGGTCTACTAATTTCCACATTTTATTCCCTATTTACTGAGTCAATTTCTTCTTGTATAGCTTCCTCACAGAAAGCGACAACTTGAGACTTTATTTCCTCTTCAAATGTCTATGGATCACTTTTTGTATAATAATAGATTGGTCCATAACTGTCTATGGACTCTCTTGTTCCTTCAACAAGGAACATGAAAAGCTTGGTCTCTACGTTTTCTCTTTTCTACCTCTCTAACTTCTCCTAAGTTATGAACTCTCCAAAGTATCTTTATAAGATACATTGTTCTCCGGATTATGTGCATTACTATGAACATTATCATGTGACTTGGAATTGAGTTAAACCTATTTCTTTGAAATATTAAATCCCCAGACTCAATCTATGTTGTAATAGGATAAGTCACTAGATTCCATAGCCATGAATCTTTATGCTTTGCTAATTTTAGCATAACACAGGAACACTCACATCCAATCCCCCTTTCACCTAATTTCTTTCTTTTGTTTCAAGAACTTTTACTATTGCCCTTCAACCTCAAACTTTGAAAAAATTGAGAATGGGCTTTTTGTCTTCCAGAACTCATATGGGTTATCTTGTTCCTTTGTTTGGAACCCTATTTACTATTGTGCCTTCAACATGACTTCTCCCCAATATCATTTTGTTAGACCATCATAGGATACCATGGCTTTTACCATTTCTCGTAATATTCTATTTTCCTTTTCACCTATACCTTTTTTGTTGTGTAAGGTATTGTTGTTTGGTCAAGTATTCTAGTAGACTCATGATAGTGTGATTTTACATGATATTTTCTGTACACCTTTGCATGCATTTTTCATATAGATTAGGCATTCTTTATTTGATTTTAGTTAGATTTTCCCTTGGAACGGATGAAGGTGGTTTTGTGTGTTGTTTTGCAGAAATTGAGGAAAACTGTGCAGATTTGGCCATAATAAAGCTTGGAAGAATTTAGAGCTTGAAAAGAGAAGAAATTGAGCCAAGCAGAATTCTGAAGACTCGCCCCGCGAAACACACCTCGCCTCGCGACCCTGAATGATGACTGTGCCAGAAATGCAAACTGTTCTGTCTCGCCACGTGATGAGTGTGATTTCACATCATCTTTGTCTATCATTTCGCATGCATTTTCATGTAGTTTAGGCATATTTTTATTAGATTTTAGGTTAATTTTACTTTGGAACGGGTAAGGCGGTTTTCGTGTGTTGTTTTGCAGATATCAAGGGTAAAATGCTCAAGATCAACCATGATGAAGTTTGGATGAAGATAGGGCTTTAAAAGTGAAGAAAATGAGCCAAACAGAGCCTATCACGGCCTAGCCGTGATGCCCATCACGGCCATGATCGAGCAAAACTGAAAAGGAACAAAGGCTGAAGTCAGAGTCTGTCACGACCTGGCCGTGATATCCATCACGGCCGTGACCCAAAACCACCACAAGTCAGAATCCATCACGGCCTAGCCGTGATACAGATCACGGGCAAAATCTGAGGGCTCGCGTTGCGAGGGACCAAAATTTCCAGAAGTGCCAGAAACAAAAGCCGTCACGGCCTGGCCGTGATGGCCATCACGGCCGTGACGCGCATTACTTGGATCAGAAGCAACCGAAATAGATCAGATTTTGAGTTGGATTGGGACTCTAACTTCCCAATTTCTATAAATAAGGATCAAGGCAGAAGGAACATACAGATCGGAATCATCCATAACAACTAGGACTCTAGGCATAGATCTCTTTTCTCTTCTCCTCCTCTCTTCTCTGATTTTTGTATTTTTCATTATGTTGTCAACCCAGCTTGTCATCTCCATGGCAAGACTGGAGTAGTAGTTTGTTTCTAGGGATAGGGGCTCTGCCCGAGTTTTGTTTACGATGCTGATTTTGATGTAATATCTTTGTAATTATGATTTTTCTTTAGATCTGATTTCTAGCGTTTTAATTAATCATAAAATCGGCGACCGCTTATTTGCGTGACGTAGACGTTCTAAGGAGGAACCTAGCGGTGAACTTAGGATTTCTAGTGTGTTTCATTCGTAAAGTTCGGCGGCCGCTTATCAACGAGACGTGGATATTCTAAGGAGGAACCTAGCAGTGAACTTAGGTTATTTGCATGACTGAGACATTCTAAGGAGGAACCTAGCGGTGAACTTAGGTGTCGGACCTATAGAAGTCAGACTTGGGACTGAAATCACGAGAGTTAGAAGCCGTCCCTCGAGGAGCAACGAGTTGTCACGAAGCGCAAAGGGTCAAATCTGGGATCGACTACCACGAGAGTAGGGGTCGGGTCAATTGGGCACGGCTTTTGTAACCCGAGAGGGAGCTTAAGCTATTAGAGGATAAACTCGCCTTCAAGGCAATTTCGTAAATCAACAAAGGTAAATCAGATTAGTAACATAAACAACCTCAAAGGTAACCCAAATCCCTAGGAATCCATTTAGATCAAAACCCAAAAAACATTTGTTTTATGTTTTAATTATCTTCTGTTCATCTATCTTTTAATTTCGAATTCAAACCTTTTCAAAATATAAAAGACCTTTTAAAAAAGTCCAGATTTAACCAATTCGAAAATCAGTTGCGATTCGGGAACACAGTCTTTGTGGGTTCGATATCTTTTATTACTTGGCGGCAATCCGGTACACTTGCCGGAATCGCAGAGCGCGGCGCGCAACCCGCGCGTCACACGAGACACAATCACCACGCGAACAGTGTCTCGCCTCGCGAGAGTTCAATTCTTCGAAACAGCAGATTTTTAATATTCGTCTCGCGAGAGGACATTCGCCTCGCGATCGAAAGCAGAACTGATTGGTATAAGTTGCTGTTTTAGGGCAGAACTGAGGAGTTTTTAAGTTTTTAGTTTTAGTTTGAGGGTTTAGAGTAGAGAGTCACTTGGAGGCTGCGGCTGAGGGAGGATTGCAACCCTAGAAGGGAGTTGCTGAGAGGGGCTGCTGTGACGACGGTGGAAAGCTCCCATGGAGCTTGTTCTCTCCTCTTCTCCTATTTCTCTGGTTTGGCTTTCTCTATAATTATGAGTAGTTAAATCCTGTTGTTGGGATTAGATGTAACCAAATTTATTATTATGTATTTATCTTGACTGATTATTCTGTGTTCATGCCTTCATATTAGTGATTAATTTTCCATGCTTAATGCTTGTTGTGGCTAGCACCCCCATGACTTGATTTGTGTTTTAGTATGCAATTGGGAAATTCGCATTAGAACCGGAACTGAATTTTAATCACCTAGTAACCCTTTCATCTAGGAATGGAGTTAGGTTTACTAGTAATCGCATAATCCCTAATCCTAATGCAAATTCATTAATTTAGGCCACCTAAGGAATTAGGGTCTATTAGTGGATTTAGGCTCTTGCCATCCGAGGAATCGGGGTTTGAGTGATTTAGTGGATTGATTTTAATATCTGAAGCATGAATGGGAGGTATCTAGTCCTGATAGTACATGAGTTAGAGGTTTGGTGAAGTCTAGTCCCAACATATCCTTTCTTCACTCCAAGTGTTCGACAAAATGACAAAAAGATTTTATTTCTTTTCTTTTGTTTGTTTTGATTTCTCTTGATTTATAGTTTAGTCTAGATAGTTGCTGAGTTTGTGAATTGGTACTTGACATCCAATCCCCGTGGATACGATAATCGGTCTCACCACCGTATTACTTGCACGACTGGGTATACTTGCCCAGATTCGTCAACAAATTTTTGGCGCCATTGCCGGGGATTGGTTTTGCCAATATCATTAGTAACAAAGGAGGCAACTAATTTAGACATTTTTATTCTTTACTTTTTTGTATATATTTGATCTTTTTCTTTTGAGTTGTGTTTGTGCAAGGTGGATGAAATTCATGGACAATCACTATTATCCACCTGATGAGGAAGCCTCAAGTCACGCTTTGGAGGACAACTGGTGTTTGGGAGACTGCATGGATTTGATGGATCATGTTACTCCCGCACAAGTTGACTATAGGACTGGAAGGCTTATATATAACTTCTCCGAGGAGGATTGGGAAACCTTTTGTTCATATTTACCACCTCCACCACCATGTATGATTCCCATAGAGCCATATGAAGCAGAATTTGATAAAAATCTGGTCGTGGGAATGGATCAAATTGAAGATGAAGTGGTGATGGCGGACAAGTCACAAGAAGAGGGAGTACTTTCCACAAGTTCTTGGGAAATTGAAGAATGGGAATGGAAGGAGCCAACACCGTTGAAAGCTGCTCTAGAACAGTATTCCCAAGAGATATCCGCCTCTGAGGCCAAGGCAAGAGCCAACTGTGACAGTATCGAAGCTGTGAAGCAGAACTTCAAAACGCAAGTTGAGGAGATTTGCAAACAGTTAGTACAAGAGTCACGTGCAGCACAATTTGAGGAAAATCTGGTTTGGGGGATAGTTCAAGATGAAGACGAAGTGGTAGTGGATTCCACCATGCTTGCTAAGGAATCTGAATTTTCTGCATTGGACAAATATGTTGGCTTGCATGCATGTGTGGACACTGGTAAGTTAGTCCCTTCCACTTGTCTGTCAAACTTCCAGGTGAAAATGCCATTTGACCCGCTAGGAAGTGAGTGCATTATTATAGTTGAAGAGGTCAATGGTGCTTTTACACACTGGCTGGGTGGAGTTGAGGATAAAGTCATACTACTGTTACAATTTCCACTGCAAATACCATTTGATCCGGGAGGAGGATCCTAGAACGTCAAGCTAGTGACGTTAAAGAAGCGCTTATTGGGAGGCAACCCAACTTTTCTTAACCCTTCTCTTTAGTTGTTTTCATTTTCTTAATTGTTTTGTTTTTTATTTTAACCTCTTGAATAATTTGAGAAGATCAAGAGGAAAAATAATAAAGTGAGAATTGCCAAGTGTTTGCAGGGTAAGAAGGAAGGAGGGAAGAGCAAGGAGAGCAAGAAGAAAAGTCAGCACCCATCAAGGTCGTGACCCAATTTTCATGCCGTTCATTCTGACTAGGCATGTGAACCAACACCTGCTACCGCCTCGGTAAGCCGTTCCAATTTTTCTTTCCTTTCTCCAACTTGATTGTTTACATTGGGGACAATGTAAATTCTTAAGCTTGGGGTAGGGGTATTTTGCATTTGCATTTTGTATGTTGCATTCATATAGTTTTGCATGATAGCTTTGCATGTTCACATTATTAGATTGCCCCTTGCTTAGATTTTGCATCCAATTGTGAGAACTAAGTGCCAAATAAATTGTGAAAGTGAATTGTTGAATCCAATTCTTCATTCTTGTGATATGGCTGCAAATGAAAATGCTTGAGATGATCTGTGATAGTTGATAATTAGCATATGGTTCTATAGATTTGTGTTGCTCATTGATTTCTGAACTACTAAAATGTGAGATTTTGAGCCAAAGGGGTACTCACTAAATATACCCCATTCTTTGTGTTAGAGTGTTATTCCTCTTGGATTGCTTTCTCTAGAACTTGACTTAAAACCATTTTGAAGCTTAAAAATTTTTGAAAACATTTTTGAAAATGATTGAGGCAATAGGTATTTTTCTGGCCTTCTGAGCTTTGAATGATGAAATGATACCCCTTAGTTGCCCAATTTTGAGCCTGAAAGAATAAAATGCTTTTCTTGGTACCTTGAAATTTATTGTTAAATGATGCTTGATAAGGGACCTTCTAAAGTATTACAAAAGGGTAAAAAGGTAGTCGAAAAAGTTTGGGATGAAAAGAATCAATATTTCTCTTGAGTTGAAAAATTTCCCCTTCTCCAAGAAAAAGAAAAACAAAAAGAGAAAAAAAATAAATAAATAGAGAAGGGGATGACAAAAAGAAATAAAAGAAAAAGAAAGAAAGAAAGGTGGCAAAAATAAATCAAAACCCAAAAGGTATTTTAGCAGGTGTCATGTTTGCAATGCTATATTTTGTTAGCCCTTTTGAAATTTCCTTTTCTTGTTGTCCCCACCTAACAATAAATCACATAGCCCCATTACAATCAAGTAAAAGACCTCTTGATTCTTAATTGTTTTCATTAATAAAGTAGAGATTTGGTTGATAGTCAAGCCTATGGTAGAATTCATTCCTTGAGGAAAATTGAGTGAATTGTCGTATATACTTAAACACTTGAGTGAGGCGAGAAAGAGAGCCAAGCAAATGAACAAGCTTGGGGTGAGCTTCAAGTGAGAAAGAGTGCCCAAATCAGTGAGAACATGAGTCTAAGGAACCTAAGCCTCTAATTGGACTAGAATTGATTGTCTCTTGTTGAATTGTTGAATTGCCTATTACTTGGATCATTTATTCGGGTTCTTGGTTCACTATCCATGTTCTGTTTATTCTTCTGTCCTTAGTGATTGCTTGAGGACAGGCAATTGAATAAGCTTGGGGTGATATGATAGCGTGATTTTACATGATATTTTATGTACACTTTTGCATGTATTTTTCATATAGATTAGGCATTCTTTATTTGATTTTAGTTAGATTTTCCCTTGGAACGAGTGAAGGTGGTTTTGTGTGTTGTTTTGAAGAAATTGAGGAAAACTGTGCAGATTTGGCCATAATAAAGCTTGGAAGAATTTAGAGCTTGAAGAGAGAAGAAATTGAGCCAAGCAGAATTCTGAAGACTCGCCCCGCGAAACACACCTCGCCTCGCGACCCTGAATGATGACTGTGCCAGAAATGCAAACTGTTCTGTCTCGTCACGCGAACAGTGTCTCGCCTCACGAGAGTTCAATTCTTCGAAACAACAGATTTTTAATATTCGCCTCGCAAGAGGACATTCGCCTCGCGATCGAGCACAAAACTGATTGGTATAAGTTGCTGTTTTAGGGCAGAACTGAGGAGTTTTTATGTTTTTAGTTTTAGTTTGAGGGTTTAGAGTAGAGAGGCACTTGGAGGCTGCGACTGAGGGAGGATTGCAACCCTAGAAGGGAGTTGCTGAGAGGGGCTACTGTGACGACGGTGGAAAGCTCCCATGGAGCTTGTTCTCTCCTCTTCTCCTATTTATCTGGTTTGGCTTTCTCTGTAATTATGAGTAGTTAAATCCTGTTGTTGGGATTAGATGCAACCAAATTTATTATTATGTATTTATCTTGACTGATTATTCTGTGTTCATGCCTTCATATTAATGATTAATTTTCCATGCTTAATACTTGTTGTGGCTAGCACCCCCATGACTTGATTTGTGTTTTAGTATGCAATTGGGAAATTCGTATTAGAACCGGAACTGAATTTAATCACCTAGTAACCCTTTCATCTAGGAATGAAATTAGGTTTACTAGTAATCGCATAATCCCTAATCCTAATGCAAATTCATTAATCTGGGCCACCTAAGGAATTAGGGTCTATTAGTGGATTTAGGCTCTTGCCATCCGAGGAATCGGGGTTTGAGTAATTTAGTGGATTGGTTTTAATATCTGAAGCATGAATGGGAGGTATCTAGTCCTGATAGTACATGAGTTAGAGGTTTGGTGAAGTCTAGTCCCAACATATCCTTTCTGCACTCCAAGTGTTCGACAAAAAGACAAACAGATTTTATTTCTTTTCTTTTGTTTGTTTTGATTTCTCTTGATTTATAGTTTAGTCTAGATAGTTGCTGAGTTTGTGAATTGGTACTTGACATCCAATCCCTGTGGATACGATAACCGGTCTCACCACCGTATTACTTGCACGACTGGGTATACTTGCCCAGATTCGTCAACAACTCAAAATAATTAGGGTGATAAACTTATTATACTCTTATAACTCCTACAGCATGCAAATCATTCATATTAATATCAGATTAAATTTTCAACAAAAGACATTGATCATTAACACAAATTAAATGCATGCTTACACTCAAACACTATGTTCAAACCCCATAGGACACCCTTGTGCATCCACGAAAAGTCAGTTTCTGCCATCAGAGGATGTGTTTCTCTGTCCAAGTTTAATCAAGTTTTCCAAACATTTACAACCATTAAGAATATTGTAACGACCACAAAATACCATTTGAAGCATTGCTATAGTGGTTAGCCCTTGTGCTTTTCACCTTTTAGTTTTGTGTTCGAATCCCACCAGAGAAATTTTTCATTTTATCTTCGGGTCCATTGAAGTATTTAACAATGTTAACAAAAATCCAAAATGACCAGACATGGGATTCGAACCTGGGACCAAAGGCTTGATTCACAAGACGCCAACTGCTGCGCCAGTTCGGGAAACGTTGCAAGGATTAACCGAATTTAATTTTTAAACAATATAGTGTTTGAGTATGGGTCAACAAGACCCGATTTGTAGAAAAACGGGTTCACACCACCCAGTATCGACCCAAGACCATTTTGGCTATTCAATCCCAAATTTAAAAGTATTTTCATTATCTTTATATCTTGGATTCAAGTCTAAACATGTTCTTTGATAAATCTAAATAGTTATCACAACAGAAAACTAACAAAACAATGATCTAAAATCATTAAGGTTTTCTATAAATTTAATCTATGAACATCTATGTCCATTTTGATAACTTTATAACAATATCAAAAATCACATTCAAATATTTCTAATTTCTACAAAATCAATTAGAACAATTCCCATCTTATATTCATAAAATCATGCACTCAATATAAGATTTTCTATTCTAAAAATAATTGGCTCTTACATGGATCAGATCCATTAATACATGCACATAATATAATCATTCATATATTAGACCATTCTATCAAAATAGAGAAACATACTTGTATGCAAAACGATCCAAACATATTCATGTTCATCAAAATTCACATACTTGATTTTATTCTAAATCATGCATCTAAGACTCTAATACCACATGTTAATTTTAACATAAACAAAGAATGCCTTTAAGATTCAACACACATGAAATTAGAATATCAAGCATATCATAGCCATAGAAAGTAATTATGTACCTTCCACCATGATCGTAAATAAACATAATTTGATGAAGCGTATGAGTACTCGTCTCTCATTGCTTGTAAGAAGACCATGCATCGTTTTCTCCCAATGAACAGAGTTACCACCTTCGAACCTCTTCATTTTGACAATGTCAAATGTCATCTTCTTCAATGTTCTAACCATTATTATAGAATGAAAATCGAACCTAAAGATTGTTAGAAAATGGGGTATGGTATGCAACAAAGAAGAAAAGAACAAGTGACACGCGCACCCTCCAAGGCGTGCAAGAACACTAGGCTTTAGGTTCGATTCGCCCCCACCAATTTCTCCTCGTAGATTGGATGCAACAGGTATAACCGGCAAATCCCCTTCATGATACAATGGAGAACCTTGGTTTGGTTTGCACACCCTAAACCAAGCGTATCGTCAATGGCATTTTACAGAATAATAGTTTCCTTAATTCTCTCTGCGCATTAAGGGAAGAAAGGAAGTGATTTGGCTTGCAGAAGTTTAGTCAATTTTCAGACATCATTCTACATGCACAAGTGGTTCTTTTTATAGACCAACTTATGTCTCTTGGTGAATGAAATAACCTTTCATATATTTGAAAGAATGATTGCAACCTTTCATGAATGTACACTTGATGAATGAACACATTTAATCATGAAAAAACATACATATGAGGAAAGATTTGAAAGCCATGAAGAGATATACCTATTGGTGTCCTTCAACCTCTTTCCAACTTGGTGTATTGGATTTCTATTATTTTGGAAACAGCAATGCTATACTGCACGAAATTCCAGTTCGACAAATTTGACGAATTTAAATACAAGGCAGTTTTTCCCTTTAATAAACTAAAACGAAAAAAAAAATTTAAGTGGAAGCTATCAAAACACATCATTTTCTTCCTTGTATTTTCAATTCATCTATCGTATAACGAAATTTCTTTGGCACCGTTCAGCATTTTCTTTTTAGAAATCCCTCACAGTAAAAAACCAAACCAGAACCAGAGTACAAACAAACGAAAGCACAACATCATGAGGGCAGCAACAGAAACCAACCAAGACAGCCATATTTGTGTAATTGAAATACAATTGGAAAAATTGATAAGGTGCATCACAGCTAGTAGAATGGGAGCATATGTAGTGCATGCTCAGTGCCCACCAGAGAACCTGACCAAAATGGAATAAAATCTTGGCATATCAGGAATTCCCCACACACTTCAATAGTGAATAGGGACACCATCACCCTAGCCCAGCACCAACAGCATCAAACCTGCAGTAAAAGGTTAGAGAAAACACAGATAAGACCTCACCAGAAAGTTTCACACTCCCTCACACCAAAGCACTCACACCCTCAACCCATAGAACTTCAATATGCTGCAAGCAAACAGAACCAAGGCCATAGTAACTTCCCAGATCAAAAACTGAATGCCAGATAAACAGAACAAAGGCCATAGTAAATTCCCAGATCCAAGAACTGAATGCCAGATACAACTCCCTCTTTTCTGTCGCTGTTTCCCTCTAAAAAGGCCTCTGTGCTGTAGAAAATGATTTCCCAACTCAGCCGGTTGCACAACAGTAACCCCCAGCCATTGATACACTTTTAACCAGATTCTTTGAGTAAAATTGCATGATATGAACAAATGATCCGTTTCTTCCACCCCCAAATTACAGTAAATTTAACTAAGATTCACACCACCCGCCAACACACCTCTTTTAAACAAGTTGTCTCGCGTCGGGATTCTAGATATTGACATAAGAATTTATTATTGTAAAGATACGAAAAATAAAAAATTTGCTTTTAGAATAAAATTTAAGTTACTCATCTGTAAAGATCCAATTTATATGCTAAAGTTAATATGGTGATTAAAGAATATTGATACTATATCAGGGAAATGGAAATTTTCAGTGATTTCTACTTTTAATTATTTGATAAATATCCCAAAAAGAAAATGTAGTTTCAAAACTACCTATTTAAAACAGTTGTTAAGGATAACTCTGGTGAAAGAGAAGGGTTTTTCCCACTTGCCATTCCATGTTCCTATCATTTTTTTACAGTTATTTTTGTATTCATTTAGTATATGGCCGGGTTAGGTTGCGGATATCTCAACTAATCAACCTTGAATTTGGGTTCCATATATTTACTATATCAACACATTCACGTATTTTTTAATATATATTATTAGATGAATTTGAGCGTATATTAAAAAAAATTAAAAATAAAATATGATTAATCCAATGTTATATCTTGTGACTTCATAAATACATGAATACAAGGAATCTAAATCCTCTTTAAATTTTGTTAAGAAAAATACTAACAAATACTTTTAAAACATTGTTTAAAAATCAAAAAAATATATATAAAAAATTATATATTTAATATTTTAAAATATACAACATCTTATATTTCAATACAAATTTTTCTTTAATATATTCTTCTGAATCGGAGGGAGGGAGGGGGAGGCTCACGGTTGCCACGGCCTCCCCCTAGTTTTCAAGATATTTTTATACGACGACGACGAGAAACAATACCGTCGCACACAGATGACGAAAAACACGAGGAAAAAACCCAGATCTATGTGGAAAAACTACTTATTTAGATAAAAGGTGAGAAAAAACGAAGTTAATGAGTGATTCCATGTCAAAAAATATCCAAAACACCCCCTCTAATAATGGCACCTGTGTGGGTAGAGAGAAGGGAGAAAGTTTGAAATTAAAAATAGAATTGGATTTTCTATTAGTTATTTTTTTATTATTATTTATTTTATGTATATTTAGTCTCCATCCCCTCACAGAAAATTCGTTCCCCCCCAGCTGATATTAGGATACTTATTAGCAAGAGGCTGAAGGCAAATGTCAAACCATCTTAGGAATATGCCTCCAACCACCTAACTGCAATTATAACGAGATTTTGGTCAAATGAAAGAGAATATATACCCAACTGTATATTCCCCAAAACGAAGGCTTGTTGTGTTAACATTCCTAGATTATCGCCGTGTTTATTTTGTAACATATGCAAGATATTGTACGCGTGAATGTTCACTAATTTTGGAAGCTAACAACAAAGTGCAAGCTCTGCAACCGCACTCACGACTCATGTTGCAGTTCCAACAAACTGCTTAGAATGATGAAACAGACAAGATGTTATTGTTATATTTAATTGCGTGTAATTAATTAAGACTAATGATGAGGTAGGATGCATGCATGCATGCATGCTAGTAGTTAATTTGTCAAACATTCTTTCAGTTGGTTTGTAAATTTGTATGTGCATTCCCTTCAATTCAAGGTACGTACGTACAGAGAGAATTAATATCGATCATGTCGAGATTGAATAATAATGCAGAGAAGAAGGTAGGTGCAGGACGTATGGTGGCTGTGGCAATTGAGAATAACAAGACAAGCCAATACGCTGCCAAGTGGGCAGTGGATAATCTTCTTCCCAAAGACCAATCTCTCTTACTAATCCATGTTAGACAAAGAGCACCTTCCAATCCATCATGTAACGTACTCCTTAATCAATCTCTTCATTTATTGAAAAATTACATATATTACTCATATATCTATTTAGTACTACATCAATAAGAAGTTATCATTTTTAATTTTCTAACCAATACCCTTGAAATATTGGTTAGTAAAAAAAAAAATTTAGCATTTACCTAAATATATATAATTGTGATATCTTTCATTTTTCTGTAGATGCATACTGAAACATTTGACTTTTTATGTCATTGAAAAATTTCGGGGAGTAATTAAGTTGAAGATTTCTGGATATTTATAGGCATGTGTGATTAGATTTTGGTTTCGGCTTCATCATTTTTCTCGAATTGAAATCTTGGTGGACAGTTTAGGTCCACTCCCATGCACACATTAATTGCTGACTTGAATGATTATGAGTGCAGCGGGAAACGATGTGAACGAAGAGGGTGCTAAAGCCGACAACGAATCCAAGGAGCTTTTTGATTCATTCCGTGTCTTCTTCAATCGAAAGAATGTTAGTTCCAACACCTTATGCTGCCCTCATTTCCATCATTGCTTGTTAAGAAATAAAAAAAGTCTAAGAACCAAAATGAAAAGTAACATATCTCAATTATAAACAAAATTAATTAATTTCACACTTATTAAGGAAATTAGTTAGTTTAGTTTAATTGTTTTGATTTATGTAAAAAAGATAAATTACAATTATTAAACTATCCTTTAATTGTCTCAGGAGTGTGCAATGCTTAAAATGAAGAATTGGTTGGATTGGTTGAATATCTTGACTTTTGGAACAAACATTAAATAAAGTTGAATTAATTGACTTTTACTTATATTTGAGTCCATAAAATATATGTATTTTTTGTTTATAATTAAGTCAAGAGTAGTACTACTTATGTGTATTAAAAATTTAAAATAAGATAATTGCTAACAGGTGGATACTAGTTAAGCCAAAATTTGTATGTAGTTCCATACATATTTGTGGCATTGTTTCTTAATGAGAACTGAGAAGAATACATTATAACAATTAACGAAAACACCACCATGATAAATACCTATACAACACCACCTAAGATTTGTCCTTAATTATAATGATAGTCCATTAATTATTTGTCTTTATTTGCAACAGATACATTGCAAAGAAGTCTTGTTGGAGGACATGGATATATCCAAGGCATTAATAGAAAGCATTTCCACGTATTCTATCGAGCTTTTTGTACTTGGGGCACCATCAAGAAGTGGCCTTGTAAGGTAAATAATGACTCTTTGTTCAGCCTCGCTACACACCAAACACTTGCTAGACTAGTTCAAGCAACCATGCTTTACCTCATATAAGATAACATATACCAGGAAAGTGATGCACAATCTTGGAACAAAACTGCGGTTAACTGATTAATTTCAAAGGTTGGTTACTGCAGAAAAATGAACATAGTGATTAATTTAATATAGAGAAATAGTACAACAAAACCAGGGGCGGAGGGCACTAGTGTTTGTCCAAAAATTTTAAAACACGATACTTTACATCTCTATTTTGGAAATATGAAATGAAAATCTTTATCTTAATTGCCTTCATACAATGTGTTTTTGTGTTATTAATTCTCTAGTTCTGTCCCTGAACAAAACCTCTCACAAAACCATAAATGAGTAGGAGAGAAATTTTGGCCATATATATGTAAAGCAATGGATGAGTTGCTTCTAAACCAACCACTCGTTTATTTAGTGAGAGTTTTGTTGTATTTGTATCATTACTCTTTAATATATTAGCAGAACTTATATATGATGAAGAAAATGATCTTGATGCAATGTAAGATCCCTCTTTAGATCATAACAGAGTCCTATAGTGTGATGAAATATTTATGACAGAAGATTTAGGACAACGGATGTACCAAGCATTGTGTCAAAAG
This sequence comes from Sophora flavescens, assembly GCA_030762895.1. Classification (NCBI taxonomy): domain Eukaryota; kingdom Viridiplantae; phylum Streptophyta; class Magnoliopsida; order Fabales; family Fabaceae; genus Sophora; species Sophora flavescens. Next base: position 14,523,052 of record CM061066.1, read on the forward strand.
GGGCGCCGCCATTCTGCACTGTTTATATAATTTCCAAAGGAAAAGTCTCAAATGTGAAATCTGCTACTGCTCCACTGGTAGCTTCTAAAACTACACCCCGTAACCAAGTGCAGCTGCAACAACCAGTCCTAAGTACTGATAGAATGGATCCACAACCAACACGCAACTACCCACCACGATGTATGTCATTTTTAATATTATCTGTAGGGTTATATATATATATATATATATATAGACACACACACACACCATTGTCATTAATTGCTCATAACTCAATATTTGTATCTATCAATTACAGCTGCAACAGCAGCAACACTTCCACCAGAGAAGCCACCATATGGGACACGCCATGCGCTGCAGGATGATGATGAAATCATGTAAGTTATCACATAAATATATATATATATATATATATATATATATATATATGTAGTAATACATATAGTTCATCCTTAGCTTATATATGGCTTACCGAGGGAGAGGGACTAACTTGATCGTATATGCTACGGACAGATCACCGTTCACAAGAGCTGGTAGATCATACACACCATATGAGTCATCATCAGTCCCTGATTCCGATATATCATTCGTGAGCAATGGAAGGCCAAGTGTTGATCGAATGTTCCCTTCATTGTATGAAGATCTGGACACCGGAATGGCAAATAGGCTTTCATCTGGATCAGATTTTGATGCCAGAAGCTTTGGTTCATCCTTCTCAGGAGCTAAATCAATTGACATGGGATCTCCTATGGGTGACTTCTCATTCAGCTCCCAAAGCAGTGGGATATCATCATTGAGATTATCAGACACCACGGTAAGTGGGATCGATCGATATTGTCTAAGAATCACGAAACACATTCATTTCATAATTTCACGAACCATGATATCTCTGCTATTGTATTATAGGATGAAGTGGAAGCCGAGATGAGGAGACTGAAGCTAGAACTGAAGCAGACAATGGAAATGTACAGTACAGCTTGCAAGGAAGCTCTAACAGCAAATCAGAAGGTAGTTTACAGATATTTTAATTAAGTTCAAAGTCCAGACATATATATATACAAAAATGTGATCAAACATTCTACAAAACGCATAGTGACAATTGACACCATACTAAAACAGGCAATGGAACTTCAACGTTGGAAAATGGAAGAACAAAGGAGGTTGGACGAGGCACGAATAGCAGAAGAAGCGGCGTTGGCACTAGTAGAGAGGGAGAAAGAAAAATGTAGAGCTGCCTTGAAGGCGGCAGAAGCATCTCAAAGGATTGCAGAGTTGGAAGCACAAAAAAGAATGAATGCAGAAGCTAATCAGAGGAAGAAGACAGAAGATTCTTTTTCACATGGTAGTGCCAGGTACAGGAGATACACTATTGAGGAAATTGAAGAGGCAACAAAATGCTTTTCGGACTCTCTCAAGATCGGTGAAGGAGGTTATGGTCCTGTATACAGGTGTGAACTAGATCACACACCCGTTGCAATCAAAGTTCTCAAGCCAGATGCAGTTCAAGGAAGGGCGCAGTTTCAGCAGGAGGTATATATATCACCATTTTTTATTCTTTAACAAGTGGTTTGAGAAAATGCTAACAATAACAACATTTCATTTACATCATCTTGTACTCACTGGGTGAATCAAAGAATACTAAATATATGTGATTTGATTTATGCAGGTTGAAGTGTTAAGTTGCATAAGGCATCCAAACATGGTTCTCCTACTTGGAGCATGCCCAGAGTATGGTTGCCTAGTGTATGAGGACATGACTAACGGAAGCTTGGATGACTGCCTCTTCCGCAGGGGTACGTCACCTGCACTTCCTTGGCAGCTAAGATTCCAGATTGCTGCAGAGATAGCCACAGGCCTCCTTTTCCTTCACCAGACAAAACCAGAGCCACTGGTGCACCGTGACTTAAAACCTGGCAACATTTTGCTTGACCGTAACTATGTGAGCAAGATAAGTGATGTGGGGTTGGCAAGGCTTGTCCCTCCTTCGGTCGCTGACACAGTGACTCAGTATCGCATGACATCTACTGCTGGAACCTTCTGTTACATTGACCCTGAGTACCAGCAAACCGGCATGCTAGGAATCAAGTCTGATATTTACTCACTGGGGATCATGCTTCTACAATTGGTAACAGCCAAGCCACCAATGGGGTTGACTCATCATGTTGGAAGATCCATTGAGAAGGGGACTTTCACTGAGATGCTTGACCCAGCTATTGATGACTGGCCACTTGATCACACCTTGCATTTCGCCAAACTTGCCCTGCAATGTGCTGAAATGAGGAGAAAAGATAGACCTGATCTTGGAAAAGTAGTATTACCTGAGCTCAATAAACTTAGAGCATTTTCTAAAGAAAGCATGCCCGTGATTAAGTTTGGAGGTACTATAGGATTCACTCCCAGAAGTAACAACGCTTCCATGTGTTCTTCCACCACAATGTCCACACTTCGGGTGAGTCACTATTATTCATCACACATTGTTTCTGCTTTTAGATAACTCAAGGGGCTTCACCACAAACAATTGAACTTGGATTATAATTTTTTTTCTTACATTCTTCTCGTTCTCGTTCGCATAACTTTCCTCCACATGGGTTTGGCCCCACACATATGCGGGTATAACAGCTTCATGCAGGCATTGGACCAATCTTTACACGATAATTAAAATAGTCTAATGTACAAATATCATACTTCATAGAACTTACAGCTATCACATCAAATGAATGTTTTCTTGTAGGACATGAGGAGTGAATCCCAATCCCAGTCACTGTCTGGAATCTCTGGATACGAAAGCCGCTCGAGCACATCATCAGTGGGAAGAATGTAAAGTGCAGCGTAATAGTTTTCACTTTCATTTTATATAATTTATGAAGTAAACTCAGGTTTATTGTCAAAAGCTTTTTTCTTGAGACCCTAGGACTGAGATGGATAAACTGTGTTCACAGTGGTCCCAGAAGATATGAGGGTGGCGGCATCAAACCTGGTTTGACAACAGCGTGATAACAACATAACAGGAAGCCACATACAAGTCAAGTTTGAGGTTACTTTGCATGTTACAGGAAAATCAAGAATGTATCCAGACAAAACTTACTTGTACTCCTTGAAGTGTAGGGATTGACAGAGAGTGACTAGGATGGATTTTGTCATTAAAAGAAATTCAAGGGTCGTTATGAGTAGCCACAACTTGATTGAACCAAATGCAAAACAAGCAGAATATCTTTGGGATTTAACGGACCTTTGTGCATAAGGGAATAGCTATATGTTTTCAGATATCAATCATAGATGTATGTACTTTATTCTCTAAATTGCTAAATGCACATTGACATATCAAAATCACTTATACAATTGTTTATATTGTAGCGCTACTGTGAAGTTATTTTTGATACTAGAAGAGTCACAAAACATTAAAGGTGTTTGTGTTTTTGTTTTCATTTCATTTTTAGTTGATGTATTTTTAATTTTTATTAACTGTTATGAAAATATCATATTGTTTTTACTTTGTATCTTGTGTTTCAAACTTTTGTCAGAAAATAGTAAAAACAAAAAAGTATACTTGGCAGTTAATGCGGTGTAAAAAAGTAGTTTGTATTCAGTAAGGGTCCGTTTGGTGGTCAGGATAAGAGAGATAAGATAGGATATGATAAGCTATCATATCATGTCTGAAACTGTTATTTGGTGAATCAGCAGGATAAGATAAGACAATCCTGTCACTTATCCTATCATGTTCATCTAGTTAAAATTCTATCATGAGGGGAGGGCTGGGTTAACACTCAACAGGATAGGATAATGTATTTTTTTCCCGATAACAAGTAGGATAAGGTGATTTAAAGTATAATAAAATATAAAAATATATAATACATAAAATAATTAAAGTATAATAAAATAATAATTTAAAGTATAATAAAATTTAACATGATTACCAAAAAAAAGGTATAATAAAATATAAAATATTTAAAATAATAAAAATATTAATAATTCATTTTAAAATTTATTTTTATTTTATAACAATGCTAATTTTGTTATTTTATATTATTTTTAAAAACTGTAAAATATAAAAAAGTATTCTAATAATTTAACTATATGTAACGTAAAAAAATGAATATTTAAAAATATAAAAAATTAATTTTAGTTAGACAATATTTTAAAATTTTTAAAAATTATATGTAATTTTATCACAATGATAATTTTGCCTTTTTATATAATTTTAAATAATGAAAATTATATAAAAAAAAAAACTAAAATCTAATAAAAGATGAAAACATTTAAAATAAAAATGAAAAATTTAATATTCATAGTTAAATTATAACGCTGTCCGGTTGGTTATCTGATTGACACCAAACGTTGGATATGATAACAGCTTATCATGCTCATATCATATCCTACTCCTATCATGTTCTCTTATCATATCCGTCTCTATCATATCCTGGCCACTAAACGAGCCCTAAAGGTTTGAAGTAAGAAAGGATAGGCATGGCATGAGCAATGTTAGAGGGGATGGGGAAATGGGGGTAAATCTTTGGCCATACGCGGCCGCATGGCGCGCTTCCTTGCGGGGGGATGGCTCGGCTGCCGCATGATAACACTGGGCATGAGAGAAGAAGCAAATTTAAGGAAGTGAGTACTTACTGACATTAGGGCCAATGAAATTGATTGATTCCATGTTCTCTGCAGTACATTTCAACAAATACTGCATTATTTCTCAGTCAGCGGGAAAACCATGTCCAGGATGGATGCAACATACACGGTGCATCTATCTACGGCTAATAGCAGCCAGCAGATAGAACATTAGGGATCAATCAATAAGTAGCTGCAAAGAGAGCACATTATTATGAGAAGAGAAATGAGAAGTAAGTAAAGAGAAGTAACATATGATAGGATCGACTATAGAGTATTAGGGGCTTCCTTCACCAATGCAAACAGCTTCATCAATCAACCAACTTGACGTCAATGGTAGAGTAAACAGCCACAGGGTATGGTATCCCCACACTGCCACACACCCAATTCATGACATCTATTTGCCACCGCACCTGACCAGGATCTTGTCACTCTTGATCCTTCTTTCTACCACTACTCTGACTGAGTCATTTCAATTACAACAATCATTTGCTATTTCTAATTGAAGTAAAAGTGCTCTGAATGATAAAGTAACAACAGAAGAAGGAGAGGTAACAACACATTTGCACGCACCCATTACCATTAAAATTCTACCTTCCATTTTTTCTAGTTCAATTCAATAATCTCTCTTTCTCTCGCAGCTGAGCTGGCAAATTGAAAGCTCCGTCGATATGGTTGAGTAATTATTGGAGTTCCGATTTGGACTTTTCAACCACTGCCACTCACTACTTGCTCTTTTCTTTTCAGTCATCACCTCACTCGTTAACAAATAGACGGACCACACCTCTCCAAATGCTAACTGAATAATCTCATCTCAATCTGCCTCTCTCTCTGGAACCAGACTCCATGGAGAAAAACGTTATATTCATTTATTTGATAGACTTGTTAAAATGGATTGGCACACAACATAACATAAAGGGAACATCATGTTTAATTAGAAAGAAAAAAAAAATAGTATTTCGTCCTGTTCCATGTTTGAGTGGACAAAACAAGCCATTGGAATTAATTGAACTACTTTTACAGCCGAACAATGCTCCATCTTGTTTTTGCACTTGACCCTTCGAATATCTATTTCCACCTTGCTCCCTCCACCTGGTGTTTACAAACAAAGGCACAACCAACAAGCCATCATTCCATTCAAATGTCAGCAATTCCTTTAAAAGGCATAACAACAAACCTACAACTTTATACACCCAAAACTATCAAGTAAACATTAAACCTTTCTTTCTACAAAACACTGAATTAAATATTTCTAACCATGCCGAGAACAATTTAGTACAATATTACAACAAAACATCATTGTTGTATCTATGCCTTCAAAGTTCAAACACGTCTAACTTTGTCAGGGTGCTCCAAATTTAATTCAATACCAGTTTAACACCTTGATTTAAGTTGTAGCATTGGCGGCAGTTAGTTTCTCCTCTTCTGTTTGGCTCTTCAAATTTGATCTCCGGAGCAGTGCCAAATTCTCCTTTCAACAGCTAAACATCACTTTTAAGTCCTCTGATGCAGGACACAAACGTCCACAGTGGTATGATAACCACTTTTGGGACAATAATGTATGTCTCCTAGATACAACCCAAGTTCATGGAAGTATAGTTAGCATATTACTGGACTCCATTTAAGTATTCCCACCACCGGAGCTGCTACAGGCTTGATTTTGAAGGCCTCCATTGCCAAAATCTCCATCCAAGCTCATTTGTTGCACTTCTTGAGGAGAAAGTATTTTAATACAGCGGACACAGTTAACAAACTCCCTGGAATACCCATAACAATCAAGATATCAAATCAACCAATCGAACAAAATTCAGGGTTTTGGGATTTTTAGTCTAAAATTAAACATATCTGCAGCCATTATATAATGGCTGGCATTCAAAAATCACTCCTAATAAAAGATGCACATTAGTCCAACTCTTTTGGGGTTGTTATTTTCCATCATAAAAATGCTCTGAATGCCTCTCCCAATTTTCATGATATTGATGGCTTAAAAAAATACAACTAGGGTAGTAGGGAAGTTAGAATTGGTAGCCATTCATATCCCTACTTTTCATGTGGCTCATGGTGAAATTAGTTGCTTGTAGCCTACAAACTTGAAGAATGAAACATTATTTGTAATCCTTGTCCTAAGGAGAGGGAGGATAAATCAACTTGGGAATGAAACTTTTAAGGTAGGTAGGCTACCAAAGAGAACAAAATGATTGCTGAACAAACATTATTTAGCTTGCCAGGAGGGATATGCACATGCACAATGACAAAGCCAATGAGAAAAGGAAATAGTCGGACTTACTCCCAAGGGTCATCTCCCACTAGTAGAACATCATTTTCATGATCTACATAGACAAGTTTCCAGCCTATCCTTTGCCGATCCTCCAGCTGTCCTTCTATGCCAAACCTACGGGCTAGGTCCTGTTTAAGCTCCTCGTAACCTGAATACCGTGTTATGTCTATGGACCTTCCCACTGCTCCCCGTTTATATACCTATAAGGACCAAATAAAAAAGCTAACTGAGAATAATACAATTTTGTATACACACGAGTGCACAGGAAAAAGCACACATCCACAATTGACACAAATATTTATTATTAAAATAACATTAACAAATAACAATAAACCTTGGTATATGTCCTCATCCGCTGAAATTGTGGTAGTGGCACCGCCGCCTGTGGAGCCCATGGTCTATTCAAGAAACTACTATCATCTATTGTTGAATCAATTGAATTAAAGGTCATATCAGGGACTCCAAATGTCTGTGAAACCATTGGAGATGAAAGTTCCTGCTGAGCATCTCTGTTATTTTCATAGTTACCGAGCACGCCTCCTGAAGAGAAATTATTGGACAAATCCTTCCCCAGCACCGATGTGCCTTTGGTCAAAAGGGAATCTTGATTTAGTGGCATTCCCATTTGGTTATCAATGTTATTGCCATATGGAACATTGCTCCTAGCATCTGCCTGAACTTCCCCATCTTGACTGATGTCTCTAAACATAGACTGTGAATTGTAAGATAAAGGGTTGTTATTCTGATGCATATGAGCATCACTCTGAGATAGGCAAACTGATGTTGTAGAAGATGATGTATCCAAATAATCTGTCTGGGCAGCACCACCATTCAAGTATGTCTGAGAACTAAAATTCCCTTGATTCTGGTTTTTGGAAATGTTCATAGAAGGCTTAACTTCAGACTTTGCCTGTAAATCTTTCACCAAGTTTGCATTGGATGACATGGTTTCAAAGGCACCTGAACTCAAGATCGTGGCAGCAGACTGAGCCATGTCATCCCCTATTGTTGTGCTTCTATGGAATCCGGAATTTATCAATGGTGGAAGTGCATTGGCACAGTTATTTGAAGAAGGTGAGGTGGAACAAGATGGAACATCATCAGTAATTACAGATTGCCCTGCACCCGCTGCTCCAGTCAGTATACCACTGCCAGCAGCAGAGAGCTGGTTGGTTGTAGGGGCAGAGGAAGGTGCCGCATGGCCAGACATTTCAGACAGCAAGCCAGGTTGCTGTTGTTGAAGCTTTGGCTGCTGGGGCAGATGAGAGAATTGAATATTGTTCCGACCATTGGCCTTTGTCATCTGATGTGTGATAGAATTAGCCTCAGGGAGAGAATTTTGAAGCATAGAAGGAATTTCCAGCACTTGACCAGGCGTTAGTGCCCTGGAGAAATTCTGTGCTGCATCTATAAGCTGCCTCTGCTGATCTTGGATTTGAGTAAGTTGAGGAGGCTGCTGCAGTGCAGATTGCTGTGCCAAGAGTGTTTGTTGTTGTTGTTGAAGCTTCTGTAACAACCGAAGCTGAATCTGGTTATCAGACATGTGTAATTGTTGAACATGATCGGGCATAGGGGATTGGATCAAACTTTGTTGTTGATTCTGACCCATAATTGTCTGTTGCTGCTGCTGCTGTAGTGGGTTCTGAGAGAGGCTTCTATGGAGTTGATGGTTTTGAATTGATGGTTGCTGCTGTTGAAGGGCATTGTTGGTTTGGACAAGATTCTGGGGATGCAAGAGTTGGGCCTGAAGTTGATTTTGTGGATGAGTTTGATTTGCCAGGTTCTGCCTAGGTTGTTGAGCAATATCACCCAACTGTTGCTGCGGCTGCATGACTGTTCCCAATGTGCTAGATGTGGATGGTAGCTTTTGAAGATGATCAAGTTGTTGTGCAGTCTGAAGTAGCCTCTGAGCATTGAAGGCTACATTGTTTGACTGAGGAATTTGTGGAGCAGAAAACCCCAGCTGATGGGAAATATCTGCACCAGGAAGATTTTGCAAAACAGATCCAGACAAGAAAGGCATATAATTTGGCTGCAATGAGCTAGTCAGAGCAGGACTTTGCTGCATGTTCATCCACTGAACTAAGCTAAGGCCAGGGAGAGCTTGGGGATCCTTAATGCACATATCATCACCAAACCAAGGCATCGTCCGTTTGAAAAGGTTATCAAAGTCAGATGGTTCATCATCTGCAAAAGCAATCACAAAATAGGCCAAAATAAACTATAGATTCTCAAATCTCAACATCGTACCAAATTCAAAAAATCTTGCAGATATTGCCTGAGAAAAATTCAACATGCTTTATTTTTGCATCTAAGATGTATATAGCAAAATTGTTTACCAGGCATTCCTGGTTGTCTTGGTCTCTTGGATCTGAAGAACGGGGGAGGACAGATGAAAAAAGGAGCAGTCACAGGTTCAATCTCCCAGATTGAGACCCTACTACGCTTTTCCCCAGCAGTTGACTCGTCCCAACCAACCTAGCCAATGATATGGAACTTAATAACCACTGCTTATGCAGATTTTAAAAAAAAAAACTTAAAAGAAGACATTCTTGAAATATAAATCTCCAGGTTCATCTCCTGATAGATGGCAAAATTTTACATTGTTGAATTGCAAAAGGATGATAAGAATGGTACCTGCAAATTACGCCACTGCGAGTTTTTCCATCTCACAGGATCCAGATCACTTATTCCTGTAATTGTACCCATATACCTGCAATGCAATTGAATCTATTAATCTAACAATTACTATCAAAACCATTTCCAAGTATAATATCTCCAATTCCATGTATAATTCAATATTTCCTATCCCAGGAATGCTATATAAAATGTTAATTCTAATTAAACTGGATCAAGAAATCAAGCAATGCTTCACTTAGCAACTAAATTACAAGCCAAACTAAATGCATCTTCCAATTAGAATATTTGAGCACCCTGTTTACTTCATGAAAGCATTATTTTAAACTTAATCATCCACAATTTACAAAATTATACTTCCAATACATGGACTCGAAGTGAGGCACCTTCTTGTTCCTGAGTCTTCAGTTTCAAACATCATCCGGAAGCGCATGCCAGGTGATATTTGGTGGCTGTAAACTGCCTTGTAGTACTTAGCTAAAGGAATAACAAATTCTGAGGGACTAGCCCTGCAAAAATTAACAAAGATGTACTTAATTGAAAAGTAGCTAATATATGCCTTTGCAATCTGTCTGGACAGACAAGAAACCAAACTGGTAATCAAATAAAGTATGCATTAGTACTGCAAGAACAAAGGAAATGGAAGATACTGACCTGGGATTATAAAAGACAGTGAAGGGACTATTGTTTGCAGCAGCATGAGCTGCTGCAGCAAGAATTCCAATGTGCATACTATCACTTGATAGTACTGAGGATGATATATTGGTGGGTTGCCTGTTCGCACGTCTGATACCCAAAAGAAGCTGCTGCTTTTCATCTCTGCCCATATACAACGAAAATTAGGAAATAACATGAAAATATAAGCTGTTTCCTAAAATAAATTGAGCCTAAATGCATAAGTTTGATTATGAAGCATCAATTTATTATCCTAACCTTATAAATAAAACAGAGTCTCCAGCAAAAAGTCTCTTTCCACTGACAAATAGGCTCCACCCAGTTGTAAGCAAGTGACGTTTTGGTTGTCCTAGTTAAGGGACATCATGAATAGGCAAAAGATTTTTAGAAATGGGTTTGACAGAAAAGTCAACAAATTAAGGGATATGTTTCTGATGGTGCATGCAGCTGTTTCAACTTATATATGCATGTACAGAAAAACATACCACGATATATATGGCGGAATGTCCAAACAGTATCATGCAAATCCCTAGCTACAAGTTCTTGAGCAGGAGGTTGCATAGAATAATCCTATAAGGAAACATGGAATTGATCAAAGTCTGAAGTTTTAATTGAATACTTCAAAATAAGAAATACACCTACAAGAGGGGGGAAAATCTTCTCTGCTGCTCGGCGAGGTACAGAGAAACCTCCATGAGTACTGGTATCACTTGCTGTCAGTTGTTTACAGAAAAACTCAGGTTGAGCCTTACTTGACTTGAGAGCAAGATCTGATCTTAATAAAGCATCCTGGTCAAACTGCACAGATAATGTCAAACGATCAGGAGAGTCTGGAAAATTTGGAGCATGTAGATTTATGTTTCCAGTATTCCTAAGAACTAAGTTCAAGTCTTTGTCTTTACAATTAGGAAACAAATAGATTCTAGAATTTGATGTGTGGCATATGATAGTGGTTTAGGAGAATTGTGAATGATGCTTACAGAAGGCAGTGGTTGAAGTGTCATCTGAGCATATACTTCATCAGTTTCTGGATCAGCCTGAGAAAAAAGGTGGTGGAAAAATTAAAACGGAAAAGCGTAAAAGGTTGTTTAATTATCAAATGAAATGGCAGAAAAAATGTGGTACATGCAAGGTGAGGTTGTGAAGGAGACAAAGTAACTTTGAGGGAAGATTGGGATAGTTGGGAATTTGGGCATCCACATCTTTCTTCAAAGATGCTGCAACCTGAGACAAGAAGAAAAGGAAAACATGATGATATAACAATATAAACTATGGTTGATATTTGCAGAGTCACAGAGTGAGAAATGAAGTAGATTGGACCTGTTCGCTGTGGCCTTGAGGGAAGTAGATGACGTGAGTGCCAGCGGGAGGGAGGTTGACCAGAGGCCCCGCACAAGCTTGCCAGAGCTCAGGGTTGATGCTTTTCTTCTCGGGATTGGGTGCGGCGGAGGCAGTAGCGCCACCCTCAGCTTGCGTCGTCTTCATTGGAATATTTCTTAAACACTATATCTAACTATCTATCTGTCTATCACAAATCACAAATTCATACATCTATCACAAAAAGAAGAACAGGAAGGGAGCTAATAATCAAGTATTGGAAAGAAAGAGAGATTAGAAGAGAGACCAAAGATGAATCCCTCCCCTTTCCTGCTCACTGCTCATTTCCTTCCGATTCCTCTTTCTTTCTGCAAACAAACAACAACAAATGAGTCAAGGGACTGCCTAATGGAATAGGCGTTGAGTTATTGACCCCCGGAAATCCGGACTGCTCAGCTCATCACTGTAAAAAAATATTTCTTTTTCTTTCATTCATTATTATTAGTATCTCAATTTTCCTCTACCTCCCATCTAATTCTTCCATTAGTTTAATTGTTATAGAATCAGTATCAATCAATCAAAATTTATATTATAAATGACTTTTAAACTTAGGATGAAAGTGAAAGATTCTTAATTATTTATCAAATTCTTATTGATTGATAGGATCAATATATATCAATTAAATCTTTCTTCCATTAATGTTAAACAAAAAATAATTATATATACAATATTTTATGTTTGTTTAATAAAATTAAATCGGAAAATATAGAATTTTTCTTTTTATACTTGTTCACCCCCACTCTCTCTTTCACATCTCATTCAATCCTCGTCTCTCTATTTATCTCCTCAACCATTGGTCAACCCTCCATCTATTTCCCAGTCAAACCCAATTATAATATAATAAACATCCTATTTGGTCTCTGAAATTATATCTGATTCTTAAAATTATCGAAATTCCAAAAGTATCATTGAATGATAAGTTAGTATCAATTTGATCCCTCATTTTTACTTATTTGATATCAATAAAGTCCCTAACATTGATAACTTAAAATCAACTTAGTCCATCCGATTTTCAACGGAAGGATTAAGTTGATTACCATTTTCCAACTTCAGTGACTAATTTAGAATTTCGATAATTTCAAGAACCAAGTTAATACTACGTTACAATTTCAGGGACCAAATAGGATGTTTATTCAATTATAATCATAACTATTACCACACTTCTCCACTGTATCACTAACGTTTTTACAAACTTCCAACTATTTTTAAGCAACAATTTATGTATCATAACTACCATACATTCAATTCAGTTAGTATTATTTTAAACTCATATTACATAATCCATTTTTATAATTTCTACAAACTTTGCACATGTTAAGGAATAAACCAAAGTTGTATATTAAATTTCTTAAAAGTTTAAAAACTACTCTTTTTCTAATAGAACAATTTTTTTTATTTCTTAACATGTACAAGATTGCAGAGACTAGATAAATCGTTACATAGTTCTCAAAACCCGTAGTTAATGCGATTTCTTCATGTTTACATTGTTCTTCAACCTTCTTCGACAAGCTTGAAGCGGGTGGGTGGTGACTATTTTTTTTTCCATTAACAAGTTTAAGGACTGGCTTATCAAAAAAAAAAAAATGTCCCTTAGAAGAGGTTTAGCATAATTAAACACTTTCTTTCATGTTCTAACATTTGACAATTCCTTTGGGCAGATATTGAAACCCATGTGCAGCTTGGGTCTCTATCCAATCAACTTTTCTTCTTGCTGCTCTGTTATGAGGTGAAGCTTTGATTTTTATTTTTATTTTGGTTTTGTGTTTAGGATGTAGAGTTTGAGATATTTTGTTAATTTTAAATATTATTTTTATGTTATTATCACTGACAATGAAGAATCCTATTTCATAAAAAATATATGAAATAAGTGGCTTATGATCAGAAATGGGTATAGAACTGTGCACAGGTGGTTTAGACAGGATACAAGTTGGAAATTTCAGTCAAAGCAAGTTCTATATTGTATGGGAGCTAACTTGGAGAGCTCCCTTAAACCTATATAAAGAAGCTTAAGGGGTGCTAACTAAACACATCAATCCTCACAAGAGAGAGTGAGAGAAAAGAGAGAGAGCCTCACAAGAGAGAGTGAGAGAAAAATAGAGAGATCCTTAGAGAGTTTTCTCAGAAAGAAAAATAGTGAGCCAATTTATGAGAGTGTTATCTACAAATTGAGCATACAATATTCTTGTATTTTTGTATTCTCATTATTGTTATAGTGGAGGTTTAAGCGGCCTACGGGTCCCGTGGTTTTTTCCTTGCTCACATTGAGGAGGTTTTTCCACGCTAAAAATTGTCCGGTGTTATTACACTTATTTTTACGCTTCCGCTTAGTGCCTATTTTTGAGTTCACGGAGGAGGAAAATTATGATGGTATTTTCCAACAGTGGTATTAGAGCTCTCAGAGCTCTCAGAGCTCTGGAATACTAGGTGCCGGATTTATAAGAAAATTCTTAGTATGCTCTGTGGCTGCAGCATTGTTTAATCTTCCACATCAGAAAAGAATTATTTTTGTTGCTGGAAATAAAATGTGGTAGTGTGAAAGTGCATGCCTAGAAAAGTTCTGGCTAGGAAAGACTTGGTATTTAAGTGTTTATTGACCCACCTCTCTTTCCTGGGAACTTCCTCGGTACGTACTGTTCACAAACTACAGTAATTTTCAGCATTCGGTACAAGTCACTTATACGACACTATTCACGTATAGTGTTATTTTTATCAAAACCCACCTGGTTGGAGGAGCTATTGGCCTGTGTAACTCAAGATGGAGGGAGCTATCACTCATGATGGAGACATGTTCAAGCTAACTGCAGATAACTACTCCTATTGGAAGCCGATGATGGAAGATCATCTATACTGCAAAGATTTGTATTTGCCAATTACCCAGAAGGATATGCCGAAGGGTATGCCGGATATGAAGACTGACAAAGATTGGGAGCTTCAGAATCGAAAAGCAGTGACTATGATCTGGAAATATATTGATCGAAGCTTGTTCGAGCATGTATCAACTTATACCAATGCGTATGAGTTGTGGACAAAACTTGAATCCTTGATTCAAAAGAAGACGCCCAGGAACAAAGCCCACCTTATCAGACGATTGGTAAAGTTGGAGTACATGAACGGTCAAAATATGATCGAACATCTGAACACTTTCAAAGGCATTGTTAATCAATTAACAAAGGCAGGCATGAGTGTTGGTGACGAGTTGCAAACTCTTCTACTCCTCAGTTCTCTACCTGAGAGTTGGGACACTCTAGTTGTCACTCTTAGCAACTCTACTCCAGACGGAAAGCTTAGCATGGATTCTATTACAGACTGTTTGCTAAATGAAGAGTCAAGATGGAGGGAAAGAGGTTCGAACAATCAGTTTGAAGCCAATGTTGTTGAAAATAGAGGAAGGAGTAAGAATCGTGGAAAAGGATGTCGTGGAAAATCACAAGGTAGGTACAAATATCGAACCAGACTAAATTGTTATTACTGTGGCAAACCAGGACACGTCAAGCCTGAGTGTAGATTCTTGAAAAGAGACCAACAAGCTGGAACAGTCCACCTTGACCAGATTGACCCGAAGAAGAAGAAAGAAGATGGAACAATTACTGCAGTGGCCTCGAATGATGAGAATATATTTCTTGTCGGAGAAGAAAATTATCTAAATGTTGCATCAGATGATTGCATATGGATAATTGACCCAGGAGCATCCTTCCACGTCACACCTCATGAAGAATTCTTCTCATCATACCAAAAAGGAGATTTTGGTACGGTGAAGATAGGAATCCATGTCACAAGTAAAATCGTCGGTATTGGCGAAGTAACTTTAATGACTGAGAATGGAAATAAGCTTGTGCTGAAGGAGGTCGGACATGTACCCGAGATGCGTCTGAACCTTATCTCAGTGGGAAAGATAGATGAAGCCAGGATGATAAACCAATTTGGTAGCAGCAGATGGAAACTCAGCCGAGGAAGCATGATTATTGCTCGCGGCAGAAAGGAAGGATCTCTGTACATTATGCAGGGAAAGATATGCAAGGGGAGACGAATGTTGCTCAAGACGCAACCAAAGAACTGTGGCATAGACGACTGGGACACATGAGCGAGAAGGGTCTGGAGATCCTTGCAAAAGATCATCTCCCAAACATAAAAGGGCAGCCACTTGAATCCTGTGAAGACTGTCTAGGAGGAAAACAACACAGAGTATCTTTTAAAAGATCAGATGATGCAAGAAGAAGAAAGCGGATTCTGGATCTTGTTCATTCAGATGTTTGCTCAACGTCTGAAAGGTCTGTTGGTGGTGCTCAATATTTTGTTACCTTCATTGATGATCACTCTAGGAAGGTGTGGGTGTATCCACTGAAGACGAAAGATCAAGTTCTTCAAGCTTTCAAGGAGTTTCATGCCTCTGTAGAACGAGCATCTGAAAGAAAACCGAAATGCTTGAGAAGTGATAATGGCGGAGAATACATAGGCCTGTTTGAGACATATTGCAAAACTCATGGGATAAGACATGAGAAAGTTCCTCCCAAGACACCTCAGATGAATGGAGTAGCTGAAAGGATGAACAGAACGATCGCAGAGAAAGTCAGAAGCATGCTTTCTCAAGTAAAACTTCCCAAATCATTTTGGGGCGAAGCAGTGAAAACTACAGTTGATCTGATAAATCTGTCTCCTTCAAGACCTTTAAATGGAGAGATTCCAGATGAAGTATGGACTGGAAAGAAAGCCTCTTATGGTCACTTGAGAGTCTTTGGGTGTAGGTCATTTGTCCACATTCCTAAAGATGAAAGAGCAAAGCTAGATGCAAAGACGAAGGAATGCATATACCTTGGTTCACCAAGAGATGAACTTGGTTTCAGATTATGGGATCCTGCACACAAGAAGATTGTTCGAAGCAGGGATGTGGTGTTCTTTGAAGATCAAACAATCCAAGACATTAAGCAATCTGAGAAGCCAAAGCACAAAGTGATTTCTGATTCAAGTCCTATTGTGATTAACAATTCAGGGGGAGAGAATCCTCAAAGGAATGATGAACATGATCAGGAGGAACAATCTGATCAGACAGAACAACCTGACCAGATAGAACAAAGTCGGGATTAGATGATGGAGACTGATGAGACAGAAGAAGAATCTCAAGTAAGACGATCCAGAAGAGTCAGACAACCATCAAGAAGATATTATTCAGATGAATATGTCAATCTCACTGATGAAGGAGAACCTCAAAGCTTCATAGAAGCAATTGAGACGAATGATAAGGAGAAATGGTTGCAAGCCATGGAAGAAGAAATGCAGTCCCTGAAAGAGAATCAGACGTATGACCTGGTGAGATTACCAGATGGACGAAAGGCGTTGAAAAACAAATGGGTGTTTAAGCTCAAGACGGAAGAGAACATCCCAAACCCCAGGTACAAAGCAAGAATTGTTGTAAAGGGGTGCAACCAGAAGAAAGACATAGATTTTGAAGAAATCTTCTCACTAGTGGTGAAGATGACATCTATTAGAGCAATTCTCGGTTTAGCTGCAAAACTAGACTTGGAGATTGAACAACTTGATGTAAAAACAACATTCCTACATGGAGACCTAGAGGAGGAAATCTATATGGAGCAACCAGAAGGTTTTGCAGAACCGGGCAAGGAACACCTAGTGTGTCGTCTGAAGAAAAGACTCTACGGTCTGAAGCAAGCTCCAAGGCAATGGTACAAGAAGTTTGATCTCTTCATGACCCAACACAAATTCAAGAAGACCTCCGCAGACCATTGTGTGTTTGTGAAGAACTATGAGAATGATGAATCCATCATACTTCTGTTGTATGTTGATGTATGCTAATTATTGGGAAAGATAAGGCGAAAATAGCTGCTCTCAAGAAGGCATTGAGCAAGTATTTTGCCATGAAAGATCTGGGTGCAGTGAAGAAGATTCTTGGAATGAAGATAACTAGAGATCGTTCTAGAAGGATGCTGTGGAGGTCATGACAAGAAGACTATATCCAGAAAGTTCTTGAAAGGTTCAACATGCATAATGCCAAACCTGTGCATGTTCCATTATATAGTCATCTCAAACTGAGTAAGACGCAATGTCCAGGGAATGAAGAAAAAAAAAAGAAGAAATGAACAAGATGCCCTATTCTTCTGCAGTGGGTAGTCTTATGTATGCAATGGTCTGTACAAGACCATACATTGCTTATGCTGTCGGAGTTGTGAGTAGATTCCTATCAAATCCAGGAAAGGAACACTGGAATGCAGTGAAATGGATACTACGATATCTGAGAGGAACTGCCAAAAGCTGCTTGTGTTTTGGCAATGGAAATTTAAAGCTTCTTGGGTATTCAGATGCAGATATGGCAGGAGATGTGGATTCAAGAAAGTCTACATCAGGATATCTAATTACTTTTGCAGGGGGAGCTATCTCATGGCAGTCAAGACTACAAAAGTGCATTGCTTTAAGCACTACAGAAGCAGAATTCATCGCAATCACCGAAGGTTGCAAAGAGATCTTGTGGATGAAGAAGTTCCTACAAGAGTTAGGATAGGATCAGGAAAGTTATATTCTCTATTGCGACAGTCAGAGCGCAATCCATCTCAACAAGAACTTGACATTTCATTCAAGGTCGAAACACATCGACGTAAGGTATCACTGGATCCATGATGTGTTGGAAAGTAAACTGCTGCAGATTGAGAAAATACACACAAAAGATAACGGGGCGGATATGATGACAAAAGCTCTACCGAAAGATAAGATAGAAGTCTTAAAGAAGTTGCAGACTTAGCGTCAACCCTAAACTGATTCAAGGATATTTTTCCTTTGGCTGAAGGGGGAGATTTGTTGGAAATTTCAGCCAAAGCAAGTCCCACATTGTATGGGAGCTAACTTGGAGAGCCCCCTTAAACCTATATAAAGAAGCTTAAGGGGTGCTAACTAAACACACCAATCCTCACAAGAGAGAGTGAGAGAAAATAGAGAGAGAGAGCCTCACAAGAGAGAGTGAGAGAAAAATAGAGAGATCCTTAGAGAGAGTTTTCTCAGAGAGACAAATAGTGAGCCAATTTGTGAGAGTGTTATCTTCTACTTGTGAAAAGTTTCTTTTTTGAGAAAATAATTAATAAACACAATTCAACCCCCCTTTTGTGTTTGCCTGTGCCAATTTCACTTGGTTCATGCTTGTTGTTAGTTCTTCACTTTTAAGGTTTTGGGGAACAAACTTAGGAATGAGTTGGTTATTTGCTGTGTTTTTCCATATATTGCTAAGGAATGGGTTTGCTCATGTTGAATGTTGTTGATTAATGACTCTAAATCAATAATTTGAAGTTGGTTAGTTCGTTAGTTAGGCATAACTAACTTGGATCCTAAAGCTTCACTATGATTGGCTATATTAGTCTATAAATAGATCATCATGTATAGAGGTGAGGCATCACATTCACATGAGTGACGCAATGTAACGTGTAAAAAGAAAAGAGGGATTTGAGTGTTAGGCAATTCTATCTTGAGAGAATCATGTATTGATTAGGTGAGAGATAGGGAAAAGTGTATAGGAGTGGAAACATCAATCTTGTGGTAGGTATTTGAGATACCATGGTAGAGACATGGAAGGCAAGACTAGGAGGAAAGATTGTGGGAGGTTTCTATGGTAAAGCACTTGTATCTCTATGATCAAGATAGTGAAGGGGAGAAGAAGAGTTGTTGTGCTCTCTCCCGTGGATGTAAGTCATCAATGGCCGAACCACTAAAATCCCGGTGTTCATCTTTTCTTTTACCGTTTTATCTTCTTTAGTTTTCGATTAGTTCTTGTTATGGTTGATTTGCATGCTTTAACGTTCTTGTTTGTTTCCTTTCATGGTGCATTACCTCTATGGAGGTTTCGTGGCCCCGATCAAATCCCCAACAAGTGGTATCAGAGCCACTTTCGACAATGGGAACGATAACCCAACAAGTGGCGTCGTCTGTGGGAAGCACGGAGCAATGGCTGTGAGAAGCAGAGGAATAAAGAACAAGAACAGAGGTTGTATAATCGATTAGATAATCGATTATGGAGGTGTGAATCAAGAACAAAGATCAAGAAGAATTCGAAGGCTTAGGGTGCTGAAGGAAGAATTTTGGAAAAGATATAAATATACTGCACGGTGAACCAATTGCATCAGCTGGCTGACCAGCCTAGCGGTTTGGTGTTGGTGGTAACACGTTTGAGGTGTCGGGTTCAATTGTTGGCTCCTGCATCTGGGTAGTTTTCTTTTTTAAATAAAACTGGTTAAAGGATTAAAAATCCAAGAAGTTGCAGCAGCAGGGATCGAACCATAGACGCAAAGGACGCGCAGCCTTATTGCAGAGGCGGTGACCACCAGGCTGTGTTCATATTAGTTTCATCCTTGTCATTCATTTTTTTTTTTTGTTATTGTTTTTCTTTGGATTGGGCTGCTGTGTGTTCTTGTTGGAACAGATTGGTGCAAATGGCACAAAAACCAGGGAGGCACGGCAGATGGAGGAAAGAAGCGGCTCGTGATGGCAGGACCATGCAGCACGGTGACATGGTGCAGTGGAACATGGTGGCTCTATACGATGGTCCTGTCGCAAATGGCGGTGCTTCACAGATTTGCGCGTGGTGCAGAACAGTGGCTATGGTGGCGATTCAGGTGGAGCAAGGATGAGGGACGTGGAGGTTTTCGCGGTGTCTCATGGTGGCACTCTTCTTGATGCATCCGGAGAAGGGACAAGATTTGGGAGAAAAGAAAATGGTTTGTGTCT
This sequence comes from Sophora flavescens, assembly GCA_030762895.1. Taxonomy (NCBI): domain Eukaryota; kingdom Viridiplantae; phylum Streptophyta; class Magnoliopsida; order Fabales; family Fabaceae; genus Sophora; species Sophora flavescens. Next base: position 14,543,345 of record CM061066.1, read on the forward strand.
GTGATGGGAACTGAAAGTTCCAATTTTCTGGGTTCTGGGTCGTTCTTGGCGCAAGGAAGAAGACGATGGTTTCTGGTTCTTGAAAAAGGAGAATTTCGTATATGATAAATTGATTTATCATGGTTGTGTTTGCATTAGAATTCACTGTGGCATAGTGGTGAGGCGCTGAAGATGGAGTCATGGAGGTCACGGGTTCAAGTCTCTGGGCTTGCAATCAGATTGTTTTATTTTTACAAAATAATCGATTAATGTTTTGAAAAAGGTTGAAGTTGCAGCGGTAGGATTCGAGCCGTCGACATGAGGAATGCAACACCTTGGTAGCAGCGGTGGTGACCACCAGGCTAGTGCAGCAGTTGTACTAATTGGCTGCATCTGCAAATAATTAAAGGTTCTTAAATTCTTGAAGGCAGAAAAGCAAAGGAACTCAAATTGATGCTCGACAGAGAAAGGTTTAAGGTTTCAGGTTTGAGGTGGAGCTGCTGGAACAACATGGAAGCAAGTTTGGCTTATGTTGCAAGTGTGGAAGAAAGGCACACTAGGAAGCTCCGTGACTCAAAGGAATGATTGGATTCTCTGGAGCATAAGTGGGAGAGCACAACATTGGTGATTGGTTTGAACTCATATTCCCTGAATTAGAGTCAAGGTGGAGATTATTGATTAATGACTCTAAATCAATAATTTGAAGTTGGTTAGTTAGTTAGGCATAACTAACTTGGATCCTAAAGCTTCACTATGATTGGCTATATTAGTCTATAAATAGATCATCATGTATAGAGGTGAGGCATCACATTCACATGAGTGACACAATGTAACGTGTAAAAAGAAAAGAGGGATTTGAGTGTTAGGCAATTCTATCTTGAGAGAATCATGTATTGATTAGGTGAGAGATAGGGAAAAGTGTATAGGAGTGGAAACATCAATCTTGTGGTAGTTCTTGGAGATACCATGGTAGAGACATGGAAGGCAAGACTAGGAGGAAAGATTGTGGGAGGTTTCTATTGTAAAGCACTTGTATCTCTATGATCAAGATAGTGAAGGGGAGAAGAAGAGTTGTTGTGCTCTCTCCCGTGGACGTAGGTCATAAATAACCGAACCACTAAAATCCTGGTGTTCATCTTTTCTTTTACCGTTGTATCTTCTTTAGTTTTCGATTAGTTCTTGTTATGGTTGATTTGCATGCTTTAACGTTCTTGTTTGTTTCCTTTCATGGTGCATTACCTCTATGGAGGTTTCGTGGCCCCGATCAAATCCCCAACAAGTGGTATCAGAGCCACTTTCGATAATGGGAACGATAAGACCCAACAAATGTCCTGTTCCAACCATTCTTTATTCGAAAATAACCATTCTAAACTTCCATCCTTCGTTCTTGCTTTTATTTTTATAAATCTAAATAACGAACTTGCATTTGAGTAACAATTTTTTTGTTTAATATATGATAGAGAAACACTACTTTTGAAGTCAAAGCTGCAGCTAGCTAGCCGAGGTTTAACAATATTATTACTCTACTTATTTCGTTACAGTTTGTGTGTTAGGTTCTCTCTTTTCATGATATTAAGTTGTCTGTTAAGATCTATTGTATAGTAAAATTGGCTTTTCTTTAAATAATACACCAGAGAGAGAAAAGCACATGCATACTTTGTTTTGTGATAGTTGCCATTCGTGTCTTGCCTTTTGAATAAAAGGTGGTGTATTTTGACAGGGAGTTTCAGACATTTACTTGTGATGGAGAAGAACAAGAAGATTATTGAAGCTGTAGGTACGAGGAAGTTGTGATTCATTTTTAAATTGTTTTGAGTTTCACTTTCATTTTTAAATTTTTTTTTACAAAAAACAAATCATTTTCTATAAGTCCTGCTGTAACTTGCTGAGAAATCATTTATGCTACCTGAAGTTTTTTTATGTGAAAGTCCATAAGAGACTAATATGCCTTCGCATCTTGAAAAACCACCACCAGAAGATGTGGAATTTCTCTGTTAGTGTTGACTTTGAGGAAAACAAAAATTCATGACTTGTGTAGAAAAACTGAAACCTCTTCATCTTTCACTCTTATATGAGAAGTAATTGAGTTTTGTGTGCAATCTCTGTCATCTTAATTAGTTGATTCATAATCTCTTTTCATCTTCTTTGCAATAGGGTGAAAGTGCATATAAGGAAGTTTATGTTGGGAATGATCCTGATAATCAGGTGTTATTTTATGCTTGCATCCAATTGGTAGCATTTTAAAATTCTATGCTTTTTCACAAATAATACTGTTTTTTGCACTTTTGCTTATGGTAATGGCAGGGAGTAGGAGCTATGATAAGAAAACTGGGTGATTGAGGATGCATTAACATATATACATAGCATGAATTTTGAGGGATCTATGTTGGTATGTGACATAATTCTATGTATATTTTTTTTTATAATTCCAATTAGTAATAGTAGTATTTGATAGCTTTCTTATTGTGATTCTTATGTCCTCAGAACATTTAACAGAAACAACAGTTTGACATGGTATATAATAGAGTTTGACAAAGGATTTTTGCCAACTCTTTTATGTTAGTATAAAGTGTATGCTTTAGATAGAAATATAAGAAAAATACATGGAGGACATAGGTTATTCCACACTTGGTAACTACTAGACCTGTTGTCATACCACTATCAGAGGTTGTTATTGTCATGCCTCAATTCATTTTTTATGTCATCTATTTTTAATGTGTTCATTAGGTTACAATGGGACAATTGATGGACAATGATCTTATTGGTGGGCCAAGTTCCACAAGGGTAAATTGAAACTCACTAGGCCATACTTGATTGAGATTATGTTTTATAATCACATCTAGAAATCATATCTCACTTTGATCAACTCCTCATCTTGGTTTGTCCATCCAATTTACAGTAGGTTTGACAAGAAATTTCATTTGTATTCATGGTTAATTTTGATGCATGTTAGGTGTGAGCAACAAGATTGCATGTTAGGTGTTTGACTAAATGCCACACCAACATTTTCCCTTCGCCTGCAGTTGAAGTAAGTGATTTGGGGAAGCTTCTAAAGGTCTTCATCAATCTTGCTCAATTTATAAAGTATCTCTCACCTTAAAAGAATATATGTGCTCATGGATACTGATTTCAATTATAATCCTGAGCATGAACTTCTATGAGAAGTGAGAACCATTTTGACATTGTAAGTGTTGTCTTTCACATATATCTGATTTGATCGTTGCAGCGAAGCAAGGTCAAAGTTGATGATGGCAGCATTCTTGGAGTTATTTTTTGTTTCCTTCATAAGGTATCATTCTCAAGTGTCATTTTATAAAAACAGAAAAATAGTAATTTACATCCTCCAAAACGTGAAAGTAACTTAAATTTATCTTTCTTCTTTGGCATAATCAACTTTTTGGTCCCTGTAAAATAGGGATCTTTTGGTTTTAGTCCCTATCTTTTTTTTTCTCTGCATTTGGTCCTCGTAATTTTTTTTTTGCTGTTAGTCCCTGCTGTCAATAGTAAACGTTAAGTGCCTATGTGGCAAACGGGGGTTGACCGGTCAACACTGACAGGTGGCAAAAATAATAATATTTTAATGCCAACTCATTTTAAAAAAAAAATAAAATTATGATTAACTTAATTATTATGTTTTCTGATTTAAATTAAAAAAAACTTTAAAAAACCCTAAAACCCAAATCCCCCACCCCCCCACCCTAAATATTGACCTGAGAAACCCTCATCCCCCTAACTCAGTCGACACCTTCTTCTTCCTTCCTCCACACTGCAGATCGTTCGCCGCCATCCTCACCTCCACATTCGCCACCTCGTGGGCCGCCTTCTTTCTTTCTGTTATCATCACTTCGCTCTTCATCTGGAGCTGTGAAAAAGGAGCAAAGAGGTGGTGTTAGTGGGTCTTTTAACCCCATGGCTGATACTCACTGTAATTGTGGAACAAAGATCCAGCTGTTGATATCCAAGAGTGCTCAAAACCATGGAAGGTTATATTGGGGGTGCCCTAATTAGAAGGTATTTGAATCCCTTATCTTGTCTTCTCCATTCTTCCACCCACTGTTAGTTCTGTAATATTTTTCCCAATTTCCTCATTTGGTTGTTTCAGATGAAGGGCGAGTCACGTTTTTTTCAGATGGGCAGATGTGGAGCAAGAGAAAGAGAACCCTTCTAGTATGCATGAAGCAACAATTGTTGATAACGTTCAAAGGAAACTCCAGAAAGTGCAGTTGAAGCTAGCCAGAGAAAGAAAAAAAAAACCAAGTCATGTTTGGGTTATCTTTCTTGAGTGTGGGAGCTACCATTGCCTTTTGCTTCTTCTATATTATGAAATGCAATTGCAGTGGCTAAGTTAGTTGTAGAATAAATGGGTTAGGGTTTAATTTTGTCAATTATTGTAACCAAGTATGTTTAATGTTTAGCAATGTTATTCATGAATGAGAATTGGTTATGTTTGTGTTGTTTTCCATATGAGATGCAACATGTTGTTGGGTATGATGACACCGAATGTGCAGATGACTCATGCAGAAAAAAAGATGTTTTGAACAAGTATAGGGACCATTAAAAAATTAACAAAAAATTATAGGGACCAATAACAAATTGACAACAAAAAAACAGGGACGTAAAACCAAATAAAAACTTTTTTACAGGGACGAATTCATAAATAAGTCTATTAGGGAACATCAAAAAACTTTTGTAAATAAAGTACTTCATACATTCATTCATTCATTGATTTAAATAATAACATTATATGTATCCTTGATGTACTTCATATACCCAAAATATACCTAGCATTAGCCTAAGCCCTTACATATACCAAATTCCCAAAAAGTGTGGATCCCTGTAAATGTTCTCCCATAAAGGGTGTTGTATACCACAAACCAAAATAACTTACATCCCTAACCATTAAAACATTATTTAATTACGTACACACTTCAACCAAAAAAAACTATGACATTCTAATGCTAGGCCAAATTTTGTCACTTCTTGGCTCCTTTCATCAGCTCCTTTGTCTTGTTCACCTCTTTCATTGCAGACTTCCAGTTATCCATAAGATGTTTCAATTCATGTTCCATCAAAGTAAATGGTGGGTCATTGGTGTCATTCCTTGAAGAGGATCCTTTTTTAGTAGAAGATTTCCTTACCTGTCATCATTAGGCATGTTAATATGACTTGGTTTAAACATACATAATGTCATGAGTATGTGAACATATTGACCCTTTTCCTAGCAGGTTGGGATCCAGAAACTTGTCTAATCTCATGTTGTCTACCATGTTCAGAAGCCAACTCAGGTTGTGATTGCGCATCCCGTGTCATCTAAATACAAGACAAACTAAAATTAGTTTGAAATTGAGCTTAAGCCTAATTAATACATGAATTGTGTAAGCAATTTATTATACCCTAGGTCGTCTCCTTCTTGGTGTTGCAGGTGGCTCGAGTGGTTGAAAACCCGGAAGTGGTTCCATAATTGTTGGTGACTCAGGTGCAGGTTGCTCATTGGCTGCAACTTGGTCTGCATTATCTACATTCTCAGCAGCATCACCAGCAACATTCTCTCCATTGTGAGCAGCATCACCAACTGGTCCACCATCTTCAGCATCACCAACTGGTCCACCATCTTCAGCATCAACACCCTCACCTTCTTGTTCTGCAAGCATCCTCAATATCCTATGTGACAGAAAATTGGGGTCAACTTAATAAAGTGTTAAACTACTACGAACTTAATAAAATTACTAAAGTATAATTACCTTCTTAACTTCACAAGTCTTGCTGTTATGACCCTGTTCATATCAAGTGCCACACATGTTCCTAGTCCCTTGCCTTCTTGCCTTAGTTGGTTCTTGGCCCTCATCAGGTTCCTTTCTTCTAAGTTTCTTAGGCCTTCCAGGTCCCCTCTTATATTTTGGAGGAAGGACCTCCACATCATCAGTGTTAGGCCACATGTTTTGTTCATTGATAGCACTTGCACTTGGTCCATAAGCCATCTCATATGCATCCCTATGGTAGCATTCATCAACATACATCTCAGGCTGCTGTCGGTTATATGTTATGGCAGCCACTGCATGCCTGCATGGGATACCAGTCAAGTCTCAAAAGTTACAGCTACAGGTTCTTGCAGTGAGGTCAACTATGAACCTGTCAGCTAAGCTCATGTAGGCAACCTCAAACTTCAAGTTACCATCCCACATAGCATGCCAGTTGCCACTCTTCTCAACCTCTCTATCTAACCTCTTCATTGGCTTTGGCATCACACTTCATAAGTATTTAGCAAGCTTCCCCCTGCGTGTTGTAAACGGCCCCATTAGGTACCTACAGATCCACTCCATCATTGTTATTATTGGCTTGTCCCTTGCCACTAATATTGTGCTGTTGAAGGCTTCAGCCAAATTATTCATCAAGACATCACATTTTGGATAATGCTCCATGGCATGCTTGCACCAGGCCCTCTTTGGAATATGCATAAGCCAGTCATGAGCACCTTGATCCAGATCCCTTATGGCTGCCATCTTCTGTTGCCAAGATTGAAGGTATGTTGCCTTGGCAGCTCCCATGACAAGATCTCTCAGCAAGGTCCCTCCTCCATACTTCTTTTTCAGGTTGTTATACAAATGACTTAAATAGAATCTGTGTTCCACATCCCCCAGAATCTCATCAAATACTTGCAACAATCCCTGTCATGAAAACTAACATATCATTAAAATGTTTATAATATTAAAAAATTTGAAAACAACCACTGTTATAGTAAACATTGCCTTTTGTTAGTCAGAGATAAAAACCCATCTATTGGTCTCAACATCACCTATATCATAAAGAAAAAGATCTAAAAACCACTTCCAACTATCTTTGGTTTCTGTCTCAACAACTGCAAAGGCTAGTGGGAAGTATTGGTCATCTGGGTCCCTGCCAACAACAATTAATAACTGCCCTCATAGCATGTTTTCAGATGACACCCATCCACCCCTATGAATGGCCTGCAACCTTCAGTGAATCCTCTTTTGCAGCCTTCTAAACATATATAATAGTTGCCAAATCTAGGCAGAATGGTAGGACTAGGTCTAACAAGTTGCAGCTTGCATGTGTTTCCTTGGTTTGCTCTCCTCAATTCTGCACTATACCTCCACAACATTGCATATTGTTTGGCAGCATCTCCTTCCACAACCTTCTTTGCAATTTTCTTAGCCCTCCATGCAGTCCAAGTAGTTATCCCAGTTGAAAATGATCTCCTAATTTCATCAACAATCTCAGTCATCTTGAATTTGGTATTGTTCCTAACATTTTCAGTCACAACCTTTGCCACCCAAGTAGACTTTGCATTCTTGTTTTCAAATACCCTACTACATGTGCGCTTAGCCTTAAGTGTCTTCATCATATATGTGTGAGTATCCCTAACCCTACTCACAAATGCTAGAAACTCGCAACCTTCAGACTTGCACACTGCTCTAACCCTGACAGTGTCATTTTTTACAAACTTTATCGGCCTACCATTAAGTACAAAATGCTCCAACAGTGCATCCTGAAACTGTTTAAGAGATGAAAATTCCATCCCAACAATAAACTTGAACTCTCTACGCATATCCTCCTCCTTAAACCTCCTTCATCTAACCCTTCTGCCACCACCATCAGAATCAGAGTCAAACTCTGCCCCACTGTCCAGTTCATCAGTATCATATCCCTCCTCCAACTCATAACCTGCCTCAAATGCTTCTTACTCATGCTGTTATGATAGTGATAGCCCTCCTACATCAGACCTTCTCTGTTTTTTTTATAAACTCTACGACTCCTCCTAGGTGTAGGATCATATTGTGCTGGATCCTCGGCTCCAGTTCCATCATTTGCATTAGGGTTATCTACTGTATCCCCTACAGGTTGTGTTAGTTGTGATGTCAATAACCTCCTCTTCAACAACCTGTTGATTGATAGTGTGATTTTACATCATGTTTCCTGTATACTTTTGCATGCATTTTTCATGTAGATTAGGCATTCTTAGTTTGATTTTTATTAGTTTTTACCTTGGAACGGGTGAAGGTGGTTTTGTGTGCTGTTTTGCAGAAATTGATGAAAAATGCTCAGATTTGGCCATGATAAAGCTTGGATGAAATAGAGCTTAAAAAGTGAAGAAATTGAGCCAAGCAGAATTCTGAAGATTCGCTCGCGAGACTGGATCTCGCCTCGCGACCCTGAAAGCTGACTATGCCAGAAAATGCAACCATTTCTGTCTCACCTCGCGAAGCCACTCTCGCCTCGCGAGAGATCCAATCCTGAAGTTCAGATTTTTAACATTCGCCTCGCGAGCGAGCGCAGAGTCTGATTGGTATAAGTTGTTGTTTTAGGGCAGAATTGAGGAGTTCTTGGAGGGGGGGCACTTAGAGGCACTTGGAGAGGCTGCGACTGGGCTAGGGTTCCAACCCTAAAAGGGAGCTGAGTTAGGGGGTTGCTGTGACGACAGTGGGAAGCTTCAATGGAGTTCTCCCCTTCTTCCTTTCTCCACTACTTTTCTGGTTTGGTTTTCTCTGTAATTATGAGTAGTTAAATCATGTTGTTGGGATTAGATGTAACCAAACTGATTATTATGTATTATCTTGACTGATTATTCTGTGTTCATGCCTTCGTATTAGTGATTGATTTTCCTTCGCTTAAGCTTGGGGTAGGGGTATTTTGCATTTGCATTTTTGATGTTGCATTCATATAGTTTTGCATGATAGTTTTGCATGATCACACAATTAGATTGCCCTTGCTTAGATTTTGCATCCAATTGTGAGAACTAAGTGCCAATTAAATTGAGATAGTGAATTGTTGAACCCAATTTTTTCATTCTTGTGATAAGGCTGCAAATGAAAATGTTTGAGATAATCTTGGATAGTTGATAATTAGCATACATATGGTTCAGTAGATTTGTAATTCTCATTGATTTTTGAACTACTAAAATGTGAGATTTTGAGCCAAAGGGGTATTCACTAAATCTACCCCATTCCTAGTGTTAGAGTGTTTTTCCTCTTGGATTGATGTTCTCTAGAACTTGCCTTGAAACCATTTTGAAGCTTAAAAATTTTTGAAAACATTTTTGAAAATGATTGAGGCAATAGGTATTTTTCTGGCCTTCTGAGCTTTGAATGACTAAATGCTAACCTTAGTTGCCCAATTTTGAGCCTGAAAGAATGAAATACTTTTCTTGGTACCTTGAAATTTATTGATAAATAATGTTTGATAGGATACCTTCTAAAGTATTAAAAAAGGGTAAAAAGGTAGTTGAAAGTTTGGGATGAAAGAATCAGAAAAATAATTCTCTTGAGTTGAAAAATCTCCCTTTCTCCAAACAAAAAGAAAAACAAAAGAAAAAGAATTAAAAATAGAGAAGGGGATGACAAAAAGAAAAGTGAGAAAAAAATGAAAAGAAAGAAAAGTAAGGTGGAAAAGTAAATTGAAACCCAAAAGGTATTTTAGAAGGTCATGTTTGCAAAGCTTGATTTTGTGTTAGCCCTTTTGAAATATCCTTTTCTTGATTTCCCCACCTAACGATTAATCCCATGGCCACATTACAACCAAGTAAAAGACCTCTTGATTCTTAATTGTTTTCATTAATAAAGTAGAGATTTGGTTGATAGTCAAGACTATGGTAGGATTCATTCCTTGAGGAAAATTGAGCGAATTGTCTTATTCCCCTAAACACTTGAGTGAGGTGAGGAAGAGAGCCAAGCAAATGAACAAGCTTGGGGTGAGCTTCAGGTGAGAAAGAGTGCCCAAAATCAGTGAGAATATGAGTCTAAGGAACCTAAGCCTCTAATTGGACTTGAATTGATTGTCTCTTGCTGAATTGTTTGAATTGCCTATTACTTGGATCATTTACTCGGGTTCTTGGTTCACTATCCATGTTCTGTTTATTCTTCTGGCCTTAGTGATTGCTTGAGGACAAGCAATTGAATAAGCTTGGGGTGATTTGATAGTGTGATTTTACATCATGTTTCCTGTATACTTTTGCATGCATTTTTCATGTAGATTAGGTATTCTTAGTTTGATTTTTATTAGTTTTTACCTTGGAACGGGTGAAGGTGGTTTTGTGTGTTGTTTTGCAGAAATTGATGAAAAATGCTCAGATTTGGCCATGATAAAGCTTGGATGAAATAGAGCTTAAAAAGTGAAGAAATTGAGCCAAGCAGAATTCTGAAGATTCGCCCCGCAAGACTGGATCTCGCCTCGCAACCCTGAAAGCTGACTGTGCCAGAAAATGCAACCATTTCTGTCTCGCCTCACGAAGCCACTCTCGCCTCGCGAGAGATCCAATCCTGAAGTTCAGATTTTTAACATTCGCCTCGCGAGCGAGCGCAAAGTCTGATTGGTATAAGTTGCTGTTTTAGGGCAGAATTGAGGAGTTCTTGGAGGGGGGCACTTGGAGGCACTTGGAGGCTGCGGCTGGGCTAGGGTTCCAACCCTAAAAGGGAGCTGAGTTAGGGGGTTGTTGTGACGACAGTGGGAAGCTTCAATGGAGTTCTCCCCTTCTTCCTTTCTCTACTACTTTTCTGGTTTGGTTTTCTCTGTAATTATGAGTAGTTAAATCCTATTGTTGGGATTAGATGTAACCAAACTGATTATTATGTATTATCTTGATTGATTATTCTGTGTTCATGCCTTCGTATTAGTGATTGATTTTCCTTCGCTTAATGCTTGTTGTGGCTAGCACCCCCATGACTTGATTTGTGTTTTGGTATGCAATTGGGAAATTCGTATTAGAACCGGAATTGGAATCAATCACCTAGTAATCCTTGCATCTAGGAATGGAGTTTGGTTTACTAGTAATCGCGTAATCCCTAATCTTAATGCAAATTCATTAATCTAGGCCACCTAAGGAGTTAGGGTCTATTAGTGGATTTAGGCTCTTGCCATCCGAGGAATTGAGGTTTGAGTAATTTAGTGGATTGATTTTAATATCTGAAGCATGAATGAGAGATATCTAGTCCTGATAGTACATGAGTTAGAGGTTTGGTGAAGTCTAGTCCCAACATATCCTTTCTGCACTCCAAGTGTTTGTTAAAAGTCCCCAAAAAGACAAAAAGATTTTATTTCTTTTCTTTTGTTTGTTTTGATTTCTCTTCATAGTCTAGATAGCTTCTGAGTTTGTGAATTGGTAATTGACATCCAATTCTCGTGGATACGATAACCGGTCTCACCACCGTATTACTTGCACGACTGGGTATACTTGCCCAGATTCGTCAACATTGATCCTCATCATCAAATCCATCATCAACCCCCAAGTCTCTTTCTTCTTCATTATCATTAAAATGTACACCCCTGACACTGCCATCACTGTCAGCACTACCATCACTGTCCCCACCAACAGCAGCATCCACATCATCATTGTCTTCAATGTCATCCCCTGCTCAAGCATGTTCAGCAGCTTTGCCATCAATTCCTGCACCAGACACAGCAACATCACCATCAATGCCTCCTTGTCCCTCAACAGCATCACCATCCATGCTTCCTTGTCCCTTAACAGTATCACCATCAATGCCTCCTTGTCCCTCAACAACATCATCATTCACAACAACATCACCCTCACAAGCAACAACATTCTCAGCTTCATTTGGTTGACTTTGTGCATTCAGTATCTCATCCACACTTTTGTAAGGGAGCAGGGCTGGCTAATATATCACTTCAAGCTGTGAAACAAGATCATGGTCGATTTACAATTCAACTTCTTCCCCTGTCTTCTCTACATAGTCAGCCATCTCCAAAGCATGTGTGTCCCAAGTGACCTCCTTCAAATCTGTCTCAAAATCACCCCCAGTGGGTTTCCACCACATCTTACATGATTCGGCATATCCCAGGTCACTCAGCAATGACAGCTTCAAAGCATGACCACCTATCAGGGTCCAAGTTCTTGTAGGCATCAACCTTCCCACCTGCATACCTTTTTGGAGGTCCAGGTACAAAGGCCCCCCATGATGTACCACCACAGTGAACCTCATCCTACATTAAATAGTAATACCAATAAGTCATTAAGCCAACATTAAAAAATTATTATATCTTAAGACTGTAAAGATTAATTACACTAATTAATAACTATTAACTTAACATAAACATTAACCCTTACTATAAATGCTACTTTCTTTAACAGCCTTAAACAAAAAAAAACAGTAAAACCTAACCCACTTGTGAAGTACACCATTACCCCACAAGCTGGTCCCCACACATGCACTTTGTAAAACTCACCCCCAACAACCCACCCCTTTCAACTTCAACAACATTAAACAAATAATATGGTCCCCCACACCCCACACATTAACCCCCTTTTATAAAAACAGAAACCAAAAAACGAAGGTAGATGACAACTACAAAATGACAACGCACCTGAACTTTGAGTGAGATAGAGTTCTTTGCCCTAGAAATCGAACGCACCACACAGTCGAAGGTTCCAACGTCTTCCACGAACTCGTCGCTGACAAGGAAAACCACATACTCAGGGAGCAAGCAGAATAAAGGGTTGCACGATTTAGGTGTCTCGGTGTTGAGGAAGAAGAATGGGTCGATTGAGTTGGGGGACGAGGGTTTCTCGAGTCAATATTTGGGGGGGAAATTTGGGTTTTAGGGTTTTTTAAGGGTTTTTTTTAATCTAAACCAGAAAACATAATAATTAAGTTAATTAAGTTAATCATAATTTTAAAAAAAATGAGCTGGCATTAAAATATTATTATTTTTGCCACGTGTCAGTGTTGACCGGTCAGTGTCGTTTGCCACGTAGGCACTTAACGGTTACTGTTGAAGGCAGGGACTAACGGCCAAAAAAAAATTACGAGGATCAAATGCAGAGAAAAAAAAAGATAGGGACTAAAACCAAAAGACCCCTATTTTACAGGGACCAAAAAGTTGATCAGGCCTTCTTCTTTTATATTATGAAAGCTGGATGATCTCTTACATTTATAATTGCAGTTGTTCTAAGATGAGTAGCTGAATCTTTCTAAGATTGATTATATTTTCATTTTTCTGATTTATCTCAGTTCTTCTACAAAACAAGAAAATTATTTTCTTGACTTTTTTTTTCCATGTATATAGGCTAGAGGTTGTTGACATTAAGAACTTTAGTGGGCTACTTAAAATATTAGGAACAGCCTTGACTATCACTTTCTACAAAGGACATGCCATACAATGCTTGAGTTATGTCACTACCTTTCTGCCTTCACATTATGATCATTTGAAGTCAGCAAAGTGGGATAAAAATAAGATCACAAAAGACTTATAATTGAGTTATGGCATTCAAAACATAGTCCTTTGTTTTTTCAAGCATGCTTATCTATTTTACGATTAATTACTTAGGGGTCGTTTGAAAACTCAATCCAGTGTTGATAATTTTTCAGTATTTAGTCAATCCATCTACTGGAAAAAAAAATGGTCCTTGATATTTAGCCCTGATGATGACTATTTTCTACAGGAAAAAAAAATGGCACAACCCTGGATGCAAGGACCTTGATGCAAGTATGATCAACCTTGGATGCAAGGACCCTTGGTGCAAGTTATGACAAGCAAGCAATAAGTCATCTGAAGGAGTTGATGATAAAAATTATAGTATAACTAGCTGGCTGATATTGTACTGAAAGTGGTCTTAACTATAAATATTTTTTACACTATAAATGTTTAATTTTTTATAGTATAAAAACAATATGTCATTTTTGTCAAAAAAACAAAAAATAAAATGCCATTAGTATATTACTATCAAGTCTTTAAAAAGTTGTCATTTATGATTGTATACTTTTACACTGTCCATGTGTTTTTTTTTTATGAAAAGTTGAATAAAAAATAAATTTAATTCTCACTTATGTGATGTTTTCCATTTAATGGAAAACTTACCTCTAATTTGAGGTGTCGCAATTAGCACGCACGCATGCACATGAGAGCGCACGTGCGCGCGCGCGCGTGTATATATATATATATATATATATAAGCTATTGAATTATTGAATATAAAAGAGGTAGAGTCGTTTAATTGGTTTGATTTATGAGATTAAGATATTGAAGATTTAGAATTTAAATTTACACAAGAGAAAAAAAAATTAAAAATTAATATACTAATATATTAATATTTGTTTATAAAAAAATATTATTAATACTCAATAAAACCGTGCGAACCCACATGTCAACAACCCTAGTTGTAATCCATGTTCAAGTAAAATATGTAGCCTATATAAGCGTTGATATCAATACCCTTCCATTATTAGGTTGATCGCAAATGCGCTTCCCCGCACATGGCCGCTGCACAGCCAGTTCATTTTTTACTTTATTTAATCTATTGATTATAGGATAAGTGTGATCAACTTTCAACATAGATATAAGACATAAAAAAGAAGAATAAGAAAATAGATATAACCCAAAAATGAAACTTTTCAACAACAGAGAACTACTATCTATCGATCGAAATTCATCCCTGGGCTTATCGTAGTTGTTGCTGACAAACCACTTTATATTTTAAGAAAACCGTTGCTTTTTTAAGGGTGTCCGACCTAACGATTGACCTCTCCCAATCAAGTTTTTTTCATATATAAGAATCAGAGATCGAATCTCTAATCACTTATTTAAGAAGGTCGAATTAATTACCACTCGAACCAATCACATGTCGGTATTGTTGTTGTTATATATATTATTATGGTTAACGAATTAATAAATAGTTTTTTTTATTAATAATCAGAACTTTTCAATTTTTAATGTGTTAAATACATCATTTTTCAATAAAAGTTTTTTTATCTTTGATTCCTCAACATTATGTCCTAAAGTCCCTTTTTAGTAAGATATTGAGAGACATAAGGTGATTAGTGTAGTTTCGAGTACGAGACAAAAATATTGAGAGGTATAACGGTACAAGGCTCAAATCTCATATCTTATTAACATGACATATTAACAACAAATATTTCCCTAAAAAAATAAAATAAAAATAACATGTAAGTTATGAATGTTTTAAAATAACTTAAGTGATAGTTCACAAATAATTGAGAAATTTCATAAAAAATATTTTATAGTAAATATTTTAAATAAAAATGATTCAATAAAATATTTAATAACTTATCCTAAATATTAAATTCAGGAAAAATGGTAGGGAATAATTCAGCAATGTTGTTTGATGATGCAATTGTGTGCTGTCAGAATTGGTGATGAGTTAAGGAGAATGTTAAATAATGTCTTAATTACATTTGTTAAAAATATAAAGATTTTTTTATTATGTGTAACTTCGTATAGATTAAGAAATCTAAAAGTAGCAACTATTTATTGAAAAATTAAGCATTTCAATTTTGTTAGTATAAAATACACAAATTCATATATAAACTTACTCTTTTAAAATCCTTAACAAATGTAAAATTACACATGTTAAAAAAACTCATGATATAAAAAAAAGTAAGTTTTTATTGAGTTTTTGAAATATGATAAACTTAGTTTTCTATTAAAAAATATTTTTCCTAATTTTTTTAATCAATATCATTAAAACTGTAGTTAAAATTATCTATTAGTTAATTAGAAGTGCATTGGTGATTGAAATGGTTTTAATTGAGTTCTCTCGTGGCAAGGAAATAAGAGCGGGTCCCAAATCCGGAGGCCATGTTCCCCGGACAATGGAGTTGTAGGTCCCCATTGTTTGACCATCAACATTCAACGGTGTGCGTGCGCCGTGCCCAAAAGGAGAAAAGAAAATAGTAACAATATTCAGACATAAAATAGTGTTTAATGTTGTATAAAAACACTTTTTAATGTTTATTTATTGTTTTTCTCTCTCGGCTTCAAGCATCTACCTTAAAGCATCTATCTTTTACATGGGTTTTAGTTTATGTCTTTCATAATTTTAATTTTATTTTATTTTTATTTTTTTATCAATAAATTATGGTGATATAGAGTCACATTGCCTTAATATAACAAAGAATTTATATTTGTTCGAATATGTTTGCTGAATAACGATTTTAAGATAATCTATTTTTTTTGGGTGGTACAAAAGAAAAAATATTTTTACATAATAAATTACGAAAAAAGATATGAAGTTATTTGTATAATTTAATAATATTTGTTTGGAAGTTAGTTTTATAAGGTAAATAGGAATGAGAGTTTTGAGAATGAAAATAATCAAATTCACCACACAAAAAATTCTTAGGGTGCGTTTGATCTACAAAACTGCAGGGGACTGGACAACACAAAAATTTTAATCCCCTGATTAATTTGAAAAGTGATCAGGGCAAAAAAGGGATGAGTGACAGGATAAAAACCAAAAATTTTGTCATCCACTAAACCACGAGACAACTTTTTGTCTCATAGACAGACTACCAAGAAAGACAAAATTATCCTTACCTCTCTCTCATCTCTCTCTTTATTGACTCTCTCTCCTCTCTCTCTTCTCTGTCTCTCTAATGTATATATTATTATTATGATAGTAATAATATATTATCATATATACTATATATTATAAAATATATTATATATTGACTAATACTTACATATATTAATAATATTATATTAATATAATAATAATATATTTTACAAAAGGTATCATAGTAAAAATTAATATTCTTTTACTTATGTTGTTCATTATCTATCAAACGATGTATATGATAAAAAGTTGTCATGTGAGTCGATGGGTTGTGTTGTATTGTCCTTCTTCTCCTGTGCTGTTCTGTGTATTAATGTATATCAAATGCACCCTTAAGCTAAAAAATTTCAGATGACTTTAAACAACTTTTTTTTAAAAATAAAAACTTTTTTTAAAAGTTAAACTATATATCTGAACATCATAGATTATTTATGAAATAACTTTTTAATTAAAAGACGGCTGAAAGAAGGAAAATTAATATCTCCCTAACACAATCGTTACAAGAAAATTTAGAGGATCTCTATTTAAAAGAGGCTTCGAAGATACACACAAAGTAAAGTTCGTCAACTATTACGGACGTTCGTTTTGGCCAAGCTAAAAGCAAAATTAAATAAATACTTTTTTTTTATGAATTAAAGTTTAGGTGAGTTGAATCATCAGGGTCAGGCATCTCTCAAGACTCAAAAAGTACTTATAAAGATACTTACAAATTATCCATCAACAAAATTCTCATATTGATAATGAGATTTAAGCTCGCAATCTTGCCGGTATTAAATAAATACATTTGATCGTACTATATGTTGGAACCCAATATGACAAACATCTTCCATGCATTCAACAGTGTGTGTCATATATTCCCTTTGGGGATTAGAAACATGATGAAAATATATAGGACAATTTATGATATCAATTGTCGGTAAGAAAATATGCAGTTACACCTGGATAATTTAATTTAATAGAATTTGATCCCAATTTTGTTAACGGTAATGATTTTTGTATATAAATATGGGATATTATTTGGTGTCCTTTTTATTTTTTGGATGTATTTTTGAAAAATGTGTATACATAAAATATAAAAAGTAAGTGAGATATAGAAATAAAAATATATGATATCGCATACGGTGTCCAAAATTTATATTTAAATATCATAACTCATTTGTTGATAACCAGGAAAGATTCCTCATTGTGAGTGGTCGTGTTTTTTGTTTTTTTGGCAAATACACATGTGCATTAATTAATTAACTTAGTATAAGGAAAGATTTTTGCTAACTAGTATCCGAGGCTAAGAAATCAATAGATACAAAGATTTTATGAAAATCACAACTTTTTTTTTTATGTGTTGAATATATGATATCTTTAATAAAAGTTTTCTATTTTTATTCCTTCACCAGCAAAAGAATTAGTAAAGAAAATTTTCTTGCTAGTATGCTACTTAATTAATACTACCTCTGAACTTAATTATAAGAAAAAAAAGTATCTATATTTTTCGGACTCAAATATAAGCAAAATCCAACTAACTCAACTGTATTTAATGTAAATATTCAAAAAATCAAGAAAAATTAACCAATCAAACAAATTCTCCCTTTATTTTTCTAAGAGTATTGCATATTCCCGAGACAATTAAAGGATAGTTTAGTAATTATAACACAATTTTTTTACATAAATCAAGACAATTAAACGAAATTAACCAACTCCCTTAATAAGTGTGAAAGTATGTATTTTTTGCTTATAATTGAGTCCGAAGGGAGTACTATAGAAGGGATGAAAAGTATGACGGGATATAAATGCCCAAAGTTGGAGGATAATAATCAATCTCAGAGTTGGGAGACCTTAACCTTACCTTTCATATTTATGTAGATTCCCAAATTGAAAAGCTTGGTGACTCAAGAGTCTCGATTGCCCAATTTCACAATTTAATCAAATATTAAAAGGATTACACAATAAAAGGTTAAACTTTTACCAACTTATGTTGGTCCAAGTGAAAAGGTTGCGCATGGAAAAATTTTGGTTGAGAGGAAACTACCCACCTTATGTGCCTCCAGGTTCCACAGCGGAGATTAATAATTGTTTAAAAAGTTTGAAATTTTCATTTTGAAAAAATGTGTACCTTTTCTCCCTATATGTTGTTTTTAGCAACTGCAGTGAGCACCCTTGCATAAGTTAGCTATTGATATAAATAAAGACAAATGAAAATTGAGTTAGTTGATAGCAGAATAATAGATAGAAAGAAACCCTCGAGAGAGAACGTCGAATCTTCCCTCCAAGATTGCCTCTAACCAGTGACCCGTGTTTCTTGATTCCCTGATGGAAGGCGTTGCCTTCCAAAATCCATTCTCCTTCCCCCCAGAGAAACCCCCGGCGGTGGTCCCTCTTGAGGAACACCATGTCTTTTGAAACTAATTCCTACAAGAATAAGCTGCTAAACCTGTTTGGAGAAGAGGTAACCCAGAAGGTTCCTGATCTTTCTTCCATTGACAAGTCCGCTTATTCTGGGCAAGAAGCCATGAATTAGGACATCCAAATTGAAGAGATTAATGATGGAGAGGGAGTTGTTATTCCTCTCTCAGACGTCCTCTCTCAGACGAAGAATGGGATCGGTGGTCAAAACCCTGGACAAGAACCTTAGTAGTTAAGGTCATGGGGAAATCTGTCAACTTCAAATCCCTGGAAAGCAATCTAAGAAGGAAGTGGCAAAAGAAAATATTCTTGAAGATCGTGGATATGCCAGAAGGGTACTTTCTGGTTCACTTCTCCGCAGAAGAAGATTACTCCTTTGTGCTGTATGAAGGGCCCTGGATGGTTGCTAACAACTATCTCATAGTCCAGAGATGGAGACCGGTGTTTCTTCAAAGTGCGAATCTGGTGAAAAAGGTGGTTGTGTGGATTCGGATTCCCAGACTCCCTATGGAACTTTATCACTCGCAATTTCTATGGAGAATCGGAACATGGTTAGGTACTATGCTCAAAGTGGATAAGCTCACCTCAATTCATTCTAAAGGTAAGTATGCCAGGATTTGTGTAGAATTAGATCTTGAAAAGCCCCTTAAATCTTTTATTGAAATTAGGGGAAATAAGTTGTTTCTTGAATACGAGGGTCTCCACCTGATATGCTTTCAATGCGGCAAGTATAGACATAAAGCTAATCAATGTGTGGAAAGCATGAATCCTCAGTAGAACATTGAGACCTTTTCTCCACATGAGCAGAAAAAATCTTCTTCGGTGGGATCTTCTTCTTTCAATCCCGAATATGTTCTCCATTGATCAGATCAAAATAAAGTATCAGGAGCAAAATATGACTCTTGGATGGTTGCAACATATCGAAAGGGTAGGAAACATCAAAAACCTCATAAACTCCATGATGGGGAATTGATAAACAAGAATCTTCAGATAAAAGATGCTGTGCCCAATCAGGAGAATGGCCCTGAAGGTTCCCGTTTCAATGTTCTATCTTCATTGGAAGAAACTTCAGAGAACTCTTCCGGTAAAGACATGGTAGTAGAGGACATTGAGAATTGGGAGGTTGTTCCTTCAAGTGATTAGCCAAGTGCCGAAAATGCAGATTCTGCTCAGGTCTTTTCTAATGTTTCTACATTCCAAAAGGAGAAATAGCTTGATTTGAGCCCTTATCAAGATGGTTCAGACCATGTTCAGATAGTATCTCCTAGAGGGATGAATGCTAGAGTGAGGAAAGCTGAAGGCAAACTCAATCAACCTAAGAATAAAGGCAGAAATGTGAAAGGAATTATCAAAGAATCCTTTAAGAAGAAGCCGAGATTTTATCCAGGATTGAAGATTTTCGCATCTCCCATTTCATCAGCTGGAACTTTATCTAAAGAAGGTGAGGGGGCTAAATGGCAGAATGAAGATTTAGAGGTTGCAGGTAACTCAAATTATTTAAGTCAATAGTGATTCTTATATTGTAGATAAGAAGACAGGTATGCCTCAATCCCTAAACTTGCCTGATTATTCTATTACTATGGAACTTACTTCAAATGAATATTGCCCTGCTAGCTCTGTGAAGTCTGATATTAAGTATCAAAGTGATGCCTCAGGGCCTAAGCTACCAACTCTGAATAGGTTTAGGATGAATTGCTTAGTTTGGAATTGTAGAGGTGTTGGGGTTAGGTTCTTTGCAAACTTTGTTAAAGATCTTATCAATATTTATCTTCTTGATTTTATTGCTATTCTTGAACCTAGAATTAATAGTTCTAATACTGACAAAGTCGTTCAGAAAATAGTCTTGTAGAGGGTGCTAGGGTAGATGCCAGAGGCTTTTCAAAAGGCATTTGGTGCCTTTGGAAAAATAACTTCATGCCTGTTTCCATGGTTGCCTATTCTAGATATTGCATTCATCTTAAGTTGAAACCAAACTCTCCTGATTTTTGGTTTCTCTCCATTGTCTATGCTAGTCCCAATGTTGCCAATAGACAAGATTTTGGCAGGAGCTTAGAGATTTTAAGGTAGCCTATCCTGGGCCTTGGTGTTTAGCTGGTGACTTCAACTCAATCTTGTCCTCTAGTGAAAGAGTTGGGGAGCCATCTTTAGTTAGAGATCTAGCATTGATTTTGCTGAGTGTATTGAGGATTGTAGTTTGATTGACTTGGGATTCTCTGGAGCCCCTTATACTTGGTCCAGAGGTGATCTTCAACAAAGATTAGATAGAGTGTTGTGTAATCTGGAATGGCAAAGTAAGTTTCCTAATAGTTCTATTACCTATGTTCCTCTTGAATCCTCTGATCATAATGGTTTATGGTTCAAAGTGGAAGATGGCATAACTAGGCCTAGGAAAAACTATTTAAAATTTCTTGGGGCTTAGCTTGATCATTCTGATTTTGAAAACCATGTGAACCACTCTTGGTGTATCTCTAGTCCCTGGAATGAGAATATTAATAGATTAACTAAAAATCTTAAATCTTGGAATAAGGATACCTTTGGAAACATTTTCAAAAGGAAACATAGAATTATTAAGAGACTAGAAGGAATAAAAAAAGTGTTCTTATGAGAGGTCCAAACGATAGACTTCTAAATCTTAGAAGGGAGCTATGGGAGGAGTATAACTTAATCATTGCTCATGAGGAAAACTATCGGTATCATCAGGCTAGAAGTAAATAGGTTTCCCTAGGGGACTCTAATACTATAATTTTTCATCAATCTTCTCTCATTAGGAGAAGAAAAAATAAAATCATGGCTTTGATGGATAACAATGACCAACGACTATATGATGACTTGAGTATCCAAAACCATGTTATCCAACACTTTAGGGACTTGTATTCTGCTGACTTTTATCTACTGTATCAGTTTAACAGTGTTGTTTCTTTCCCTGCTATCAAAGAGGAAGATAGACTTTACCTGGAAAAAGATATTTCCATAGAAGAAGTTAAGAAAGCTCTATTTAGTATGGGTAGTTACAAATCACCTGTTCCGGATGGTTTCCATCCCACCTTTTTTAAAAAAAAACAGTGGCATGTGATTGGCAACTCTGTCTACAAGCTTGTTGTTGACTATTTTTCTAATCCTGACAAAATTAGAGAGTTAAATCAAACCCTTATTACTCTTATTCCCAAGTGTGAGGATCCCTCAAGAGTGTCCCAATTAAGACCTATAGCTTTATGCAATCTAAGCTATAAGATTATCTATAAGGTTATTGCTCAGAGGTTAAAATCCTTCCTTCCCTATGTGATCTCTCCTAACCCGAGTAGTTTCATAGCTGGGAGGTCAACTGTAGATAACATTCTAGTAATGCAAGAGGCCATCCATTCTCTAAATAGCCTGAAAAGGAATAAAGGCTTTACGATAATCAAACTTGACTTAGAAAAAGCCTATGACAGGCTGGAATGGAGGTTTATTTTGGACTCTCTTGAGCTTCTCAATATCCCTTCCCCCATTATTAATTTGATATTTTATTGTATTTCTTGCTCTAGTCTAAGCCTAAACTGGAATGGGAACAAATCTAGCTCTTTTTCAGTTTCTAGAGGCCTAAGACAAGGGGATCCCATCTCCCCCCATCTCTTTGTCATTGCCTTGGAAAGATTGGGACATAGAATCCTTGATATGGTTAATTCAGGTACCTGGAAACCTTTAAAGTTTGGTAGAGGCATAAATGGTCCAATCCTTTCCCATATATGCTTTGCTGATGATCTAGTGTTCTTTGTTGAAGCTAGCTTAGATCAGTCTAATGTAGCAAGACAAGTCTTAAATGACTTTGGTATTAGTTAAAGTCAAAAGGTAAACATGCAAAAATCCAAAGTTTTCTTTTCTAATAATGTGAGGGAGGATCTTGTTGGGAAAATTTGTCAGGATTTAGGGATTGATAGGACTGAAAATATTGGCACTTACCTTGGAGTTCCTCTCCTTCACCAAAGGATTAATAAAGACTCTATTTCTTTTTTATTGGAGAAAATGAGGAGGAAATTAACCAATTGGAAATATAAAACCTTATCTCTAGCTGATAGAATAACCCTTGCTCAATCTCGCCTCTCTTGCATGCCTAATTATATTATGCAAATTGTCCTCCTTACTACTTCTATTTGTGATTCAGCCGAATCCATTTGTCGCAACTTTATTTGGGGAAGTAAATACTAACAGGAAATGCCACTTGATTTCTTGGGAGAAAATTTGTCAACCCAAAGATCAGGGAGGGCTCGGGTTTAGGAACTTGAAAGTGCTTAATAAGGTTTATATAACAAAAATTACTTGGCAAATGATAAATAATCCTGAAAAGTTATGGGTTAAGATCATGAAGAGTAAGTATAATTGTGGGATAAATGGTATGCCTACTGTGATCCCTAAACATAATGCCTCTAATGCTTGGAGAGCAATTGCTCAATCATGGGAGAATCTTGCTTCTAGCACTAAATGGGTTATTGGTGATGGTAGGGGGGTTAGATTTTGGAAGGATCATTGGATCCCTAACATTAAAAGCCTAAAAGATCTGTTTCCTAATGCTTGTCCTCATGAGGAATCTAATTTTTCTGTTTTTTCATATGTAGTTGATGCTGACTGGAACTGGAACTCTATTAGAAGACTCCTTCCTGAATAAATATGTGAGTCAATTGCAAACGAGCAGGCTCCTAGAGATGGAACTCCATATTTCCCCTATTGGATGACTGCAACCGATAGGCAGTTTTCTCTGAAATCTGCATATTCTCTACTGATCAATAATGACCTTGTCCTGCCAAATCCAATTTTTCAGAAAGTGTGAAAGTGGCAAGGGCCTACTAGAATGAGAGCTTCACTTTGGAAATTTGCCCATGGACGGTTACTTACTAATGAATAAAGGATGAGGAGGGGAATGACTAATGATAGCACTTGCCCAAGATGTCATTCAGATCCTGAAAGTTTGATGCATCTCTTGAAAGACTACGATGAGGTTCGGGATTTCTGGAAGAAGATCATTAAACAAGAATTTATGAGCAAGTTTTTTAGTCTAGGCCAATATGCTTGGCTGGACTGGAATCTAGCAGCCTCTAATACTGGCCGAGTTCCATGGAAATGGTCTTTAGTATTTGGAGTTGCCCTATGGGCCATTTGGAAAGATAGAAACACTTTGGTATTCTCTCATCAATCATCAATGGGAGACCCTCTTTGGTCTGTTATCAGCAATCATGCACACTTCATTGAAAATGTAGCTAGCAACCCCTTGAAGTCGATGGACAGCACTAGTCAAGTTGCAGATAGTTGGAAAAGGCCTCCTACAGGGGTTTTTAAAATCAATGTAGATGGTTCACATGGAATTGGTAGAGAAAGTTCTGCCTGCGGGGGTCTGAAGTTGGCACAGGCAAACACAAGAAGGGGGGTTGAATTGTGTTTGTTAATTATTTTTGCAAAAACCCTTTTTGAGAAACCTTTTCACAAGCAGAAGATAAAAAGTTTAAGCACACAAGAAATTCTTTCACTAGTGGAAATAATGTAATATACGGGAACGTTTTACGTCAGTTGACCATATGTTTGACGTTAAAAATGATGCGGTGGCAGTTTTGTAAATATTAAATCACTATTTGCATCAGTTGTGTAATGAACTGACGTTAAAAGTGATTTGCAAGAATTATTAACACTTTTAATGTCAGTTGTTTATACAACTGACGTTAAAAGTGTGATTTTTACTTCAGTTAAATAAATAACTGACGTAAATAATCCTATATTCCTATCTGAAACTCATTCCTATATTTCTTTCGTTGTCATCTCCCTGTTGTCACTCTTAATGCAGATCACTCCATATACAGTGAAGTTTCTTTCTAATCTTTTTTTTTAAACAAGTTTATTTTTAATCTTAATTAATTAGCTTGAATTAGTAAACAAATTATTGTGCAAATTAAAATAAATAAACACTTAACATAAAACAAGTTATATGTATAATCAAATCGTATCTCATTGAAGCGATTCATAAGTTACAATTATATGATTAAAAGATAAAAAATTTATGTAATCATCTGATTAAAAGATAATTATCTGCTTCAACATCATTTTCTTCTCAGTTTTGTCCTCAGAAACTCCAATGGATGCATCCCCTCCCTCATTTGAATTCCTTGATGCTCCATCTGAATCCACAATCACTTGCAGCCAAAGCGGGGTGAAAGGGATGTAGGGGATGAAATAAAGTGAGAGAATCGCATTATGTGATTCACTCAACCTTACCATCCATGTTATGTGATTTACTCAACCTCAAGTTTTTTTACCATTAAGACAGAAACCTTTAAGTCTAGGTATAGGAAGAAATAACAAAAGTCTCAAATATGATAGAGTCATATTGTGAAGGAATAGAAAACGCACGAAATATAGAGGAAAAGAAGAGGGTGTATTACAAACTGATACAGAAGAATGATACTTTATATAGAGAAGAGAGACTACCTGATTTTCTTCAAAACTGATCTATAAACTTAATGTTCATTAAGAGGATTAAGTTACAAGGTGCATGGGTAAGTAGCACAGTAGTCAAAGGAATGAATGTTTTTGCAGAAACTTATACACTTTTAACGTCAGTTGTATTCAACAAGTGATGTTAAAAGTGTTTTTAAAATAAAAAATATTTATTTTTAACATCAGTTGTTTAATACAACTGACGTTAAACAATGACTTTTAACGTTAGTTGTTTAAGACAACTGACGTTAAAAATGACTTCTAACGTCAGTTGTATTAAACAACTGACATAAACTATTGTTTTATTGATGGTTTTTGATTATAACGTTTATACCAGCGCGCCTTCTTCACTTCGCTCTGTACGTCTCTGTTCTTCTCTTTTCATCACGCTCACTTTCACTATCACTCTCACTCTCACTCTACCCTAATCGCGAGCTCCTTTCCACCGCAACCACCGCGAGGGCTTCTTCGCCACCACCGTGAGGCACACTCTTAACCCTAACTCTGTCTTTCCCGCTCATTCTTTGCAATAAATTGACATCTCTCTTTCCCCTTCCCGGGCACTAACTCTCCTTGTCCCTCTGCTCTCAGTAACCACATCGAACGTTGGCTACCACTTGAGCTCCCCTCCCCACCACCACGCAAGCACCTATTTCTGGTGAGTCTTTAGGGCACATTTTTTTATTTTTGGTATTGAGTGTATGTTGAAACTGTAGTCTCTGTAGTTGACACTTGAAACTGTGAGTTTGAGTTGTTTGGAATGTCTTTATTTCTGGTCGTGGGTTTTGTGTTTTCTCTTGTTTTTCTTCTGCTATCATGACCTATTTCAAAATGGGAAGAAATTTAGAGTTGCTTGTAGCATGTGACATCAACAATATATTGCTCATTGGAATTCTGTTTTGTTAATTTATTTTCATCTGCTTATTTCTTTTGTCTTAAGAAACCTGAAAATGGTGTAAATTTGAAATAAATTTTAAACGCCTTGCTTGTATATATCATGCTCTCTTGATCGATTCATATGGCTGAGTGGTTATAGTACTAGATATAGCAATAGTCCTAATATGTATTGTTGCCTGCTTGATGAGAAGAATGATGTGAGATTACTGTGAAAATTTTGTTTTAGGCAGTTAGTCAAATAAGATATACATGGTTGACGGGATTTCAAAAACTAATTTTCAATTAGGATTTCAAAAACTAGTTTTCAATCTCCCGTATTGTCCTTATATTGGATATATATTTTGTATATCTACAGAACCTATCTAGTTATGGATCGTAGTTGGATGGTTTGTAAGCGCACTAGTGCTGAGTATTTGAAGGGGGTGGGAGAATTTATAGAATTTACTCAGAGGAATGTTCCTAATAGTAATGGAATGTTCTGTTGTCGTTGTGTCAAGTGTTTGAATACGAGGAAATATACGGTGAAGGATATACGTACTCATTTGATTTGTGAAGGGATTTTCTTGAGTTATACAAGATGGATATGGCATGGTGATGTGTTGTTGAGTAGTACGGCAAGTGTCTCCCAAAGTGAGGACATTGACGTAGATATGGAGGATGATCGAGTAGAGGACATGATCTGTGATATTGGACAAGAATCTTTTCATCGAGCTCATGTGTATGATAGGTTGTGCGGTAATGCGGATAAGCCTTTATATCCAGAGTGTAATACTCATACACGGTTGTCGGCGGTGCTAAAATTGGTTTGTGTGAAGACGAGAAATGGTTGGACCGATAAAAGCTTCACGGAATTGCTTGAAGTGTTGAAAGACTTGCTTCTAGAGGACAACAAATTGCCTGACCGTAACTATGAGGCCAAGAAGGTATCGTGTCCGATGGGTATGGAGTATAAGAAGATACACGCATGCCCCAATGATTGCATATTGTACACCGGTGTTCATGAAGACAATCACGATTGCCCCAAATGTGGGTTATCACGATTGCCAATGCGAAAGATGCGAAGAATCTTATATGGCATAATGATGAGAGGAAACGTGATGGAAAGGTTCGTCATCCTGCTAATTCTATGCAATGGAAGAATATTGATACTATGTTTCCGGATTTCTCCGATGAGCCAAGAAACCTAAGTCTTGGACTTGCTACGGATGGAATGAATCCTTATGGTAACATGAGTAGTACTCATAGTTCATGGCCTATTCTGTTGATAATTTACAACCTACCCCCTTGATTATGCATGAAGCGCAAATACATGATGTTGTCTATGATGATTTCGGGCCCAAAGCAACCGGGAAATGACTTAGATGTTTATCTAAGTCCCTTGATTGAAGACTTGAAAACGTTGTGGGTGGAAGGTGTTATATAGTTGATGGGTATTCTCATGAGACTTTCAAGCTTCGTGCCATGTTATTTTGCACCATCAACGACTTTCCAGCATACGGTAACTTGTCCGGGTACAGTGTCAAGGGGCATAAAGCATGCCCTATATGTGAAGAAGGCACACGCTACACTCAGTTGAATCATGGAAAGAAGACGGTTTACCTTGGGCATCGGAGATTTCTTAGACGTGATCACCCATATCGTAAGATGAAAAAAGCTTTTAATGGATGCCAAGAGACAGAAAAAGCTCCGGCGGCCTTAATTGGAGAGGAGGTTTATCAGAGGGTAAAGGGCATCGATGTTATATTCGGCAAGTCCAAAAAGAAAGGTAAAACTTCTGAGAAAAACATATGGAAGAAGAGGTCGATATTCTTTGATCTTCTATACTGGCGCAAGCTTGATGTCAGACACTGCATTGATGTGATGCATGTGGAGAAAAATGTGTGTGATAGTGTGATCGGGACGCTTCTCAACATTCGGGGCAAGACAAAGGATGGTGTGAATGCTCGTCTCGACCTCGTTGCTATGGGTATGCGAGAGCAGTTAGCTCCAGTTGTTGAGGATGGTAAGCGGACTTATTTGCCGCCAGCATGTCATACTTTGTCAAAAAAAGAGAGACAAAGTTTATGCGGGTGTCTTCAGGGCATCAAAGTTCCACATGGTTACTCTTCAAATATGAAGAGGCTTGTCTCTAGCGATCTTAAATTGGTTGGTTTAAAGTCTCATGATTGTCACATCTTGATGCAACAACTTCTGCCCGTTGCTATTTTTGGTATTGCTCCAAAAAATGTGAGACATTCCATTACTCGGTTGTGCTCATTCTTCAATTCTATATGTAGAAAAGTCGTTGACCCCTGTATGTTGGATGACTTGGAAGTTGAGGATGCTACAATCTTGTGCCAATTGGAGATGTATTTTCCTCCTTCCTTTTTCGACATAATGGTTCACTTAATTGTTCATTTGGTGAGGGATATTAGATTATGTGGGCCGGTTTTTCTGAGATGGATGTACCCAGTTGAGCGCTACATAAAGATCTTGAAAGGGTACGTGAAGAATCCTCATCGTCCGGAAGCATCTATTGTTCAAAGGTATATTGCAGAATAAGCTATTGAGTTTTGTTCTGACTACCTTCATAAACGGATCCTATAGGGGTTCCTAAGCCTCAGCATGATGAGATAAGATGTCAAGGTAAGGGTACACATGGCTTAAGAATTAATAGCTAGGGTCGGGAGGAAGTGCTTCAAGCACATTTGTATGTATTGAACAACATCGATTCTGTTCAACCTTTCTTATTTGAACATAAAATAAAAATCAATCAAGAAAACCCTCTAATGAGCGAAAGGTGGTTGTTGAACAAGCATAACAAGACTTTCTTACCATGGTTCAAGGAAGAAATGCTTAAGAATGGTAGTACAGCTTCTGATGACATAAGATGGCTAGCACGTGGGCCTAGCTTCAACGTCATATGTTGGAGCGAATACGACATCAATAACTTTTCCTTTTATATAAAGGAACAAGATAACAAGAGTACCATGCAAAATAGTGGGTTATGATCGTGGCTGAAGCAATGCACTTCTCTAGTGCAAAGGACACAAAACCCGTTAAAGCACCGACACCTTACTTTGGATATATTGAAGATATTTGGGTGCTCGATTACACTAAGCTTACGGTGCTGGTTTTTAAATGTAAGTGGGTTGATAGTAACAATGGTGTACAAACCGACGAATTGGGGTTCACATTGGTAGACCTCAACAAGTTAGGTCATATAAATGAGCCTTTCATAATGGCTTCCCAAGCAAAACAAGTGTTCTACATCACTGATCCTTCTAACAAAATGTTTTCCGTGGTTCTACAAGGAAAAAGCATGTATAATGGTAGTAATGAAAATCAAGATTCAAATCTTGATATTCCTGAGACTCCTTCTTTTTCAAAAAACATGCCTACTATAATCAAGGAGACACAGGTGGACGATGTACATGCCACTTGTGATGATCATCGCGAAAGGATATTGATATAGGTAGTTTAAACTTAGTATACATTTATTTTTATTTATACTTCTGTATTTATTTTTAGTTATAACCTATTTTAATAAATATATATTGTTTCTGAACAGGCATACATATGGATCAGTCGGATGGCCCACATGCACAGGAAGACACTGTAGGGCCTACGCAGGACCCAATCGCGCCTACGCCTGATTCTAGTGTAAGTTTACATGTTATATACTATCTTTAGTCCTTCTTTTTAATGTAAGTTTATAATGTTACAACCCTCTATTTTATCATTTTTTTTGTCCATATAGACATCATAGTCTCAGAGGAAACGGGGTAGAGGAGCCACGACTTTGAAGAAATTAGAGAAGGCCAGGTAAAGCGGACAGAAGCTTGAGGTGTGCTTTGATGCTAATCTAAATCCCCATGGACCCCATGCTAAAGAATTTAAAAAGTGGGTGTTTCTACAAGCGAAGCAGCACGTTAGCATCAACTACAACCATTGGAATGACGTTCCACAGAACGTTAAGGATCAGATTTGGGAGGCTATCACGGTATTTTACCTTTACATTCTTTTGATTTACATTATTAGATGATTATCCGAGTTATAATCCATCCAGTTGTTATGTATTTAATGTGTAGGTAGCTTGGACTGTGCCAAATGACGAGGATCATCGTACGAAATGTATGAAAATGGCATGAAAGCGCTGGAATGGGTTCAAGCATGATCTTACCAGGTACTATGTATCTGGGAAGAAGCGACTTGATAAGATGTTCTCGGATTATCCCTGGATTGATAAGGATACTTGGGATATGTTTGCTAGGAATCGACAGGATGAAGAATTTTAGGTTGGTTGATTAAGTTAATTTTGCATGCCTCTTATAGATCATTTAACTGTATTTAATTATGTGTTTTTGTTTGAATAGGCTAAGGCAGAGAAGGGTAGGCAGAATCAGGCGAAGAACGTCCACCGCCACACCATGTCTCAGGGTGGGTACGAGACTCGGATCGAGGAGATGATAGCGGATAGGCCGAGGATGAAGCAGGAAGAGCACGCTGCTAGGATAGAAAGAGGAGAGGTGCCTGAGGGCACACCATTAAGTCCTCCGTCAAACATCGACCGCGAGGATGTCTAGTTAGCCAGCCGCATGACAAAGACAGGATCTTTTAAAGTTGACGCCACTCGCGAAGTGGCAGATAAGATTGCAAGTAAATAATTAACTTCATTTTAATTGATATTTGTATTGATATTTTTAACACTTTTCACTTGCACGTTTTTTCATTTCTTCATTGTAGATGGATCTTAAAGCACAATGCTCCTAGGGCTCATTCGTCCCTTCTGGACGGCGGGACGTCTAGATGACTGCTCTAGGCAAGAAAGACCATCCTGGTCGGGTTATCGGTGTTCCTGGGAACGTGACCATCAGAGAATATTATGGCAAGTCTGCTTCACGAAAGCGGGTCGTTGATGAGGCATCAATTTTGGAATCCACGACTCATCAGGTCATATCCAACCGTGTTATTACAACGCATCTGATGAAAAGCTTCCTATCCAACCCAGAATTCAAGCAGGCGCTTTCTAGAGAGCTTTCCTCCGTCGGTTCATCCCAGGACACCGCAGGACATGCCAACCCTTCACATGTGAGCACAAAAGAGAGTTATAGTAGGGCACATGTGGAGGACGATGAGTTGGCAGCAAGGGAGCGGGAGTTGGAAGTCCAACGCCGTGAGCTTGAGTTGGAAATGCAAAGGCGTGAGCTTGAGTTGGACTTCAAACGCCGTGAGCTCGAAATGGTAACAAAGGTATGTATTCATTATTAATGTCCAAATTAGTCAAATAATTACTTGTGTTTATCAACAACTTATCTATTTTATTTTTTCTAAATTGAAGGCCAAGTCGACGTCGGTGTCGCAGTCACCTATCACTCGTTTGTTCTCACTTGGTGAGGATTATGCCTTTGAGATTTTTGAATATACATTGGAGCACGATGGATGGGTGGCACGCCCAAATCAAGAGAGGATATTTTCCTTTTGTGGTGAAGATCTCGAGCACGCCTGCAGAGATAACGTGTGGATCACCAGTACGGTTTTGAGTCTCTGGTGCTCATAAGTTAATTTTAATTTTATAACTTATTTATTTTTGGTATTTTTCCATTTAAAATTTTATTTTAATTTCAATATATATTATGTAATTAACATCCACACCTTTTCATATCTTAGGTATCTCCATCGTCTTCAGCTTGATACAAAAAAACAATTGTTTAGTGACCGGCATATTCGGTCGCTAAACTTTCTAATTCGGTCGCTATTTAAGTTAGCGACCGATTCATGGTGGTGGTTAAAAACCTGGTCGCTAAGCTTTTAGAGACCAAAATAATAATTCGATCGCTAAATGACGACCGTAATTTCGGTCACTAAATAATAAAAAACAGTCGCTACACGGTTGGTCGCATTGTTTGGGTAACCATTTTTAGCGTCCGATAATCGGTTGCTAGTTCGGTCGCCAATGTTGGTTACTATTAACCTATATTAGCGACGGATTTTCGGTCGCTAGACCACAATTTGTTAATGTTAATTAAAGTTTAGCGACCAAATTATTGGTTTCTAATTCAGTCGCTAAACTGGTTTTTATTAATTTTTTTAAAATTTAATTTTTAAAATAATAAATTTTTTCTGTTTTTCTTTAAAGTTTAGCAAAATTACTAATAAAACACACCAAATTACTAATGAAATATATAATCATAAGAAATAATGAATATAAATATATAAAAAATCCAAAGTGTCGTACAAGAATCATTAAAAGTCAAAAATATGGAAAAAAAGTAATCAGTCATGATGAGGGGGAGGTGGAGGAATCCAATCATCCTCAGCGTCCGTACCACCGACGTCTGCTATCTGATCGTCCTCTGCAGTAGCAGCATCAGTAGCTGGCGGTGGAACTGGAGGAGCGACAGCAGGCGGCACAACTGTCAGAGCATCACCCTGAGCAACTGGAGTTTGGATCCTCATCTGCTCCAACACCAGCCGCAGTGTCTGGCCCTGTTCGATGCTCGTCTTCATCAGCTGCTGGTGTGCCTGAGTCAACTGTGCAATCTGGTTCGCCATCTGCTGCTCTCTCTCGCTCTTCTCCCGAAGCTCCGCGTTCAGCTGCGTGATGGTGTCCTGCATTTGGTTGAACTGCTCCTGAGGGACGGTATCAGTGTAGGAAGGAGCAGGCGTGCCGGATGATAAAGCGATAAACTCGCCTCCCAAGTATCCGAGGCCATACACGTGCCCCTTCTTGTTCCTGCCCCCAACGACCTCCAAATAAATGGCATTATCGTCGATGGAGATAGGAGAGCTGGGCCCATCACCAGTCAAGGCCTCATCTTGTGACTGTGAGGCACGTGATATGGCATAGTCCTTCTTCTCGTTGAAGCCCACCTACAAAGTATAGTTGAAGAGAACTTACCTGAGAGAGAAAACACAATCGAGTAAGGATAAGGGGATGAGCCGGAGCCAACAAAGAGTAGAAGAATATGACAACAAGGACCTATCGTGCATAAATGAAATTAGTCCTTTCAAATCAAATCACTATTCTATATATACAGAATCCAGTACAACTATTTATAAGACTAGAAACACATAAATTAATATAAAATAGAATCAATAATATACGGTTACAAATTTAGAACAACTTGCAACTTGGTACGAGTGTTATCTATCAGAATCAAGTGATTCCTTTTTTTCTTAAGTAATCCCTTACTTCCCAAAATAAACGTATCATATAGAAATATCACCTCACCGTGTTAGTTTAACTTTTTCCAAAGTACACCTCTATACCCATCTATCCCCCTCCATAGGAATAGTTGCCCAATCTAATGTTTTTTTGTCTATGCTTTAATTAATAAATCATTATGACCTTAAGTCACTCACTTAACATTAAACAGTCATGTGCCTCTGTTAACAAACATGGGGAAAAATCACAAATAAAGATATACCTAACTAAAGCACATAATCCAAAGCACCAAGCAGTAAGCATACTCAACTTACAACAACAAAAGACACACATGGTTAACTGATCCTCCTACCTAAGTCTCTAACCAAAGAGACAAGGAAGAGCACGTTGAAAATAATAATAGCAACAATATATATAAAAACATAATCTGTGCACCCAAAAGTTGAAATACTACTGACCTTTAACATCAGTTCATGAAGTTTGAAGAAGCTGGAGCTACTCAAAATATATAAATCTATCTATATTTTTGGCGTATTCTTAGCTTCTCATCTCAATACTCAGTAAAATGGATTGCACCAAATTTCCGGACAAAGTAAGTTGTTGTAAACATCAATGTACTGATGAACTTTGTTTATATGTTCAAACATGACTGCAAACCCATTTTGAGTCCTAAACTCACTTATGGATAGAAGCAAAAAAATTGTTATTTATGTGTTTTGCCAAAAATCGGTTTGAGTTTTTCAACTCCATTACTCTTACCACAATAGCCTTAAAAATTAATCCCTTCTCATATTCACTTAAATCAATACGAATGACACAATCAAAATCACATTAACTCTTTTAAACACTGTTTTAACATTAAAATATTTAAAAACATAAATCAATTACTACAGTCTCATTTCTAATTAAATCCTCAAGTATAAAACTCAATTTTTCAAATGTGCAAACAGCCCAAATTCACATTGACACCGACTTATGTTTATATACATTACGCCTAACTAATAAATACTGACACAGCATATAAACAAGTTGTTGCAAGCATGAATGTACTGGTCAAAATCCACACAACAACAATTGAGTAATTTGACATAACAGAATATGAAAGCAAGGCAGTGGAAGCAATAGAGAATTTAGGTTTAGGGTTTAGCAAATAAAGAGAAATGGAAGCTTACGCTTTGAAGAGAAATGGAGCCACAATCAGTCACCAATGCAAAGAGTGGGGGAGAGCTGAAAACACAAACCAAAGAAGTCAGAGAAGAGGAGAAAAACAGGGAGATGGGGAGGGTGTTGTGCACGATGGGGAGAGAGAGGGGGAGAGGAAGAAGGGGGGTTTAACTTACCTTGGTGGTGGCGTTGTGGTGGTGGCTTTGCCGACGCAAACAGTGGCCAGAGAAGGGAGAAGGGGTGTTGGCGGATATGGGGCAAAGGGAAAGAGGGAGGCCAAATGGGGAGAGGCGAATGGAAAGAGAGGAGGTGCAGAGTGGTGGTGGTTGCGTTGCGGTGGTGGCGACGACGGTCAGACTGCGACAGAGAGAGGTGGGCATGGAGGGGTTAAGGGAATAGAGAGGCTTGAGGGAACAAAGAAGAAAAATGCAAAAATAAGGAAGGAAAGAGGGCTCTACACGATTTAGGGATTTCTGCTTTAGCGACCGATATTTTCGGTCGCCAATCCGTCGCAAAAATTTAAATGTTAAATTTGGTCGCCACTTTGGTCGCTAAATGGGTTAATTTGAAATTTGAATTTATAAATTTAGCGACCGATTTAAAATTCGGTCGCTGACACGCTCAATTTTAATTTTTTACGTGTCGTTTAGCGACCAATTTAATATCGGTCGCAACGATAAATAAATTTAACCGTTGTATTTAACTCGGTTACCATTTCGATCGCTAAAAAGTCATAATTTTTTTACTTTTATTTTCCTTTATTTTGCGACCGAAAACTCTGCTACGCTCTATTTCGATCGCTATTTCGGTCGCAATATCAACTCTAATCAGTGTTTGATTTAGATCCTACAATCGGTCGCCATTTCGGTCGCAAACAGAAACCAACAAATTCGATCACTATTTTCGGTCGCTAAATAACCTTTTTTTGTATTGATAAGGGCTCCAAATCAGTTTATTATGGCTTCTTAGAACCGTCAATCCTTATGCCTCAATTCTTTGCTGGCGATGAATTAAGTAAATACATAGGGAACTTGATGGGAGACAATCGGAAAGAATTATATCTGGCTCCCTACTGTATGAATAACCATTGGCAGTTGCTCGTACTTCACCCGTCTAGGCATACTGTCATATTCTTCTGCTCTCTCCACCAAAACCCGCCACAGGAGGTGGTGGAAGCTGTAAACACGTAAGTAACTAATCTTCAATTTAATTTAAGTTTTAATATCAGTTGTTTTTAGTTTATTACACAAATGATATATGAATTTGTTAATTGACATGATTATTTGTTTATGATAGCACGCTGAAGGCGAGTAGCATAAGTTGCCCCAACGAGAGAAGTAGGACTTCTAAGGCTAAAGGAAATCCTGATGGGATCATCCTCAAGGTTTGGTAGTTTATTTATCAAATAATTAATATTATAATTACTAATTTATATGTATATTTAACTGACATTGAAATTAATTTTGTTTATAGTCTCGATTTCAACCTGACGGGTGGTCGTGCGGCTATTATGTCATGCTTCATATGCTGAACATAGTCTCAGCATCTATTACGGATGGATGGAAGAAGGTAATATTTAAACAATTTGTTAAATTATATATTATAGTTTTGGTGATGACTTGTGTTAATGTTATTTTTATTATTTGAACCTGTGTAGGCATTTAACAACCAATTGCCTCTTCAAAAAGATGAGTTTAGAGACTTGAGGATGCGTTTGGCAGAATTCTTCTTCAAGTATGTGGCTAAAAAAGGAATTGACAAGATACCTCCGCAATACTTAGATGAATAGTTTTTTTGTTAGACTTTAGAAACTAATTAATAACATATATATATATATATATATATACATATACTTAGATTGGCAGTTTTGTTTTTAGACATTAGAGACTAAAATTTATATACGTATATACTTGTAGATAGTTATGTTTTTCCTATACATGGGTTTTGGTTTTAAGTCCCCCATTGTTCCTTTGTATATTTCTTTTCTTTTAGTTAATATTGAAATTTAAGGGTAGTGTTTGCAATTCTGTAATGTGTGTGATACTCTATGTTACTGGGATATTTAATGAATGCAGGGATAGCTGAGGGGAGTGATATTTTAAAAATGAATTTAAAAAAAAAATCTATTAACGTCAGTTGTATCAAACAACTGACGTTAATAGTATTTTATAAAATATACAGTACACTATTAACGTCAGTTGTATTAGGAAACTGTCGTTAAAAATAAAACCTGTAACGTCAGTTCTTTAACAGAACTGACGTTAGTTTGAACAACATTAACGTCAGTTGTGTTAAAGAACTGACGTTAATAGTTTTATATTTAACGTCCGTTGTTTAAACAACCGACGTTAAAATATTAACTATTAACGTCAGCTGTATTTTCATCAGACAATATTCTGACATATAAAATCAATTTTAACTGACGTAAAAAAATACTTATTGCACTAGTGTTTTTAAAAGATTAACAAAACCAAAATCAAATCCCACAGTTAGTCTAAATAAATAAAACTGTAAAAGATAATGGATAGAAAATTCACTCAGGTATGTTATCCTGGTTCACTCTCTTCTAACCAAGAGCTACGTCCAGTCCCTTCTACTTGAAAGATTTTCTCCACTATTTTCAAATAGTTTCTGCAACAAGTATTATACACCTCTCCAGGCTACAAGTATTGCTTTCTTGTCAAGCCTCTTCAGGCTCTAATTAAATCACAGGGATTTTTCTAAGATCTTTCTAACTCACTATATGTGAGGGTATGAAGGTTTAAGATCTACTGAATATTTTTACAAATATTCAACCTTAAGAATTACAGACTTTTGCTTTACAAAGGGAATATGAGCTTTTAATATATTGTAAATGTTCGGATGGCAAAAGTTGTTCTTCAGTGCTTGAGACCTTCTATAAATAGTGGTCTTCAACTTCTCTTGCAAATCTTCAACGGTTATTTTTAATTATCCCGTTTAGAGATAGCATTAAATGCATGATTTCCGTTGAGACTGATAGCTTGATTTTGGCCGTGTTGAAAACCATCATTGGTTATTAGAAAAGCACGAAATGGAGGCTCACTGTCCTGAGCAATTGTACCTTAAAAGCTTTCTTTCCTCCTTTGTGTATAACCCGCTTGTGTCCAGCAATAAAGTTTTCATCGTACAGATCGTTTTGCAATTCCAATTGTACTATTTACTTTTTGTATTTCCTTGATATTACTATGAATTTTCTCACAAAGGAACAAGGCATTAACCAGATAAAACAATTATAAAGAACATATATTCCTTTGAAATAAATATCAATCATTTGAAATAAATTCAATGAGGTCCAGATTGCATTAAATCACATTCAAGATAGTAAAGATATAGAAGATGTAGAACCGTCTACAGCCACTCAGTTTTAGAACGCGTCTACACAAGGTTTTATTCTGCTCGTCTGCTAATGTGGCAGAAGCGCTCGTCCACACAAGTCTTTGGACTTGCTAAGTGTTTAGTGAAACTCCGTCCAATGACGTGGCACTATGGACGTCTACTGAATTTTAGTTAGTCACTAAGGAAGTCTACTTGAGTTTTAAGGAGAGCACTCGTCTGCTGACGTGACTACTATGGATGTCTACTGAGATATAGTTAGCCGTCTACTTAACGATTAAAATATAAACAGTTTAAATAACCTTTGGACGGGTAATTCTTTGTAAGAGTCCAAGCATTATATGCCTTATATTATTTTGGATATTCCTGCATAAACTGAAATCACTTGTTAGATCTTAACTAACACTTTGCCAAGCAAATTTAATTATTTTGTTAACATCAAAACCTAGAGATTAAAAAAACCAGAACCACTTTGATTCCAGCATTGTCTAGTTAGAGACTCAGATGGGAATTTCTTGAGAGGATTTCACTATAAAATCACTTCTAGCAATATAGTTTGGGCTGAGCTTTGGGGAGTGCTTCTTGGCTTTCAACTACCTAGGAGTATTCAACTAGCTAGGAGTATGCAGATCCGAGACATTATCCTTGAGGCAGACTCAAAAACTACGATTGATCTAGTTTCCAGGGGCGCCTCCTCAAGTCCTGCACTCCAAGTCTTGATTGGAGAGATCAACAATCTCGTGAGAAGAAGGGATTGGAAAGTAGGCTTTAAGCATATTCTAAGATATGCTAATCTTTGTGCAGATCATTTAGCCAGTAGAGGGCATGATGGTTTGTTTTCTGTTTGTTTTGTAGATAGCCCTTGGTCATTGCTGGATGTTCTTATTCAGGAAGATGTAAGAGGAAGTGCTTCTTCAATTATTTCTTAGTTTTATTAAATCCCTTTCATATCAAAAAAAAAAAAAGATAGCAGAATAATTATTCTTTATAGAGTAAGTAAGGTAGGACTTTTAAGAAGGTATAAAATAAATTTTTAAGAGTTTAATTTATATATATCGTTAATATACATTTTTTTTTTACATAATCAATCAATCATAAATTATCTTATACATGATTTTTAAGATAATTATGACAAAAGTCAAATATTTTTTTAATAAAGTGTCATATAATAATTGGCGGATAATATAAAAAATCATTACACTAATTATACATATCAATTAAATTTCCTATATCTTGTACTCTTTGAACATTATTTCTGTCTAAACTTCTTAAATTAACTTTTTTACTATGAGTTGCTAAATTGTAGTTTTCTTATTGACAACTTGAAAAAAAAAAAACTTTAGCACACCCCATACATCACTATAAAAAAAGGTTATTTAGCGATCGAAAATAGTGACCAAATTTGTTGGTGGCTGTTTGCGACCGAAATGGCAACCGATTGTATGATCTAAATCAAACACTGATGAGAGTTGATATTGCGACTGAAATAGCGACCAAAATAGAGCGTAGCAGAGTTATCGGTCTCTATTTCGGTCGCAAAATAAAGGAAAATAAAAGTAAAAAATTTATGACTTTTTAGTGACCGAAATGGCGACCAAGTTAAATGCAACGGTTAAATTTTATTTATCACTGCGACTGATATTAAATCGGTCGCTAAACGGCGCGTAAAAAATTAAAATAGAGCGTGTTAGCGACTGAATTTTAAATCGGTCGCTAAATTTATGAATTCAAATTTCAAATTAACCCATTTAGCGACCGATTTAGAAACCGAATTATTCGGTCGCTAAAACTAAAATCCCTAAATCGCGAGCCCTTCCCCTTTCTTCCCCAATTCTCTCATTTCTTCTCTTTTCTTCTCTCTCTCTTGCACGCTCTGCTCCTCCCTGCCACCATACCACGCGACGTCTGTGCTCCGGTCACCACAGGTCACCTTCGGTGAGTGATTCCACCTTCCCCCTCTCTCTCTCTCTCTCCCTCCCTCTCTCTCGTTATGATGTCTCTCCGTCTCTGTCCCTGTAGCGCACCTGAGCCGCCTCCCTTGAGCCACCACTGTCCGCAGCTTCGGTGACACCACCACCAGGTAAGCTACCTTGTCTTCTCTCCTCTTCTCTCATTCTCCGTTTCTTGCATCTGATATCAATTTTTTTCTTTGTTTCCCAATCCCTGCTCCCAACTTCGGCTACCATTACGTGCTCACTGCCATTGCCACTCCCAATCTCCGGCCACCAGTACCACTGCTCACTGGTAATTTTGTAGTTTGGTACCTCATAACCCTAAATTTGACGTTGCCATCATTGAAATTGACATTGGTTTAGATGAACTGATTCTAATTTTTCTTGTTATCTAAACATTGTAAACCTTAGGTTGTTTTGATTCTGTGCATATTAGGAATTAAATAAAGATGCATTGTAAATAGAGTGCAAATAGGAAACACCGTAAAAACTGCGTATTTTGATTTGTTGTGTATTTTTTTAATTTTAATGCACCTTCTTTGTTCTTTGTTAACAGAGGCACATGATTGTTTAATGTTAAGTGAGTGACTTAAGGTCATAATGATTTATTAATTAAAGCATAGACAAAAAAACATTAGATTGGGCAACTATTCCTATGGAGGGGGATAGATGGGTATAGAGGTGTACTTTGGAAAAAGTTAAACTAACACGGTGAGGTGATATTTATATATGTTACGTTTATTTTGGGAAGTAAGGGATTAGTTAAGAAAAAAGGAATCACTTGATTCTGATAGATAACACTCGTACCAAGTTGCAAGTTGTTCTAAATTTGTAACCGTATATTATTGATTCTATTTTATATTAATTTATGTATTTCTAGTCTTATAAATAGTTGTACTGGATTCTGTATATATAGAATAGTGATTTGATTTGAAAGGACTAATTTCATTTATGCACGATAGGTCCTTGTTGTCATATTCTCCTACTCTCTGTTGGCTCCGGCTCCTCCCCTTATCCTTACTCGGTTGTGTTTTATCTCTCGGGTAAGTTCTCTAAACACTCAGTGTAATGTGTTATGTGAATTATTGTGTTGTTTGTTAGTGGAAAGCGGAGCTCAATAGGATGTGATCCTGTTCGAAAGGCGGTATCTTGGTTGTGTGCTGATAATTTAATAATTATGCATGTGTTCCATGAAGTAATGAGTGAGTTATGGCCTATAAATTTTTTGATGAGTTGAATTTGTTATAACAAATAAAATATAAATTAATGGAATGATATATGTTTAAAGCAATATAAAAGATTAGAATAAGTAGACATTAGAAATAAATGTTAATAATGGTGAAGGAATTATTTTTATAATAAATACCTCTATAATGAGTGATTCGGGCAAGTTGCAAAACTACCACTTTAAGTTGGTTATTTTCAGTCAGAAAGTTGAACATTTCGATTGCTCGTTCCCCAAACAATGTCTCACGAACAAAATTATTGCTAAAGTTTGAGAAAAAAAAATGAAGTTTGAGTATAAATTCTATGTGAAATAAAATGTTTAGTTAAGAGTATAATAATGTAATTGGGAGGACCTTTCATCAAGAAGATTGAACTCAATTCTCTTTCCTGTTATACCTTCATGTTGATAATCCTCTAAATTTCCATGTTCGGAGACAACACCGATAGCATCTGTAGTAATATCATATATATGAATGTTAAAAGCATAAATGAATGTATTAAGTCCAAATGTTGTCATTTCAGCTCTGACACGATTATTTTTATTTATGCATTATAGGTCCTTGTCTGATCTTCGTTGTCCGCGGCTCCTCCCTTATCCTTACTTGGTTTTGCTTTGTCGAATAGGTAAGTTCTCTCAATACTCTCTTTTAATGTTTTGCTTTGTCTAATAGGTACTGATATGTGTGGTGCTTCTAATGTATTATGTGAATTATCGTGTTGTTTAGTAGTGGAGAGCAGAGCTCAATAGGACGTGATCTTGTCTGATTGTATGCTGATAATTTAATGTTTATGCATGCGTTTGTCAATATGTGTTGTTTGTTAGTGAAGATCGGAGCTCAATAGGATGTGATCTTGTCCGAAAGGCGGGATGCTGGTTGTGTGCTGATAATTTAGAAATTATGCATGTGTTTGACAATTAACTGCTACTTGTTACAGGAGAGCAGAGCTCAATAGGATGTTTGCTACAATATTTTATCTAAGTTTGTATTGATTTACGCTGCAATTTATATAAGCTCAACAATGTTGCAATATTTATAGGTTAATGGTTTTATTTTCTGTTAGAGTTAATAATTAATTTACGAAAGTCTTAGTTTCCTATTTGAGATTCAATATTAATGAGCATGCGTAACTTATCAAGGTATGCATGCTCATTGTATTGAATCTTGAATTGTCCAAGTGGGACAATTTGGGAAAAAACTTTTTCACACTCGTACAATAGTCATTTCCATGTTCGAATGCCTTATATATATACTTTTTGAAATATCGGTCTGATGCATTTCCTTTTGTTCTCCTGGTGCATACTTGATCACGGTGATGCTCACCGTGCTCGAGTCGTGTACTTGGAGACCGATGGGAAATCTTTGTCAAAAATTTTGTTAAGCATAAGGTATTTGAATAAGGGAATAACTATTATTAGCCGAGTGTGGTAAAGGTTTCTTCTCGAATGGGATAGGTTCATACCTTGTCGTAAGAACGAGATTGATGGAGTTATTGGAATACACCGTAATATATAAGTGTTAGTTTTTTTTTGGTCAGGCTATTTAATTGCCAGTAATGGATATTCCTAAGAATCAGAAATGGATGTATCGTAGGTTGGATCGGAATAAACGTCTTAGGGAAAAGTATAGAGTTGGAGTGGGTGAGTTTATAGAGTTTGTTGTTAGCCAGGAGAGATTTATACGGCTGGGTGGTGATCATTTGAGGTGTCCTTGCAAAAGATGCAAGTGTCAATCTTTCAAAATCGTGGATGGAGTTGTAGCCGATCTTTATGAGAAGGGCTTCATGCCTGATTACTATTAGTGGAGTAACCATGGTGAGACGTTGCCTGAT
Source organism: Sophora flavescens (assembly GCA_030762895.1). Classification (NCBI taxonomy): domain Eukaryota; kingdom Viridiplantae; phylum Streptophyta; class Magnoliopsida; order Fabales; family Fabaceae; genus Sophora; species Sophora flavescens. The sequence continues at coordinate 14,586,074 of CM061066.1, forward strand.
TTAAACTCGATTGTGTTTGAAGGTTCGTACTATGGAAGTGGTGACCGGAAGGGAGAATTGAATCCATACGAGCAGATGATAATGGATCATGCTGGACCATCGGTTGGTGTTGTACTAGAAGAAGATGGGGGAGAAGATAGTGGAATGGGTTCCCAATACATAGAGGAGAATCCGAATCCCGAAGCTCAAAGATTCTATGATATCTTTGAGTCTTTGCACGATCTCCATTGTGGGAAGGATGTCGGGAGTACACGGAGTTGTCGATGTGCATGGAATGGTTGAGTATCAAATCTGACTACAATATGCAAGAAGGCTGTTTTAATCGCCTCACCAGGTCAGTGTCCAAAGCGTTGCCAAAAGACAATCGGATGCCTACTAGTTTTTATCATGCTAAGAAGTCTGTGGAAAATTTGGGTCTGGGGTGTTTGAAAATTGATTGTTGCCCGAATGGATGTATTTTGTACTATAAGGATGATTCAGCGGAAAGCATAACATGTTGTTGATTTTGTGGTGCGGATTGGTATAAGACAACCACTAGGATGGGCATTGAGAAGAAGAGGTCGCTAAAAAAGATGTGGTACTTTCCGCTCATGCCAAGACTTACAAGATTGTACTCTTCGATGGCCACTACAACTCACATGAGGTGGCATAGTGAGCATGAGAGGGAGCAAGATGTCTTGTGTCATCCATCTGATGGAGAAGCTTGGAAGCATTTTGATAGGGTTCATATAGCATTTTCGCAGGATCCTCGGAATGTCCGATTGGGGTTATCTACTGATGGATTTAATCCTTTTGGGCAGTCTGGAAAAGCATACTCTTGTTGGCCGGTTATCCTGACTCCGTACAATCTTCCCCCGGGGATGTGCATGAAGCGGGAGTTTATGTTCCAAACAGTCATAATTCCGGGTCCGTCTAATCCAAAAGGTAAGATTGATGTGTACTTGAAACCGCTGATAGATGAGTTGACGATGCTGTGGAATGATGGTGTGTTGACATATGACGTATCTTTGAGGCAGAATTTCATCATGAAAGCAGCTTTGATGTGGACGATCAACGACTTTCCCGCCTATGGGATGATGTCGGGTTGGATGACAGCGGGGAAGCTTGGATGCCCAATACGTATGGAGCGATCGAAGGCATTCATGCTTAAAAACAGTCGAAAGATCTCATATTTTGATTGTCATCGTCAATTCCTTCCAGAAGATCATCCTTATAGGCGGAACAAGAATGCATTCAAGAAGCGTTGTGCGGAGACAACACCGCCTCCACCACGTTTGACTGGTCCTAATGTATGGCGCAGAGTACAGTACTTACCGCTCGTCCATGAATCCCGATGAGAACATATTCCTGATTATGGCGTCAACCATAATTGGACAAAACAAAGTATATTTTGGAGGTTGCCATATTGGAGGATGCTGCTACTCCGTCACAACATTGATGTCATGCATACTGAGAGGAATGTGTTTTTGAATGTTTTTGACACTGTGATGGACAACAAGGGGAGGACAAAGGATACAAATAAAGCCCGATTGGATCTGGCTGAAATTTGTAATCGGAAGGAGCTTGAGTTGCAGGATGGTGGTCGTGGCAGACTTATCAAACCAAAGGCAAGTTATACACTAAGCAAAACACAGAAAGTGGCCGTCTGTAAGTGAGTTAAAGAACTAAAGTTACCAGATGGGTATGCTTCCAATCTGGGTAGATGTGTTGACATTAAGGAAGCAAAGTTACATGGAATGAAGAGTCATGATTGCCACGTGTTCATGCAACAGTTGCTTCTAATTGCGTCCGATGCATTACCGAAGCAAATTTGGAACCCACTTGTTGAGCTTAGCCACTTTTTCAGGGAGCTTACATCGACAACACTAAATGTGAATCAATTAAAGGATATGGAAGTCAAGATACCCGTTTTGTTATGTAAGCTGGAGCAAATCTTCCCGCCGAGTTTCTTTGATTCCATGGAACACCTGCCAGTTCATCTACCTTACGAAGCAAGAGTTTGTGGCCCAGCCCAATACCGTTGGATGTATCCATTTGAGAGGTAAACAACATCAACTATTTTACTTAATACATATGAAATTCACGAACACGAGATCGTAGTTTAGCTTTCCATAAAACTAGTAATTATTTGTATGTATCCCTCTTTAATAGGTTCCTGCACTCCCTTAAACACAAAGTCAAGAACAAGGCACGAGTGGAGGGTTCCATTTGTGAAGCATGCATAGTAGAGGAGACTTCCACTTTTGCCTCTTATTACTATCCGGACGAATTTAACACGAGAAGGACAAGGATGCCTAGAAACGTTGATTCGGGCGAAGGAAGTTCAACTAGTCCTCATATATTAATATTCAACTATCCAGGCAGATTTAGTGTCAAATCAAAAGGATATTTCTTGGAGCAGCGTGACATTAATGCTGCTCATCTGTATATCCTTCAATATTGTGAAGAGGTGGTGCCATATTTAGAGTAAGTTTCTACAATGTCTTTTATAAGTTCAATTGACATTTATGATTATTAATTGTCCTGCTGTTAATCTCCCATATGTAGGATGTACGGCAATTTTCTAAGGGATCTCCAACCTGACATTTCAAACGATCAGGTTGATCGAGAAATTACTTCTCACTTTGCTACGTGGTTCAGTAAATATGTAGGTTAAGCATCTTCATTTTATCTCCTTAAATATATAGCATGTATAAGAATAATATAATATTTGATTTTTTAGGTACTAGATCCAAAAAACAATGTTCAAAATCCATTGTTAACAAATTTGGCATGGGGGCCTAACAGATGGGTTACATCATGGGATACTTATATTGTAAATGGATATAAATTTAACACAAAAACATGGAATGAAGGAATGCAGTAGTGTAACTATGGTGTTTGTGTGCGAGCCACTGATGGCAATGTAGAGGATGATTTCTATAGGGTTCTAACTGACATCCTTGAACTTGATTATAATGGTTTCCCCGTGATGAAGTTAGTTATCTTTAAGTGTGATTAGTTTGATCCTACTCTTGACGTAGGGACAAAAATCGATAAAAAAATATGGTATTGTTCAAGTTAGGCTGTCTCGAAGGTATAATAAGGCATACGACCCATTCATTTTTTCACAACAGGCAGATCAGGTTTATTACTCGTTATATCCCGAAGGACATCAAGGCTGGTTGGGTGTTATTAAGATAAAGGCTCGCAGTATAATTACTGATAATGTAATCAACCAGCCTGAAAAAGATGCTCCGTACCAAGATGATGAGTTTTCAAGACCCCACGTACCGTTGCAAATTACGCCGGACATTATTGTTAATTCTCTGGCGGACATTTTAAAAATGGGGAAGAAGTTGAAAGAGAGTTATTGGATCAATCCGAGTTGGACGCATCTAGCGAAGGCACATTCCGATCAAGTGAGACTGATGAGAGTGAGGGTGAATTTAGTGAGGGAGATTCTACTTAGGTAATTTATTTATGTCATAATTCATTGTGTAAATGTTATTCTACTTAGGTAATTTATTTTTGTATTATTTACACTGTTGTGCAATCATCTTTTCATTTTTTACACAGATGGTAGATTCCTCTAGAGGTAGGGGTCGTCGTGGAGGTTGTGGTAGAGTTCGTGTTGTGAGAGTCCCTTCGCCGGCCGACCCACAGCCTTCAGATCGAGACCACCCTACCAGCACCTCTGTGGATGGGACACCTCAGGGTGATGGAGTTGCACCCCCTACCCAGCCTCATGTGGTCGGGACACAGGCTGCACCCTCATCATCCACACCTACGACAGGACCATCATCATCATCGGGACAGGAGAGTCGTGGTCCATCCGACAGGAGGATTCTTCTTATCCCCATGGGGATAACGAGTAAGCTAATTTAATTTTTTAATATATATAAAGTATCGTTAATTTCTATTTACTTGTTTTATAAATTTATTTATAACATTTATTAATGCTCTAATTTTGCTGCAGCTTTCTTCCTACGAAGGGCCCTTCTGATTCGATATCGAAGATCCTGCGACGCAAGTTTGATGGTCCATGGCCTACATGGAAGGCCATCCCAGGGGGCCATAGGGATCCGTTGTTTCTAGAGTTTAAGGTAACAATTTATTAAGATATTTAAATTAAATTTACATTTTATATATATATATATACACACACGAATTTCCTAACAACTGTACGTTGCAGAAAGAGTATAGGTGGGACGTAGCTTTAGAGGGTCTCGTCAGGGACATATTTGAGCATAAAGGCTCACTGGTCATGAAGAATCTGACGAACAAGCTGAGGAAGGGTAAGAATAAGGGGAAGTGGGTGGATCCAGAGATCAGGAGGCAGCTGGACCAGTACTGGGCTACTGAGAAGATCCAGGAGATCCAGGCCACAGCTCGGCGTAATCGAGCTTCTGATGGTGGCGCATGTGCTTGGACCGGCGGGTATAAATCAGCCGCCGCCCACTACGACGAGCTGGTAATACATTAAACTTTTGACTTATTATACTATTTAATTAATTAGTTTTCATTTTTAATTATTCTTATGAATTTAAGATTATATTTTTAAATGCGAGAAAGCACAAAACAGTGAGCCCCACTGCTATGGAGTTGGTGGAGAGGACGAAGAAGTTGAAGTCGGGGACATGGGTCAACGACAAGGCCCGTAACTATGCTGTAAGCAAAAACCAATTTAGTGTTTACTTGTAATTTATTATAAATTATTTGTTAATATTGATTATAATTTTAACTAAATCTCTTCAACTATACTTTGTAGGTGGGCTTCAACGTGAAGAAGGACGATGCCATATCACGTGCCTCACGATCACAAGATGAGGCCTTGATTGGTGATGGGCCCAACTCTCCTATCTCCGTCGACGATAATGCCATTTATTTGGAGGTCTTCGGGCGGGGAACAAGAAGGGGCACGTGTATGGCCTCGGACACACGGGAGGCGAGTTTATCGCTTCATCATCCTAAGACGCCTTGCTCCTTCCTACGCCGATACCGTCCCTCGGGAGCAGTTCAACCAAATGCAGAGACACCATCACGCAGTGAACGCGGATCTTCGGGAGAAGAGCGAGAGAGAGCAGCAGATGGCGAACAGTTGCACAATTGACTCGGCACACCAAAGAATGATGCGGAGGCGAGCATCGAGCGGGGCGGTGACTTCTTCTGCTGGTGTTGGAGCGAATAAGGATCCGAGACTCCAGTTGCTCGGGGTGATGCTCGACGCGGTTGTGCCGCTGCTTTGTCGCTCCTCCCGGTTCCACCGCTTGACCATCGATGTCACTCTCTGCAGAGGACAATCGAGATAGCGACGCGTCGGTGGTACGACGGCGAGGATGATTGGATTCCTCCACCTCCCCCTCATCATGACTGATTATTATTTTTTTCATACTTTTGACTTTAAACGATTCTTGTACGACACTTTGGATTTTTTATATATATATATTCATTATTTCTTATGATTGTATATTTCATTACTAATTTGGTGTGTTTTATTAGTAATTTTGATAAACTTTAAAGAAAAACAGAAATTTTTTTATTATTTTAAAAATTAAATTTAACAAAAAATTAATAAAAACCAGTTTAGCGACCGAATTAGAAACCAACAATTCGGTCGCTAAACTTTAATTAACATTAACAGATTGTGGTCTAGCGACCGAAAATCCGTCGCTAATATAGGTTAACAGTAACCAACATTGGCAACCGAACTAGTGACCGATTATCGGTCGCTAAAAATGGTTACCCAAACAATGCGACCAATCGTGTAACGACCGTTTTTTATTATTTAGCGACCGAAATTACGGTCGTCATTTAGCGACCGAATTATTATTTCGGTCTCTAAAAGCTTAGCGACCAGGTTATTAGCCACCACCATGAATCGGTCGCCAATTCGGTCGCTAACTTAAATAGCGACCGAAGTAGAATGTTTAGCGACCGAATATGCTGATCGCTAAACAGTTCTTTTTTTGTAGTGCATATATGTGGTGCTTTTTTTTTTTTCGGGACATGGGTGCCTGTGCTTATGGTAATGTTTGGTTGGAAGGAAATGGAGGGGAGGGATTTTTTTTAAATTTAGCATGTTTGGTTCAATTATTTTTAGTGGAGTGGAGGGGAACAAAATCCATTCTCACTTAATTCTGGCCCCCCTCCAATATTGGGGGATTTGGAGAAGAGGAGAGGGATTTTAAAACATTTTGTATACATTGACCAAAACATTCTCACTTATTTATTTTAAATAAATAATTATAAGGATGTAATAATAAATTTGTTTTAAAATCCCTCCCCTCCCTTTGTGAACCAAATATGAAAAGTGTTATTTCCTCTCCCATCTTCTCAATCAAACACAATAGCTAGTTAAATCTCACACCTCCACTCCATTAAAATCTCTCCCTCATTTGAACCAAACACACCCTATGTCTACACACCATCTTGAGATTATAGATTTCTAATGTATTTAAAATTATCTTGGTATAAAACGTAATGGTATTCTCCAATTTATAAAATCTCTGAAATGTTAACTTTAGTTAATGGACGTCTCTTGAAGCTCAGACATGGGATTTAAACAGATTATTATTGGGAGAAAGCAAGGATATCCTGAAAAACATTTAAATTTGTGTTGTCTTTATTTTTTTGAAGTTAATGATTACAAAACACTTGTATCAAATAAAGTATATGCAAGACTATTCAAATTAAGAGAATAAAACCTACGAAGGATATACTGTTTAACTGCTTATAAAAAGAAAGGATATACTGTTTAATTACTTTTTTAAGAGAACGAGAATCATATGCCATTAAAATGAGACAAAGTGATAATAGTCGGTATTGAATGTTTGTTAGCTTAACCAAAAGCACAATTGAATAGGATTGGAGAAGATAATAGGAATATGATATTAAACCTGTCAATCAGAATGCAATAACAAGTACAAGGAAGGTATGATGGACGATAGAAACAAATGAGTTTTAAGCAGGGTGTGAAACTGTGAACGTGGATGAATTGGTGCTGTAGGTGGCATGAGACCGACAAGATCAATGAAGGCTACACAATCTATAATAGAAACTCGCGGTAGGAAAAAAAATAAAAGGTCGTTAATATAAGAATTAAATAAGTATATATTTTTTTTTCAAAATATAAAAAAATATACATCAATTTTTACACATGTTAAATGTTAATTTTCAATGTTATTTTCGTTTATAATAAGATTTATACTTACGAGATACATCAATTTTTCATACAAGTGCGTTTGTTTATTAATTAGAAGGGGTATTTTTGAAAACTTATATGAATATTAATTATAATTAGTTTATTTCAATGCATTTCTTTGATCTGTGTGTTTAAGGTTTTGTTTTTTATACTAGTGTATGGACCCGTGCTATGCACGGGGAATATGATAATTTTGTAGGATTTCATAAATTTTTTTTATTTCACATTTTTTTTGTTTAATTTCTTTTGTGGGGGGATTTTATACCAAAAATTGTTAAGAATACTTTTTCATGAACCGTCGATCACAAAGTGTAGAAGATATTTCTTTCAAAAAAAAAATTTGTAGAAGATATTAACTAAATAACTATTGTTGATATTATAATATTGGTATCACTCTTAAGTGTAAATATATATATATCTATCATATTATTTGTAATTTCTCCTAGATCAAGTTAACAACTTTTAGAAAATATATTCATCTACCATATTGATAAATATTTTCCGGAAAATATTTGATTTATTTCTCCTATTTTCCCATGAAAGCTAACATTTTTTTAGAAAATATATTTATCTATCATATTATTTTTTCTTTTCTCTTGAAAATATATTTGATTTGTTTCTTCTCTTTTCCCCGAGTAAGTTAATCATTTTTAGAAGATTATTCATTTGTCATATTTTTATTTTTATTTTCTCTTGAAATTCTATTTGATTTATTTCTCCTCTTTCCCTATGAAAGTTAACCATTTTAGTAAAAATATATTTATTTATCATATTTTTTCATCTCAATTCAAAGTCTATTTGAATTATTTCTAATTTTTTTCCTGTGCATGTTAATCATTATTTAAGAAAAATATAATTATCTATCATATTATTATTTTTATTCTCTCATGAAAATCTATTTATTTATTTTTTCTCGTCTTTTCCTCGGGTAAGTTAAACATGTTTAGAAAATATATTCATTTACCATATTATTCTTTTATTCTCTTTTGAAAATGTTTGGTTTATTTATCTTCTTTTTTTGGTGCGAGTTAACCATTTTTAGAAAAATTATATATATTTATCATTTTTTTTTCTTCTGAAAATCTATTTGATTACTTCTCCTCTTCGACCTGTGCAAGTTAATCATTTTTAGAAAATATAGTTATTTATCATATTACTTTTTTATCTTTTCTTGAAAATATATTTATTTCTCATCTTTTCCATGCAAGTTAATCATCATTTGTCTATCGAATTATCGTATTGTTTTTAATTTTTCAACCTACTTTAATTAATAAAGGGTTAATACACCCTTACTTTCTCACCTTTATACTTTACTCATTTTAGATGAGTGTGATCTAATATCAAATGTGATATGAGAGTAAAATTTGCCTCAAATATGATTTATTTCTATTTCAATAAGGAAAAGGGAAAATTTGCTCTTGTGAAAGGTTCTTTTTTTATCAAAAAAAAATTATTTGAAAGAGAAAAAAATTATAAATTTAATTGGTGTTGTTTAAGAGGGTAAAGAGACTTATTTGATGACACTAAATAATAATAATAATTTTTAAAAAAACTGAAATAATCTTATTTAAAATTCACGAATCAAACATTTAAATTTAATTGATTTAATTATAAATATGATTAAATAACTAATGTTTGGCAAAAGAACATGGTCTCATAATTTAAAAAGGGTAACATTGAACTCCAATTAAAGAAAAACTATACCGAGAATTCCCCATTTTCGCAATTCTCCTTTCATTCAAATCTCCATTCCAATTTATTTAAATTTAAATTTAGAATTTTAATCATTTACTTAGAGGGTAGGAAATCATTATAAAACAAGATATTAGAGGTTGATTATGTATTCATTGTATGTTTTAGTTTGTATTCTAAGAAGTTTCAACAATTATAATGAATGCACACTTATATCATTCAGTTTTGATTTTTTTTCTTCCGAGGGAATTATAATCAACTTCACTCTTGTATGAAATCTGAATTTAAAATCGGAAGCATGATAGACTTTAAAAACAGGAAATCTAAAGTCGATTGATTATGCATTTATGGTATTATAATCATTGCTTCGTTTACTTTTGTAATTTGAATTCTTTGATATATAATCAATTTCAATCAATGGACACTTATATAATGATTGATTTTGGGATTTTTTTCAAGAAATTATAATCAATTTCACTCTTATTTGAAATTTGGATTTAAAACTGCATGCTTGATAGACTTTAAAAACGGGAAATCGGAAACTAATTGATTATGTATTGATGGTATTATGGTGAATTTTGAATTGCTATCCACAATAATAAAATGCATTGTTGGACATATAAATAATCATAATGAATGCATTGTTTAGTTTTGAAATTTGAATTCTTGGATGTATAATCAATTTTAACCAATACACACTTATGTAATTTTTTCGTTAATTTTTTCCAAGAATTATAATCAATATGACCCTTATATGAAATTTAAATTTCTCTTTATCTTCGATTTTTCTTTAATTGGAGGATATTTTTCTAAATAATTAACTTTCATAGAATCAAAGATAATTAATTTGAAGTATATTTATGCAAACAGTTAATATATATAATATAATAGATTTGAATTTATGAATATTTATTGTACTAATTAAAATATTCAAAATTTTATATAATATATATAATATATAATATAATATATATATATAATATAATATAATATATATATATATAATATAATATAATATATATAATATTAAATTAGATTTTAATAAAGAATATAGGTAATTAATATTAGAATATTAGAAATATTAGAAAATAATATACACATTATTATATATGATGAGTCCAAAATTTTGAATTTTGAATAATAAATAAATTTAACTAATAGTAAAAAATTAATTTACATACATGAAGAGAACTAATTTGAATGATATTTCTCTAAACAATAAATTAACATAGATAATGAATAGTTTGTAATGTCTTTTAATTGATCATCATTTTAACGTAGATATACATTTGATTTGTATCTTCGTTTGCTTGTCAAAATGGTGCGTGAGAAGGAATTTCAACGCATTCACGCTTGATACCAAAAGATATTATTTTGATAAGAGAAAGAATGATATACAATTTCTTATTCTCCGTATCCCTTATTTAAAAATAACTGTTCAATTTATTTTAAATTAAACAAATATTTTTCTTGCAGGAATGTGAACTAGGGAGGTGTATTGTATATTAGTTAAAGCAAACATTGGCGAGCCCATATCGAAAAATAAATTATTTTAAATGAGTATTTGGTCAATTTCAAATTAAATTCTGTATAGGTCTTGCTATTTAATGTTTTAAGATTATTGACAATTTTTTTTTACGGAAAGATTATTGACTAACAATTCTTTTTGCTTATTAAAAGCTCACCTCTACACTATGCAGATAATATATATCTGGGAGGAGATAAGCCAAAGGGCATTAAATAGGAGCACATGGTATGTATTAGTATGACAATGGAGTTTGTTATTTTTAGATCCCACTACCACAAAGACAGGCTAGACCAATCTCCTCGAACAAGTAGAACACTCAACTCTTCCAATAATTGATGCAGAAAGTGACCCAAAATTAAGGTTTACAAGCCACTAGTACTGTTCCTCTCTCTCGTCTGTGCATCTGCCAGTGCCATCTGCGGCCACTAAACACAGAGCCAGCCACATATTTTGGGCCTTGTTGCCCTTATAGAGGGCCACAAGAGGCAGCTGGCATTCCTTCTTAATTGTTATTGTCCAAGGGTGACCCAATATTGTAATGCACCAATATCATGCAGACTCAAACTTGTATCCTTTCCTTCGAAAACAAATTTATATGTATACTCTGTTCTTTGGTAGTTGGGTACAACTTTTTTCCCCTTTTTATTAATAGGGTGGGTAAATGGGTTACACAAGAAGCAATAACTCTTTTCTTCTAAAATCCAAAGTTTTCTTCGGCCATTGCCCCCCGATTTGTAACCCAAAAAAATATCGAAGTTTTAATAAAAATATTAGTCCTGAATAGCATAAAAGACAACATTTGTTAAAAAATGATATAGGAAAATACATTAATATCTCCCTTGATTATCCCAACATTCATTTTGTTTCAAAAGATACACTCACTTTAATCACCACCTTTCGGGGGGACACATGTAATAATAACATAGATTTTAAAGGAGATTATTATAATTTTTGAAATGTGAAGAAAGCCACACATAATTAAGTCAAACTTTAGAAAAGGTTTATGTAATTTCCCAAAAAAAAAAAAAAAATCGAGGCCTGGTCGTTCCAACCTACAACCCTCTTAAGCGAGTATCAAACCCATGACCTGACTAGCAGGACAGCAAGAACTTTACCAACTGGTCCACCCCAAGGGGACGGTAGCTCGTTGGAATGCACATGTTTTTATATTTTTAATTTTTTTTAAAATATATATTCAATTATTAAGGAAATGACTTGATTGTCTGATTAGATTTAAGGTTTATAGAATTCAAGGAAATGAGTCATATGTAAAGAAAAGGGAAGAAAAATACTACCTACCAATGAAAGTCGACCATGGAAAGAACTTCAAAAAGAAAGGAGAGCTGAACAAGAGTGATAACTTAAAATGTAATTGGTGGAATGAATGTCCATTGTCTATTGAATTCAAATATCCAAATATTTGAGATTCAGATTAGGATAACTAAAAGATTGAACGCAGAAATCTCCAACTGATGGGAAAATGCAATTTCTCTAGCAACTAAGGATACTTGGCTTATGAATATAATACTAGCTGATGGGAACAAGAATGCAGCATACCCATCGATCGCTATATATATATATATCACGATACCTGTTATACATTGTTTTCGTCATGATTTGGCATGCTCAGATTACACCTGAGAATACTTGGCCTATCAAAAAGTAAACCTTTCATATTCTGTTGCAGTTCATCATCAACACTTAGCTTTTCTTATCCAAAAGGACAATCTATTTCTCTATTTGTAAGAAGAATTACACAGGAAGATGCAATCCGTCTACCCAAAAGCAACACAAAAAGGAGGTGATCAGCCCAAATGATATCTAGAGATCTGATCAGGGGCCTTCTTTTCTAACTTCAGAGTTGATAATCTTCTTACTATTATGCACTATTTTGGAAGGATCTGGGAGTTGCTTGCTTCTTTGCGGGACGGCTGATAGGGTCAGAAACATGGGATCCCATGCATGGAGCAGGAAGCTCTGGCCTTCCCTCATGCAAATTTGCAGAGTCTTCTGGACCTGCCCATGCTAGAGGATGCACTGCATCATACATATAAACATTAAAATTAAAACAATGCACAAAAATAGTAAAATCCTTAGTACTCAGATGCTTCTTTCAAAAAGAGGGTGCTAAATTGACAGATGTTTCTCTTGCTGCATTCTGAATCAGTTGAGAAGTTCATGTCTTTTGCAGTGCAGATGTCATATAAACATTAAAATTAAAACAATGCACAAAAAATAGTAAAATCCTTAGTACTCAGATGCTTCTTTCAAAAAGAGGGTGCTAAATTGACAGATGTTTCTCTTGCTGCATTCTGAATCAGTTGAGAAGTTCATGTCTTTTGCAGTGCAGATGTCATATTTCATGATTAGAAAAAAAATACCGGACAAGGCACAAAATAAACTCCTTTCTGGCATAAGGGTCTAAAGATAAATTGAAAAATTAACATACAAATGGATGTAGAAAAAAAGAGGGGCAAAATATATATATATATATGAAAGAGCTAAACAAATTATTGTACCTACCTATACAAGAATATTTTTTAGGATTAAATTACATTGTATCACTCTAAACCTTACACCGGACCCCATATATAATTTGTTATATATTATATATACCTTGCTCGGGTTCAACATGTCCACTGCCTTCACATGAATATGCAAGTCTAGCAGGGCGCTTCCGCACATAGTCTTCTTGCAGTGGCTTAGGTATTTGAAATGAGAACCGTGACAAAGTTACCCCGTCTCTCATATACTCTGGATGATCCATCAAGAACCTAAAAATGCAGAAGCGCCAAGAACAAATTATAAGAAACATCAAAGCCAATGCTTAAGAAATAATAATTCAGAAAAAGTACGGTAACTTTAAAGGTTACATCACAATGACAGTAAAGCAGAAGCAGCAGGAACATACTTTTGGATCTCTACCATTGAGCGGAGTCTCTTGCCTGATGGTGCTACATAATATCTGAAATATTAAAAAATCAGTGTAACAAAAACTTGATGATTTACAAATTAGAATTTCCATGAGAACCTCCTAGCCCAAAAAGTTCATTAGTGGATGGGGAAAAGTAGTACTGTATTAATGCATAAGGGTATTTCTATTCCACTATAACAAATAAAAATACTAATAACCAGTAACAGATGCATACATATCTGCAAACTTGGTGCTCCCTTCACCTCTAATCCGTAGCAGTCGCTGCCATCCAGCCGGAGGCTGTGCAATGCTTGGCTTATCAATAGCCCAAATCCTGCTGCCATCCTGAGAAATATCCTCCGGATCATCACATGATACATCAGGCCGCCACTCACGAGCTTTTTGACAAACAAACGGCTGTTCCATGATATGTTCACGTATTTCTTCATATTTTTCCTTTGTTGGAATAAGCCTCCATTTAAAGCAGGATGCGCATTGAACAGTGAAAGCACCTACTGCTGGCAAAACTCTGGGAGCTGAACTTGGAGATTTGCTTCGTGGGAGCAATGGAGGTTCACATTGAAGAGGATCAGGGACAAGTTCAATTGTGTTGTTACCATCTGCTACAGGATTGTAAAGGACTAGTTGTTTGGATACCTCATCATTAGACATGTCATTTTCATCATCTGAAGAAGCAGAAGAAGATGAAGAAGAAACATGTATGGGATTCAGATTACTGCTATGTTTGTAACTAGGAAATGTTGAGCCTGTTGGGTCCTTGATTTCATTCTTGGGTGTAAGGGAAAATTTACCGCGATACATCTGATTTCTCCTAGAAGTGTAAGTCTAAAACCTGCTATATTTAAAAATCAAATCAAGGAAACAACAAAAATTCAAACCTTGAAGTTGTTACAGAACAAGCTTCATGAATTTCTTAACTGGGCAAAAGACGATTCTGGAACAAATTAAATACAGGAAGGGAATTATCATTGTCATGTTTCTTTAGACTATTATATTAATCCCCATAAGTGCTATCACTTCTTCTTAGTTGCATGTTCATTACTTAAGCACAACAACTGTGACCCTGATAGAAGGAAAATGAATAGTTAAAAATGTAGATTAGGAAAACCATTTTCACCATTGCAAACTGGGTGGAATAGTTTAGAATAATCTAAAAGCTTGTCCAATGGCAAACAAGATTGCATGTGACAAAGCAAAAACATCCAAATTCAAATACTGTTTGTGTTAGTTGGTGTCTCAAAATTCAGTTACAAGCCAAGGCATCCATTGGAGGGAAAATCAGTTATGACAGTTGCAACCATAACTGATTTTCTGTTGCAACAGAATTGGATGGATCAGAACCTGAGCATACTTGCAGCTGAAGTTTTCTTCTATATATACACATAGGCTTAGCTTATGCTGTAGAGGATTGATAGAGAGTTTGAGATATTGTATACTTGTATATTCTGAAACTTGTGAAAAGGAAAAGAAAGAGTGCTAGAGTGATCAAGGGGTGTGTGAACAATAGAGTGAAGGAAAGGCTGGGATTCTTCTTATGGTTCTGTTATCATGACAGAAGAGGTGAAGAGGCCAGGGGTGTGTTAGTCTATTGTGCATAGCTTGATCTTGTACTTGTTTTCAATCATAGTGGATATCGTTTTGCTCTCTCCCTGTGGATGTAAGCCCCACCGGCTGAACCACGTAAATTCTTGGTGTGATTCTTTCCTTCTTTCCCTCTCTTTCTCTTTGCTGGTTTTTTCCCTTTGTTTTGGTTCTGTGATTGTGTTCTTTTCGGTTCTGCTGTGTTGGTATCTGGTACTGCTGTGTTTTCTTGTTTTTCATTGATTTCAGTTTTGATCATTCCACAACAAGTGGCGCCGTCTGTGGGAAGAAAACTGAAGAGTGAAAGAACAAGATTTCAGCATGGGTTCGACAAAGTTTGATATAGAAAAGTTCTCTGGATCGAATGATTTTGGGCTATGGAGAATAAAGATGCAGGCTGTGCTGGTGCAGCAAGGTCTTGGAGATACTTTAAAGGGAGAAGCTGCACTTCCTCAAACACTGACTGCAATGAAAGAAGGAGTTGATCGACAAGGCAAGAAGCTTAATCATCTTATGCCTTGGAGACAAACCTCTCAGAGAGGTTGCAAGAGAGCCTACTGCAGCTGTACTTAGGCTCAAACTTGAGTCTCTCTACATGACCAAGTCTGTGGCAAATCGTTTGTTCCTTAAGCAACAAATTTTCTCATTCAAGATGAGTGAAGACAGACTGTAGCGAGCAAATTGCAGACTACAACAAGATTCTTGATGATCTTGAGAATCTTGAGGTAGCAATGGATGATGAAGACAAAGCACTAATCTTCTTTGAGTGCTTTACCAAGCTCCTATGAACACTTCAAGGATGCAATTCTGTTTGGCGAGAGATCAAACAATTACTCTTGATGAAGTGCAATCATCCATAAGGACAAAGGAATTCCAAAAGAAGCAAGAAGCCAAGGCGGAAGGAAAAGCGAAAGCTTGAATGTTGTAAGAGCGGAGACTTGAAAGAAGGAATGGAAAGCAAGGCGAGGCATAGATCAAAATCAAAGAATCAAGACAAATCCAAGTACAAGTGCTTCCACTTTGCCAAGAAGGGTCACTTCAAGAAAGAGTGCCCTGAGAGGAAGAACAAAGGAATAAAGCCATCTCAACTGGCAGGTGATGCAGCTATTGTTTCCTCGGGCTATGAGTCTTCTGGCTATGAATCAGCAGAGGCCTTGGTGCTGTCAGATTCAGAATCAGGAAAGGATTGGGTGCTTGACTCCGGATGCACCTTTCATATGTGTCCAAGAAAGGATTACTTTGAGTCCCTATGCCTACAAGATGGTGGAGCAGTCTTGCTAGGGAATAACAAGCCATGCAAGGTCCAAGGATCAGGTACAATTCGTTTGAAAATGTTCAATGAAAATGAGATAGTGATCTCAGGAGTAAGGTATGTGCCTGAACTAAAAAGAAATTTACTTTCAATAAGCATGTTTGATAACCTAGGCTATACAACTAAAATTGAACAAGGTATGCTTAAAATCTCTATGAATGATAAAACAGTAGTTAAAGGCATAAAGAGAAATGGATTGTACATATTAGATGGTGCCACTATTATTGCACAGGCAGCAGTAGCTAGTCATACTTATCATGATAAATCAAAGCTGTGGCACATGAGGCTTGGACATGTAAGTGAAAAGGGATTGATAGAACTAAGTAAACAAAACCTTCTAAATGGTGACAAGGTACACAAGCTTGAATTCTGTGATCACTGCACTTTAGGAAAGGCACATAGGGTCAGTTTTAAAATTGGACAGCACACTACAAAATCAATCTTTGAGTATGCTCATTCAGACCTTTGGGGTCCAGCTAGGACTATGACTCATGGAGGTGGTTCCTACTTCCTGTCTATTATTGATGATTACTCTAGAAGGGTTTGGATCTATATACTTAAAAATAAGAGTGATACCTTTGAAAAATTCAAGGAATGGTACACTCAAACAGAAACTAAAACAGGTGCTAAGTTGAAATATTTAAGGACTGACAATGGCCTGGAATATCTTTCAGAGCAATTTGGTAAATTCTGTACAAGTGCAGGTATACAAAGGCATAGGACAGCTGCAGGTACCCCACAACAGAATGGCTTGGCAGAGAGGATGAATAGAACAATCCTGGAAAGAGTGAGGTGCATGTTGTTAAGTGCTGGACTTGCAAAGAGCTTTTGGGGAGATGCTGCTGTAACAGCTGCATACCTCATAAACAGAAGTCCATCTTCTGCAATAGGGTTCAAAACCCCTGTAGAAATGTGGAGAGGCAGACCTGCAGACTACTCAAACTTGAGAATTTTCGGTTCATTAGCCTTTGCTCATGTCAAACAGGACAAACTTGCAGCAAGGGCAATAAGGTGTGTGTTCATTGGTTACCCTGTTGGCATAAAAGGATACAAACTGTGGAGATTAGAACATGGTGAACCTAAGTGCATAATCAGCAGAGATGTAGTCTTTGATGAGACTAGGATGGCCATGCTTTCAAAGGATCAGTCACCATCTACACCAGAAGCTGCATCAGACAATACACAAGTTGAGGTGGAGCTTTCCACAAGCCAAGCCATGACTCAACCTGCTCAAGAGGAACCAGAATCAGAGCAGCATCAAGTTCCACCAGTGGCAAATGATTACAACTTGGTCAGAGATAGAGCAAGAAGAAATATAGTTCCCCCAAGAAGATTTGGTCAAGCAGATCTTATATGCTATGCTCTAAGCATTGGAGAGGAAGCTCAAGAAAATGAACCAAGCAACTTTACAGAAGCAGTAACAAGTGAAAACAGTGCAGAATGGTGGAGGGCAATGGCAGAAGAGATGAAATCTCTTGAACAAAACAAGACTTGGACTCTAGTTGATCCACCAAAGGGCAAAAGAATAATAGGGTGCAAATGGATATTCAAACTGAAAGAAGATACTAAGGATGCAAACAAGGTCAGATTCAAGGCAAGACTTGTGGCAAAAGGGTTCTCTCAAATTGAGGGCATTGACTATAATGAAATCTTCTCTCCTGTAGTCAAACACTGCTCAATAAGGATCCTACTTGCCTTGGTTACTCAGTTTGATCTGGATTTGGAACAGCTAGATGTCAAAACTGCATTCCTTCATGGAAATCTAGAGGAAACTATATATATGTCTCAACCCGAGGGTTTTGACAAATGCAAGGATAAGGTGTGCTTATTGAAGAAATCTCTATATGGCCTAAAACAAAGTCCTAGGCAATGGAATAAGAGATTTGATGACTTCATGGTGAAAATGAACTTCCAAAGAAGCAGCTATGACAGCTGTGTATACACCTTCAAGGAGGATGGAGAAGTGATCATCTACTTACTCCTTTATGTAGATGATATACTTCTTGCAAGCTCTAGAATATCAGAAATCAAGAGGATAAAGGATCAACTGAAGACTGAATTCGAAATGAAGGAACTTGGAGAGGCCAAGAGAATCCTTGGCATGGAGATCACCAGAAACAGAAAGACTGGACAGCTTCTGCTGTCTCAGCTAGGATACATGCGAAAGGTGATTAGAAAATACAAGATGCATGAGTCTAAGACAGTTGGAACTCCATTAGGACAACTTGACAAAATGTCAGTACAACAAGGGGAAAAACGAAGAAGAAAGGCAAAAGATGACATCAATTCCATATGCAAATCTTGTTGGCGGCATCATGTATGGAATGGTGTCTGCAGCCAGATTTGGCCTATGCAAGTGAATGTGGTGAGCAGATTCATGGCGGACCCTGGACTAACTCATTGGAAGGCTATGAAGTGGATACTAAGGTACCTAAATGGCACTTCAAATTCGGACTTCTGTTCAAAAGAAGAAGTTCTCTTGCTAAGGAAGTGATAAAAGGATATGTAGATTACGATTATCTTGGCAACATTGACACCAGGAAGTCACTCTCGGGATACATATTCACGGTCTTTGGACTGCAGATGAGTTGGAGATCAACCTTACAATCGGTTGTAGCTCGTCCCCTTACTCAAGCTGAATTTATTGCTCTTCTTGAGGGTGTGAAGGAAGCAATATGGTTAAAAGGAATTGTTGGTGAACTTGGCATAACACAAGACTGTGTTACCATCTCGATGATAGCCAAAGTGCTATTCACCTTTCAAAACATCAAGTCTACCATGATAAATCCAAACATATTGACATCAAGCTTCATTTTATAAGGGATGTAATTGAGGCAAAGGAAGTCCTTGTTGAGAAGGTTTCAACGAAGACAATCCAGTAGATGCCTTAACCAAGTCCTACCCTTATCCAAGTTCAAGCATATCTTGGACTTGATTGGTTTTCATAAGAAGATGAAGATTGGTGAGAGAGCAATGCTATGGAACTATGATTGAATGGATTTAGAGACAAGGTGGAGAATTGTTAGTTGGTGTCTCAAAATTCGATTTACAAGCCAAGGCATCCATTGGAGGAAAATCGGTTATGACAGTTGCAACCATACTAGATTTTTGTTGCTTCAGTGGATGGATCGAGAACACGAGAAGACTTGCAGACTGAAGTTTTCTTCTATATATACACATAGGCTTAGCTTATCTTTGTAGAGGATTGATAGAGAGTTTGAGATATTGTATACTTGTATATTCCGGAAACTTGTGAAAAGGAAAAGAAAGAGTGCTAGAGTGATCAAGGGGTGTGTGAACAATAGAGGTGAAGGAAAGGCTGGGATTCTTCTTACGGTTATGTTTTCTTGACAAAGAGGTGAAGAGGCGGGGGTGTGTTAGTCTATTGTGCATAGCTTGATCTTGTACTTGTTTTCGATCATAGTGGATATCGTTTTGCTCTCTCCCCGTGGATGTAAGCCCCACCTAGGCTGAACCACGTAAATTCTTGGTGTGATTCTTTCCTTCTTTCCCTCTCTTTCTCTTTGCTGGTTTTTCCCTTTGTTTTGGTTCCGTGATTGTTTTCTTTTCGGTTCTGCTGTGTTGGTATCTGGTACTGCTGTGTTTTCTTGTTTTTCATTGATTTCAGTTTTTTGATCATTCCACAACAGTTTGGAACATCAACTTCAATCCTTTATCACCTAAACTCTAACTAAATTAAAAATGAATGTCAAAAAGGCCTATGCTCATATATAAAATGGATAACGGACATATGCCAGTAATTAACTTCTGAATTGGTTCAAGTTAAACCCTTGATTTCCCATAGGCTACCCATTATTTTCAAAACTTATAGTCTTGGACAGGCACTTGGTGTCATTTCCACGTTCCCTTTAATACACAGCAATGACAAAATGATCTGATTCCAACCAAACAAAGCTCAACAAAATATTTGTCTTGATTATATCACCAAGGCAACAAACAAATAAGTTAATTTCCCATGCTGATGGGTAAGGATGATGATTTAGCACAGATATGAGGCGGGCTATACCAAAATGTCCAAAGTAGCACTGCTCAGGATTGGTCTATAATTCTTCCAAGCTGAGAGTCCAGTTTGTATCACTCTACAAGTAACAGGCGTTGGCAGTTCTGAAGAATCTTCCCAAGAAAGGATCTCGAGGATCTAGACAACAGAACAGGTAGTTAGTTGGTATTCTTATCTTATGCAACAATAACTGGAAAGGTTGTATGCTATTTCCAATTAAATTACAGTTTGTACCAGGCCAGCCCTTTATGTAGTAGATTTTATTTATCATGTATGACACCAGATATGCATCAAGCCATGCCATTAAAAAAAAAAAAAGGAGTATATTTACGGATCAACAAGGGAGGTGTAAAAAAGGCACATTGAACTAAAGATAATGGTGCGATCCGTTTCTATACAATAAGTGTACAACATATATCATAACAAACGTAAAAGTAGATGGCGAGATTAAGCTTCATATGAGAAAAACAAAGGTGTTAACTATTTTTCCTGCAAAATCTAAGGTGGTGAAATTGTAAATGTTTAAACCTAGCTAGGGCAAAGCGGAGGGAAGGAACACAATGCCTGGCTTCAAACAAATCAAGTAATTGTAAGATCTTGTTGCTGTGCAATGCAATTCCAGCATGTATAACAAAAATCAGTGCAATAAAATGAAATTGCAGAGATGCAAAGCAAGATGCAAACGCAATGGTGAATAACAGAGTGCATTTCAGCATTGATGAGAAACTAAGCTACAATAAATTGTATTTTATTTTTCCTGAAAAAACCTGTCAATCCCATACTCTCACTCTCAAGCATCTTTCCTGATATCAATCAAATCTATATGATCCGATGGGATCCACCCAGATATTTTGAAAAACTAACAAGAAGGAAGGAGGAAGAAATGCATACAAAAGGAAGAGAAGAAAACGTAGATGTGAAGAGTGAAAAGGAACAAGTGTAGGTTGGCGAAGAGAGTTTGCAATTTGCATCAACTCAACAAATACAACAACAACAAGGAAGGAAGGAAGGGACAGAGAGAGAAAAAATAAAGAAGCAAACCAATTACCCGTGTGACTGTCTAATACTCTAATGTTTATTCATTTCCTGATAATATTACCCACAACACACGCTTTCGGCTTTTCTGCTTATTGCTTCATTTTATTTTATCATTTAAATTGAGCTCCGTGATAAGCCGTTCCCTTTATATATTAACTCAACTTTACCCACTTCGTTGTTAATTGTTAAACCTCTTTTATTTTTAGCAGGTTGAAAATCTATTGCTTTCTTTTTTCATTATTAATCCTCTTAGAAAACTTACTAATTAATTAAACGTAAAAATATTAAACTACTGTTTGACTGTACATCGCATGCGTTTCAAGTTTCTCTTGAATTATTTGACACCCCCCATTCAACAAATAGGAATAGGTATTGTTACATGTCTGCACGACTCAAGAAAGAAAATACAGAAAGGAAAGATGGAAAGAAATTATGTGGACACCAAAAAAGTAGTGAAAAAATATATAATTTAAGAGTTGTCAAGCATGAGAGAAATATGAAGGAAAAAAGGCGGAAAGAAAAAACAAGAATCTTTTGAATAGATAATTCTAGATCTTTAATGATGTACGATGCACGAACATATTATGTGTATTTATACTATTTTGTTTGAACTATTTGTTTTAATTTGAGAAAATAAAAAAATTAATTTGTGTAGTATTTGAAGTGGAAATCATGATATGGGTGTTTTGTATTTGGGTCTTTTAATCGTTTAGATTTGGAAAATGTGCAAAAAAAAACTTCAAAATCAAACTGCAGCAAGATAAACTATTAAGTGCGGTATTATTTTAAAGGTTGTTGATCTCACATTTAGATCAGTGACAAACATGGCTACAAAGTAGAAATCCTTATATTACAGTGGAAATTGAAACCAAACAAACTCAATGACACAAGACACAGGGAGATGGAAAATAGTGAACCAAAACATACTTGATCCAATAGGGAAGCACATAGATTGTGAAGATTGATAAGCTTAGAAAAAGCATATGGTGTAAAGAAACTGAATTCAATGCTTAAAAACCAGTTATGTGACTATAAATTTTAAATGATTAGAAATAGATTTTAAAAAATTTGATACCAATTTTGTCACAGCAAGAACCAAGTTAAAGAAGGCCATGGCCAGCTTGAATTGGGTGGAGGCGAAATTCAACAGTTTGCATCTCAAGTGCATGAATTCAATTAACTAAATCACATTTATTCAAGTAAAAGGTTACATTTCAAGTGCATGAATTCAAGTAATTTAGTCACAAATTTATTCATGTAAAAGTTTGCTTCTCAAGTCTGCGGATGATGGGTAGGGTGCAGGGTGCCAACCTAATTGGGATGTTTGCCCCTATTGTGATGCCTTTGCACGCCTAACCTTTTATTAAAAAAAAAAGTTTGCTTCTCAAGTGCATGAATTCAACAAATCCCAAGGATAAAACTAAATATATTTGAATTCTAAATCTCTTCTCTTTCTGGAGGATCATAGGGTGGTCAAGATGCGACATCGGTCCTCTTGATTATTCCGTTCTCGTTGAAATGTGAGGTAGGAGTGCGAATCTATATTTTTTAAGCCAAAAGGAGCACATCAAAAATATCGTAAACTGTTATTGGATGTAAGATCGTAAGAGAGGGTTGAAATGCATTACAACATAAAAGATTTAATTGGAGAAATATTTCGGCAACATAAGCAAAACAATTTTGAACTTGAAGTTGTTACTCACATTCACCTCGAGAGAAGAGGATCAATTTGACCTGACTAAGATAGTGGGAGCTACAACACACTTATCCGAAACAATATATCGAGAAAATAGTCAACCCAGGTGGTTCAACAAGCCAAGAGGGATACGGTAGGGCCCGGATGAGGTTTTTAAATGAGGTTTTTAAGTTAATTGATTAGATTAAGGCTGCGTTTGTGAGAGCTTAAATAAGCTCCTTATGACTTATCTGATGTCATAAGTTCTTATTCCACATGTTTGGCACAACTTATGAAAAGAACTTATGGCATTTCATAAGTTGCTTTTAACTTATTCTCATAAGTTAGGAAAACTAGCTTATGGAAATTGCAAAAGCTCTTATGCGGACCAACTTAGCGAAGATTTCGGTCTTCGATTCCCGATGCTCCGCTCCTCCTTCGTTTTTCTTTCTTTTTCCTTTTCTTCTTCTACCTTCGATCGAAGCTCCTCCTTCGTTTTCTTTTTCTTCTTCTACTTGATCGGAGATCGAGCTCCTCCTTCACACCTTTTCTCTTTCTCTTTACTCCGGTGACGATCTCGGATTCCGTTCTCTTTTCCGGCTACGATCTCAAATTCCGTTCACTCATCATTTTCCGTCACGTTCTATTTGATTCAAATCATCTTTTACCTCGCCCACCGTGAATAGTAAGTGCATTTTTCGTTTCTGCTTCAATCTTGACTCTAAGATATCTTGTTAATCATGTTTCATTTGTTTTTTTCCTAAATCAAGCTCGTTTAGATCGCTTTGACTATCATTAATTCGACGGTGGTGAATTTTGTGTTTTGTAAAGTGCTTATTTGATTTTGTTTTACCTCTTTGCTAACGATGTGTGTGGGCAATGAAATTTGTGTCGATTGTTGTAGCGATCGTGCTCTGAAAATCCGTTCTTTGATTATGCTTTATATAGATGATAGATCAATTATTTTAGAAATGTTTGTTTCTCTAATTCGGTGTGTGGAACTTTGTTTTTCAATTTTAGAAAGGAATTTTTGATTTCATCTGGCCTCTCCCATGTTTGATAGAATTTACGGACCATGATTCATACATCGATTGATAATTGACTTCACTCTTGCTTGGAGTGAATGAATGTTAGGTTTAAGCATTGGCAAAAACAACTTTTGCCTTAGGATGTATGAATGTTACAAGGTATGGGATCTTCCTTTGTATATAGTTTCTCCAAATTTGGGGCATCTTCATAATATCAATATCAATTGTAGATCCTTCCAGATTAGTTCTAGCAGTAGTTCGTAACATTGAAGTAACCTTGACGACTTTGCTACTTTATATTACTGAAGGGCATCCCATAATGCTTCTCAATGGAACAAATCTTGTTTTGCATATTTCAGGTCCCACTATACGCAGGGACTTGCGTTCCCTACTGAGAGGCAAGAATATGGCAAGGGGATCATAGAATTGGAGAAGGTTTGCGGTGATTGAAACCACCTCCTTTGTTTGTTTGTTACATATTTGTTATATCTGTCACTAGCAACTACTTATGACTTCTTTCTAAGATTAAGTATTTCCGGTAAGGAGGATCCCTTATCCTTCAAATTGATAGCTATTTTGTGATTATGGTGCGAGGACACATTGTATTTACATTGTGGCAAACAAGTATTTTGAAATATTGCTATGTTGAAGGGAGTGTGGACTTCATCTTTGGCAATGGCAAACATTATTTTAGGTGTGTAAATTTGTTTTAAATTGGCCTTCTTGTAAGTTGACTTTTTTAAGCAATTGTGTGAATTGTTACACTTACATAAGTTTAGTGTTCTAAGACATTAGGCCTGATTATGTATAAATTGTGGGCACTACGCACATGAAGTTGTCAAGTGATATACTATGATAACCATAAATACAAGTTTTAAAGGTATATTGCTCGTATACAAGATCCCTGCTTCATTATCAGAGTGAGGAGAGTGGATGTTAAGCATTACTAAGTCATATGACCCTTTTAAAGCGGTTATGCGAGACTGTTGTAGAAGCTTCGAGGTCATAGAACGTGAGGCCGATTATGGGTGTATTGTTACGGTGAAAGAACAAATACTAGGTATGCAATTGCTAGCTTGTGAAACACATATTTTGTGTGCTACTATTTGCTGAATTAATATTTTCTACTTCAGAGTTGTTGATCAAAATATGGTTATTATGCAGTTTTATTAAGTACTTAAAATTCAAAATGTTGATGTACTATCTATTTGTTTCTACGGTTATAACTCTTGTTAATTGTCTGGCTTAATTATGGTAGAATTTATATTGTTTTTCTTCATATTTGTAGATGAAGATTATAAAGTGTCTTGTTGAGAATATTGTAGTAGACATTTCTTTTAACCAGCTTGGAGGGTTGTGTACTCTTTGCTTTCTTGAGGAGGTAATTTGGTACATCCCACCCGGAAGCCTCACATTGTATCTTTCTCTTTGAAATTTTAACCTTGATAGTTGATACTTTCTTTGTTGGGATTGACAAGAATTGACCTCACCTTTATTATTGAATCTTGTTGGCCTAAGAAGGAAACCAAACGTATCTGTATTAGCAATTTAGCATTCCTCTCAGAAGTATGGGTTTGATGCTTTGCTTAGTAATTTATCCTAGGATATGGAGACATTTGATTGTCATTTAATGAAAACCACTTGTAGGCATTCAAAAGGTTTGTTCATTTACTTTTTATCATCCTTCTATCTTCTAAATTTTAAATTACCCATGCTTGTATCCTGAAATATAAATTTCTTGCAGATCACTTTTACGGAAGTACAAGATCGA
The DNA here is from genome assembly GCA_030762895.1 of Sophora flavescens. Lineage (NCBI taxonomy): Eukaryota > Viridiplantae > Streptophyta > Magnoliopsida > Fabales > Fabaceae > Sophora > Sophora flavescens. The sequence continues at coordinate 14,611,838 of CM061066.1, forward strand.
GAGGGTATGTTTCCTAGATTAAAGTGTGATGTCTTTGTCATATCTTGTTCGGAGCCAACCGGTTAGTTGTTTAAGGTTTTTCAAAGATAAGTTTAAGGATGAAATTTAAGTGTTAATGGTTGTAGACAGTGAGCCTAGATCAATGAGAATGCTTGTTATTTGTTCATTATTTACTATATTCAAAGTTCATTTGTCATGTGAAACGGTTTGGATATTGATGAATATATTTGCATTGTATATACATAGTTTTTGGCCAAATACTTATTTTTGTCTAGATTTTTTTTTATGGGAATGTATCAAAGACCAAACCGATAAACTCAAGGAGAGTGACAAGATTTATTTACTTCAATTATTTCTTGTTTCTATTTCTTAATTTGTATAGACTGTTTGTGATCTATGTTGCTCTCTCCCTTGTTAATGTATGTAGCTAGTGGAGGTTTCTTTTGAGTTGCTTTGGATGGTTCGCTGCTTTGTGCTTCATCTCATAAAACTTCGTACACTTGATTTTGTGTGGAAGAAAGCTTAGTTCGGTGCGGAGGTTTTTTCTAAAGGTTATGTGAGGTTCATGGCCATCTAAATCTGGTGGTGTGGAAAGCAGCTTTGTTTTTCTCGCTCTTGTTGCTATCTCATTTTGGTTACGATTCTTGAGGCTTTTACATTAAAGCATGCGATCCCATTTCTTGGTGGTGTGAACTTTCCACCGAGGATCACTTTCATATGTTTTGGTTCTTTGGTGGGTTGATTTTTAGTTAATTATTATTCAACCTGTAAGCTATACTTTTTTTTCTTTGTTAGTCTAGATTTCGGTTGAATAGCTAGCTTGCTTTCAACTATATGGTTTGATTATACTTTTTTCTTGTTTGGTATTTTTTAACAATATTCTAGTTTGATGGTTGTAACTCTAACTTATGGTACTAATGCAACTGATGGTATTTTTGAACAATATTCTAGTTTGATGGTTGTGCCTCAAACTTATGGTAGTAATGCAACTTGTTTGGTGTTATTGAACAATATTCTATTTTCTATCAAAATGAGACAATATTACATTTTAAATTAACATCTAAAAATTTTATCATAAATATGTTTTAAGATTAACTTAAAAAAAACCAATACTTCAAATTATTTGGTTTTTTTTTGTTGAAGCAATCAAATTGTTTGTTAAAATTACATTTTTATTGTAATTTTATAAAAAAAATGTCCATAAGCACTTATATAGTAATGTATCCAAACGCCTTAATTTTGTATAAGTGCTTTTGGAAATATGCATCCAAACGCACATGACTTATTGAATTCAGCTCTTATGGCATAAGCTCTTGTATAATAAGGCCTTATGCTATAAGTGCTTAGTTGGTTATTTACCCAAACACACCCTAAAAGATGAGGTATAAAAATCCATTTAACCAATATTGAATAATTGTTTTACCACTGCAATTTGAAAACTTGTTTCAAGAGAAAAAAATATGAACAATATCTTAGTGAGATATTACACAATCTGATTGTTAAATAATGAAAGAAAACAAAGTGATAGAACCACTTTGTTAGTCCAAAGATCCATCATCTTAAAGCTATTTGGTAGTGTGAAGATCTTTATGACACTGAGTGTAATAAAATGAATTTTGGTTTATTTATGACATTGAGCTAGCAAAATATAATATCATAAAAATGGTTCTTAAAATACAAATGATGTTTCAAAAAGAGATGAATTGCAGTCATTATTGGGTTTTAATAGTCAAAATCAATCCTATTAGCAACAGTTGTTATTGTCTCTCCCACTATACCATAAACTGTGTGTAACTGATAATATATATTTGTCATACACATTCTGTATCTAGATCTACTTAAATTTGTGATGCTAATTTTGGCATTACAGATATTATCAAGTCCTATAGGAGGCTAATACCATTTGATATAGTTTGTTATTAATTACTCATGTTTGGCAAAACAGTTAAGAAACACTTATTCATTAGTCTAATCATAAAACAATTATCAGTTCAAGGCACGATTTTCACTGAATAGAACAATCTAATATGATCTCACATACATTGTATCAAAGCAGTAAATAGAAAATCAACACACGTTCAAGTAACTCTTGATGCTACTCTCACCGGTTTGAATCGTCTACTGTGCAGGATTCATTCACTATACAAATCCGAGAAAACTAAATTATTCATTTAGATTGTAACACCACCATGAATGATTTGGTGATGAAAATATTGAATATAAGAGATAATTAATATAGAAAAGGCATAAACCTGGTACCAAATATCCAACTGTGCCTTGCAAAGCTGCTAATGAGAAAAGGGTATTGATTGTTAAGTTATAGATCGTTAGCAAAGGCAAGGCAACACTGATAACAGTATTATCCTATTAAGCAAAGAAATGGCTTAAAACAATCAATATATTATACAAAAGTATGATTTGTGTTATCTCACCGAAACCACCAAAGGGAAAAGTGGCATACTCTACTTTTCCTTTCATCTTCACAATTTCAATTTCAATCACTTGGTCCTTCTTTCCCTTTGTTTATTATTTTAACAAAGATTTAAGTTCCACTAAAGTAGTTAGGTAGTTTTCTAACCGACAACCTAGTAACTTCAATACCATAATTCTCTAGACTCATAGGCCAACAGGAATTCTAGGTCTTGTCACGAACAGCTAAGTCCATTCATCTGATAATAGTATCAGGGTCTCCCAGAATAAACACCCTATCAGGAAAAGACTGATATTGTCTAATTAAGTGTAATGGATCGCATAGGAAATTGACCTTGTATAAATAAGAACCCCGGTCTTAAATCCGTCTCCTAGACATAATGATCTAATGGAAGCTACAAAACATCATTACTATAACACACATTAGTTAAAATCATAGCTATAACGAACTTTATCCATCAATTGCATCGTCCATGTGATGAGTGTGATTTTCACCTCATTTTCCAGGTATACGTTTCTGCATGCATTTGCATATAGTTAGGCCAATTTAGTGTTGATTTTGTATAGTTTTCCTTTGGAACGGATGAGGTGGTTTCGGTGTTGTTTTGCAGATTTAATGGAAAAATGCTCTGAAATTAGCCTTGATGGAGCTTGGATGAAAAAGAGCCTAAAAAGAGAAGAAATTGAGCCAAGCATAATTCTCGTGATTCGCCCCGCAACCCCGAGAGCCATCGTTGGAGAAAATGCAAGCTTTCCGTTCGCCTCGCTCGAACCATGTCTCGCCTCGCGAGTCCGCAAACAGAAGCCATCACGCCAGGGCCTGATGCTCTCACGGGCGTATTGAAGAAAAACCTTTCGGTCTCGTGTCGTGAAGAAACTCTCGCCTCGCGAGAGTTCAATTCTCCCAGCAGATTTTAATATTCGCCTCGCAGACATGTCTCGCCTCGCGAATCGCGCCAAGACTGACCGTATAAGTTGTTGTTTTAGGGCAGAAAGAGGAGCTTTTGGTGGAGAGAGCACTTGGGGACTTGGAGGTCATGGGTGAGATAGGGTTCCCAGCCCTGAAGGGGAGATTTCCTTGCTGCGGGAATGGAGGAAGCTTGTCTATGAGTGTTCTCCATCCCTTTTCTCATTCTCTTTGTATTTCCTTTATCATGAGTAGTTAAATCCCTATTGTTGGGGCTAGATGTAGCTTTTCTCGAACTTGTTGTATTTGATTTGGTGTTTTAATGCAAGTTTTTATTTCCTTATGAGTATGTGATTCTGTTTTTAATGCTTTCCTTGGATTAGCTACCCATAGGAATGATATGTTGCTTTGATAGATGACTAGAAAGGTTGGTGTTAAGGCATGCTCATGAATCATGTGCCAAGTAGTTCAAGAATCTAGACATAGGTGTTGAATGCTTGCAATCTTATAAGTCTTGACTTAATGCAAAATCACAGATTAATCCACCTAAGACATTAGGGTTTGATTTGTGGTTTTAGTCTCAATGCACCTAAGACATTAGGCTTGAGTACTTTAGAAAAGGGCTTGATTGTCATAATTGAAATAGTGCTTGTGTTGATTACCATTTCATTGCAATTAAGGGAGGATTAGTGTAGTCTAACCCTAACAATCTTAGCCACATCTCTGATTTGCCTTTCAAGTGTTCGATATAATTCCCAAAAGACTAAAATATTGTTTTGCTTTCTTTATTTTCTCATTTTAATCTCTCATACTCCTAGTTTAGTCTAGATAGTTGTTAAGTTTGTGAATTGGTAATTGACAACCGATCCTCGTGGATACGATAACTGGTCTCACCACCGTATTACTTGATTGGCGACGAGGTGCACTTGCCTTTATATCTTAAAAATCACGCATCAAGTTTTTGGCGCCGCGTAGGGATTGGTTTTGTCAATATCATTAGTAACAAATGAGACAACTAGTTTAGACATTTTTTTTTTATTTTTCTTATATAATTGATCTCTTTCTTTTGTTAAGTTTTGTATATATTTGTTTTTGTGTTTCTTTGATCTTGGGCTTAATTGTTTGTGAGGTGAAAAATTGATTAGACAGGATCATGGACTACAATTGGTATCAACCATCTGATGCAGAAAGGGAGATATCTGAGTTGCTAGCCAAGGTAGATATCTTTGCAATTAGCCGTAAACATCCAACAAGTTAGTGATGAGTCGTCAAGGGCACTAAATCTCTCCTCCACCAATGGTAAGCTATCTTGAATGGGGAAATCAATTTCCCAACACTTACACTCCATGGTGGGGAACCCTCCAAACAATAGTTGGATTGAGCAAGAGGAACATTGGGAATCTTCCACACCTTCATATCAAGATGAGCTCATCCCCATTGGAAGTTGCTTGGGAGAACTTCAAATCGCATTCCCATCGAGGTTGAGCAACCTATCCCTGGATAGTCGACCTCACCCAGAGGCTGTTTTGGAGAACTTCATGGCAACAACAATGGAAGAATTAAAGAATCAAGAAGACACCATCCGAAGTTTAGGGGTACTTATTGAGAAAATCTCTAACCAACTATCCGGAATGTCAAAAGGGGAACTTGATGGATGATGATGAAGGTGATGCAATAAAGTATGATGATGAAGATGATGCCAAAATGGATGATGAGGAAGAAGAAGAAGTGGGAGCAATGCAGTCAAGAAGTGAAGAACTTGTTTGTGAGAACAAAGTTGCCCCATCCCCATTGAACCCTTGACTAAAGAGCACGAAAGGAAGAGGCAATTGGAGGACATCTATTTCACCATGCTTGGAGATGATGAAAAACTGTTGGAATTAGATGATGCTATTGGTTCCTATGCATGTGTGGAATGTGATGGGAGAAACACTTGTGTGGTTTGTACGGAGAGATTTCTGCATATTTGGAAGGTGATGGACTTGGCGTCTTGAGAGTGAAGATTGTCAGGCTAGAACGGAACCAATGATCCTCTCGAATTGTTTGCCACCTCACATTTTAAAGCAGTCAACAATGGAGTTCATGCCTCTGCCTGAGGTTGAACCCCCATTTTTATTGGGAAGATTTTGTTGATAAAGGGGTCATCTTTGACCCAAGAGGAATTGAAAAGCGCTTCCCATTTGAAGAAGTCAGCATGAATTTCGAGCTCAACTTCCACATTTTTGCTGCAAACCGTGGGGATCCAGGTGAAGGATCTCACATGGTTAGCATCCCTTGGTCCTTATACCACAAGGTTATGGGATCCGGTGGATGCTTCTTGATAAGTCAAGCTAGTGACGCGTTAAAAGGAGCGCTTATTGGGAGGCAACCCAACTTTTCTTAACCCTTCTCTCTTAGTTAGTTTTTGTTTTTGATTTTCAACCTCTTGAATAATTTGAGAAGCTCAAGAGGAAAATAATAAAGTGACAATTGCCAAGTGTTTGCAGGGTAATAAAGAAGGAAGGAGAAGCAAAGGGCAAAGGAAAAAGCAAAGTCAGCACCGCTACCGCCTCGATGTGCCGTTCCAATTTTTTGCTTTATTTTATTTTTCTTCTCCTCTCTCAACTTGATTGTTTACATTGGGGACAATGTAAATTCTTAAGCTTGGGGTAAGGGTATTTTGCATATGTTCATATTTTGCATTGTAAATATTGCATTCATATAGGTTTAAGTTTGCATGATCGCATGATTCGTTACCATCTTACTTAGATTGAGCTTATGATTGTGAGAGAGCTAAGTGACCAATTTTTTGTGATAGTGAATTCTTGAACCCATTCATTTTATTCTTGTGATATGGCTGCAAATGAATATGCTTGAGATGATCTTGGATAGTTGATGATTAGCATATGTTTTTTTTAGACTTGTGTTTCTCTTTGGTTCTTTGAACTGATAAATGTGAGCTTTTGAGCCATTGGGGTACTCACTAAATCTGCCCCAGTTCTTTGTGTTGAGTGTTGCTCCTCTTGGATGAATTTCTCTAGAACTTGACTTGAAACCATTTTAAAGCTTAAATTTTTTTGAAAACATTTTTGAAAATGATTGAGGCAATAGGTATTCTTCCAGCCTCCTGAGCTTTGAATGATGAAATGCTATCCCTTAGTTGCCCAATTTTGAGCTTTGAATGAATAAAATGCTTTTCTTGGTACCCTGAAATGTTTTGATAAATATGTTTGACAAAGGACCTTCTAAAGTATTACAAAAGGGTAAAAGGTAGTTGAAAGTTTGGGATGAAAGAATCGGAAAAAAAAATAATTATCTTGAGTTGAAAAAAATCTCCCCTTCTCAAATAAAAGAAAAAAGAAAAATATAAAGAGATGGGGATGAAAAAAAAAAAAAAGAGAAGTGAGAAATAAAAGAAAAAGAAAGAAAAGAAAGGTGGAAAAATGTATTGAAAGCCAAGAAGGTTTTTTAGATGGTGTCTTGTGTTGTAATGTTTGATACTTGGTTTAGCCTTTTGAAATATCCCTTTCTTGTTTTGCCCACCTTACGATTAAGCCCGTGGCCACGTGCCAACGAACTAAAGACCTCTTGATTCTTAGGTGTTTTCATAAATAAAGTGGAGATTTGGTTGATAGTCAAGCATATGGTAGAATCATTCCTTGAGGAAAATGGAGCGAATTGTTATATATACTTGAACACTGAGTGAGTGAGGTAAGAAAGAGAGCCAAGCAAATAAAGAAGCTTGGGGTGAGCTTCAAGTGAGCAAGAGTGTCCGAATCGGTGAGAATGTGAGTCTAGGAAACTTAAGTCCCTAGTGGACTTGAATTGATTGTCTCTTCTTTGAATTGTTTGAATTGCCTATTGCTTGGATCATTTACTCGGGTTCTTGGTTCACTATCCATACTTTGGTTGTTTATCTCTTCTGGCCTTAGTGATTGCTTGAGGAATGACAAAGTCTTAAGCTTAGGGTGATTTGATGAGTGTGATTTTCACCTCATTTTCCATGCAATTCTCGCATCATTTTACATATAGTTAGGCCAATTTAGTGTTGATTTTGTATAGTTTTTCCTTTGGAACGGATGAGGTGGTTTTAGTGTTGTTTTGCGAGGATTTAATGGAAAAATGCTCGAGAAATTAGCCTTGATGGAGCTTGGATGAAAAAGAGCCCAAAAGAGAAGAAATTGAGCCAAGCATAGTCCAGTGATTAGCTCGCGAGCACTGATTCGCCCGCGACCCCGGTGAGCTGATTGGAGAAAATGCGAGGCCTTTACCGGTTCGCCTCGCGAACCCATGTCTCGCCTCGCGAGTCTGCAAAGAAGCCATCACGCCCGGTCCACGATGCTCCTCACGGGCGTATTGAAGAAAAACCTTTCGGTCTCGCGTCGCGAAATCTCGCCTCGCGAGGAGTTCAATTCTACTGCTGATTTTTAATATTCGTCTCGCGGGACATGTCTCGCCTCACGAATGCTTGACCGATGGTATAAGTTCTTGTTTTAGGGCAGAAAGAGGAGCTTTTGGTGGAGAGAGCACTTGGGGACTTGGAGGTGCATGGTGAGATAGGGTTCCAGCCCTAGAAGGGAGATTTCCTTGCTCTGGGAATGGAGAAGCTTGTCTATGGTGTTCTCATCCCTTTTCTCATTCTCTTTTGTATTTCCTTTTATCATGAGTAGTTAAATCCCCATTGTTGCGGAATTTAGATGTAGACTTTTCTGAACTTGTTGTATTTGATTTGGTGTTTTAATGCAGTTTTTATTTCTTGTGAGTATGTGATTCTGTTTTTAATGCTTTCCTTTAGTTAGCTACCCATGTGGAATGATATGTTGCTTTGATAGATGATCTGAAAGGTTGGTGTTAAGGCATCTCAAAACTTGAGGAAAGCATCCCCATCCTTCACTACCTTCATTTCCTCATGCAGAGGTTGCCGTAAACATAGGAAAACAATCGTCAGTACCGTACATGGCTCACAATGAATTGAGAAAGAAACTCCTACACATATCAAGATACCAACTCCATATATCAATTATTTTTATTTTTGATTGAATTAATTCATCTTTATAGAAAAACATTCCCCATAAAACCCAAGATTCAACTTTGGATCAGTAGCTAAAATATGTTGATGTGCACATGAAAAAAGGAACTAGCATACAAAATTAAGATAAACTATACTTTTTATTTGAAAAAAAAGATAAGCATGATATTATATGTCACACGCCCATAGAGTTGCCTTGGAAAAACAGAAAATATGCTTCAATACACCACAGCCCCAGCGTGCCTTCAGCTGCGAACGTTAGCTCCTATACCGGACCCGTGTGCTCTCGTCTTGCACCGGCGACTGCTTTTATTGTGCCTGTGTTGCGGTATTTCGCAGCTTTGAGTCGTTGCGCCTCTGTGAAAGGGAGGCAGAAAAACGAAGAGGCAGAGGGAAAGACCTATTCTTCACTCATGTCATGTGTAGAATATTTCCAAGCGACGCGCCGACTACTGAAGTTTTGCAACTGTTCAATAATTTTAAGTTTTTATTTAAAAATCAAAAACAAATGTGAATTGACCGCATTACCCCTGGTAGATGCTGAAGTTTTCAAGTGATTTTACAAAAGTTTGCCATCCACCATCTTTCTTTTATATATAAAGATGTCTATGTTAGATGTTAGATGAAGGTTTGCTAGAAAATGACGGATAAATTTTATATTTCACATCATTTTATCTTTCTTTTCCAATTTCTTCTCATATTTTTTCCTTCTCTCTGTTTTTTCTTCATAACCACAAGAGAAAACTACAAGGAGTAAGCCAAGTTGAACGGAAAAAAGGAATGTATGAAGTCTTAGAAATCTTACGTTGTAGGGCGAGATTCTATGAGATAGATAAATAGATAGATAGCTCAAACAATTTTCAAACGTAATGTAGAAACTCTCAATCATGAATGAGAAGAGCGCTACCACAACTCACAACTTCATCATCTTCGTTGATAGGGATTTGTCACAAAATCAATTGGTCAACCGGGGTTTTAGGGTTCCTCAATGGTGGCATAAACTATGTTAATTTGGGAGAATGAGTATTTTTTTTTTTTATGAATATAGGTTAATTTAGTTTTTGAAAAGGTTGTTTCCCATCCCTATCCCCTTTAGCATGTGGGGCTTTATGGGTTAGGGCTTATTACCTTGGATAGGATGATAAAATAATAAGCCCCACGCAGGTTGAGTGGATTATCCCATGGGCCTCGGTCCTATTGTGATATTTTTACTAAATGCATTTAAATTAAATAATATTTTTACTTTAAATTTTAAATAACATTTTAGAATATACATATCTAGTGTAATGACTGCTTAGAAGAATATATTTTATATTAATGAATTTTAAATAACCTCTAAGATTACTGTATCCTCCTCAAATGCCCATCGAAACACATCCTAAGAGAATGAGTAGGAGGGTGGAAATGAAGAAGAGAAAGGAGCCTTACCTTTTTCTCGGTTCTCTCCTTCAGTGGCCTCAGACAGGAGAGAGAGGGAGGTCGAGAGAGACATTTAGAGAGGTAGAGAATACAATGGTCTTCGGTGGAGTAGGGTAGAGGAAGTGAAAAACGAGAAAAGAGGAGAAAAAGACAAGGTTTAAAATATATATAGATGCGGCCTTGTACACATTTTAAATTAGGTTAAATGGTCGGACAATTATTATCATGAATATATTGAATGAGAATAAATTAGATCAGTCCATAAAAAAGAAGAATAATAAATTAGATGATCAATCAAAATTTGAGAGGATAAATTAGAATAGTTAAAATAAAAGAGTAGACGATAAATTGTGCATTACAAAAATTGAAATGTTTTAATCCTTAACTAACCCTCCCAAAGTAGGGTGGGAGAATGAATGGGGGGAGGGCTGGGCTTGGCTGGATGAGAAGTGGCCCATTTACATAAGATGAAGAGTTGAGGTCAGTGGCGGAGAGCGAGAGCGAGAGAGAGGAGAGAAATAGAGAAGAAGAGAGAGAGATCAGAGATCAGAGATCAGAAGAAATGGGGGAGGAATGGAAGCAAAGAAGAACAAGTACATAGAAGATTGGGGCGCTGCAAGAGAGAGAATCTGGAGTTCAATTTCAGATGGACTCGACGCAATCTGGCCCTTGTTGGCATCTTCGGCATCGCTGTTCCTTCCTCGTCTACAAGGGCATCGTCCGAGAATTCGTATGTTCCCTTCCTTCCTTCACATCTAACCTAACCCTTTTTATTTATTTATTTCATCCTCTCCTATTCAATCATCTCTGCTTCCTTACATTCTAACTTTTGCAACTTCCATGATTATTTATTTCACTCAGCTATCTGTTTATTGTAACTGAGAATTCAGGGCTTTTATTATAGGATGGGTTCTGATTTTAGAATCTTCACCTTGAAAGTGAGTATACATGCTTGCAGATGCGTTAGGAATTTTGTGTGATTTTAATTTGAATTACTTGTTTAGCTAAATATCTAAAAAAAAATTGCTGTTCACTCACACCTTACACACCACCTCATGTATGTGTACTGCGTACTCTCCATCAACGGATTACAACTAGTCCACCCAAAATAAAAAAAATTCTGCATATCCATAACTGTTAGACATCTTGCGATGTATCAGCTATCAAGCATTATTGATGTCTAAAGTCTAAACTATGATGTTGAACTTTGAAATGGATGGCTAAGCAGTATGAAGTGTTCTACAGTGGACCATTATAATAGGCGGTACCACGATGTCAAGCATTTAAAACCGTCCAATAAAACATAAAACTAATCTGACGGTTCATGACTGTTTCTATCAACCAGTCATATCCAAAATTCATCCCTTTCACCCCCACAGCCCGACCACCTAGTCGACCACCACCCATTCCAACCCATCTTCCCCCGACCGTGACTCAGAACAGGTTGAGATGTTCAGCATCGGATCCACAATTTCAGAAGCAGAAACGCACCATAGTGGTGGAATGAGGCCTCATTGGAACCAATTCAGATGGTGGAAGAGACAGGTTATGTAGAAACTCACGGCAGCGATAGATTTGGCGACAGCAAAGCCATTCCGAGATGGCGCCATTGGTGAAGGAGAAATGTTGGGTTGGGGGAGCATTGGTTGGAGTGGCCAGAGCACGGAGGAGAGCGTCAGGTGGTGGTTCTGATTGCAGAGTTCGGTTTGTGGTGGTGGCCGAGATGGAGGAGAGGAAGGGCCAGTTCACTGCGGTGTTGGCATCGCTGATCTGGGCTTGCAACTGTGGTGGTCGATGCGGCCGCACCACCTACTGGCCTCCCGCCTTGACCCATCACCTCCCTCCTCTACCACCACCATCATCTCCCCCTTCCACTCCCCACCTTTGTTTCACTTCGTTTCACCCCCTCCACATCATTCTACTTCCACCCTTAACCCTTCCCATCCCCTATCTCGCTTCACCCCTCCACATCATTCTACTTCCACCCCTTCCCATCCCCTATCTCCGAACCTAAGTCCTCTGATCCGAACTGAGACCCTTGCATTCTGAACTGGATATCATCAACCGGCAAAACAGGGATTAACTTCGGTCATAAGTACTTGCAACGTGGACCACCTATCAAACTTGTCCACGGAGAACCCCGCCTAAGCAGTATTTAAACCTTGTTATCAACAGGGTTAAATTGATTTGTTGTCCTCAAACATGAGGGTTATATTAGGAGCCTCATATGTACCAAGTCCACTGAACTGTTGTAGACTTTACCTTCTTGAATGGCTCCATGCTTGCTATTTGTCTGTTAATAAATTACTTGGTGCAGTTTGACTATTGTGTTCGATCACTTCAGCTTTATTGTATTTTAATTTTGAGATTACTTAAGTGCTGGTAAGAGATTAAGAGAAAGATAGTGATGACTCACATAATTGATGTGGTACATAATCAATGCTACACATAACGAGATTTCTCTTTTCTGGAGCATCCAAGAACTCCTATTTGAGAGTCATAACAAACACATTTTTAACACTCTTTCTCCGGCACACTCTTGATTATTGAGTCCCATATGCAAATTCATGGCTTGCCATGAATAAAGTTTGTCTGAGTCTTGGGAGAGTGTTGAAAAGACATTGTTCTTTCTCTTTTAACTTTGGCATATATTGATGGCATGGTTCTCTAAGTTTTATTTTTGAATCTTTTATTATTATTTTTTATTTTTTTATTTTTGTAAATCAGAACCTCTTTATTCTGTATAGATGAATGCTTTTCTTTCTACTTAACCATATGATTTTTATGGTTACAGCATATGCAGGATGAAGATAACGGTCGACCGTAGCAGGAAGTTCCTGTGAGAATATTGAAGATGCTTGGTAATAATTTGAGGGTTATAAAAGTGAGACCTTAATGTGAGGCCACAACCTATGCTTTCTTAACTCTCAAAGGGTTGTTTGGAAAAAATATTCTAGACCTACTAAACCACTTGATGTTGGGATAACTTTATCTTGATATTTGTGTTAGGGTTGTTATACCCTGTGGTTCAAAATTAATAAAATTGTTTCTAAAAAAAAAACATGAGTTTGATACAGTATTGAAGGAATCCTGAACATGAAACACCTTAAACTAACCATGAACTGAATAGTACGTCAAATAACGTGATACTAGTAACTGAAGGTAGTATTTAGAATCAATTAAAATTGAAAATGATTTGAGTTGAATTAATTTTAATTTGATTTAGAAATCAATTTTCTGTTTTGAATTTATTAGAATGAGAATTGATTTGACTTAGATTTTTTTTCATTATGAGGTAATTATTAAATAAAATATATATATTTTTATTTTATTTTTTAGGGATTGGGTAAAAGTGTATGATTAATTTGCGTGAATAAACTGAGTATTAACTAGTGGTGCTTATGTCGGTTTTGGTAAAAAGGTCATCCCATCCAAATATAAATAGGCATGTGGATTGGTTGGATTGCTCTTAAAAAACCGATCCGATCCGATTAAAATGCGATTTGGATTGGGATTGGTTGATTCGGTTTATCGTAGCATCGTATATTTCTATTACGCAAAGAATCAACATGCATGCTAAATTTAACAAAATCTTAAACATTTATACGCATTGATACATTCATGTAATAACAACAACAACAATAAAATTGCGCTTATCCCCTCGGTGGGGATTGGTATATGGATAAATATTACCATAATGTTATATCGTGGATCGTGTTAATAGTTAAATATCAACTCAAATTTTTCTATAGTTTTTCTATAGTTTTACGTACTATCTCCCGCACTCTAGCTATCGGGATTGTCCTCCACCAGTCCACTCTCCTTACTGCGAATCTAAAGGTCTCCTCCATATTGCCAAACCACTAAGTGATTCTAGATTCACCAGATTGTTACATGTGAACCGTATACTGGCTAAACTTGGCCTCCAAATTTTTTTGTTGCTTCTCTGGGGTAGTTTTCTTGTCTACCTCTGCTCCCTAAAACTTGGGATTGCCTCCACCTTGTCCATCTCCCTACCCTGACACAAAAGGCTCCTCCATATACTCAAACACCTAAGTCGAGATTCAACCATCTTTTTTACAATAGGTACTCTCCTCTCTCTATAATGCTTTCGCATTCATAATCCTATCATGTACTAGTTTTTCCGCTATCCAAATGTAGACATTCTCATCTCTCCTGACATTGATTTTACTCGTGTTGATTTTTCCCACCAACATCCAGTCCTTCCAACAACATCTGGCTCACAGTTGTACTGCAGAAACTTTTCTCCTAGCTTAATCGGTACCTTTTTATCACACCAAAAACCCAACCTTCCCATTTCAACCACCGATTGATCGATGGTTTCCCATCTCCTCAATTCTCCGTTATTTTGTATAATAGACTCAAGATATTTAAACCGTGGGACTTGTGGTAGTCAGGTCTTCCAACTTTTTTTCCCTCTGGGTAGAGGGTTCGTCTTTTGCAAACTTACATTCCATATACCGTGCTCTACCTCCTGCCAAGCCAGCAAAGAACTATATCATCTCATAAAATCATGCATCACAAGGCTTTTCTTGAATGTGTCTTCTAAGTACATCCAAAACCAAGGTAAAAGATAGGGGCTGTGTTTGCCCCTGTGCAGACCTTGTTATTGGAAATCTTCGCTGGCTCACCCTCGCTTCCTACACCAGTCGTGGCCCCTCATACTTATTTATTGATAGCCTAATATAGGCAATTCAACACCTTCTTTTCTGGGGTTTTCCACAAAACCTCTCTTGGCACCTTATCACGCTTTTCCAAATCAATAAGGTCATATAAATCTTTTTTATTCCTTCGATATTGTTCCATCACTGTCGAGGCAAATTGCTTCCATGGTCAACTTCCTGACACAAAACCAAATTTATTGTATGATTTTGATTTCTTTTTCTTTAGTCTCCGCTTCCAGCTCTTTCCCAAGTTTAGTATGACTCATAAGCTAACCCTATATAATTCTGTAATTTGTACATTCATGTAAAACATTTTATAAAATATATTATAAGAAAAATAATACCCATCACTCATCTAGTTTCAAAACATCTTTTTTATTTATGTTTAGAATAATAGAAATAAAAAAAAATTACACATCAAATGAAATCTAAAGCATTATTAGGAAAAAACCAAAAAAAAATTAATAAAAATAAGAATAATAGAATAAGGTGACTTTTTGGTGAGTAGTATCTTCCTCACAGAGAGATTATTTTAACCTTTGGATTTTAGTCACTGATTAACGGATGCCCTGAATCAACTCACTGAATTCTTAACCGTAGCTACTTATTTTAACTTGACCTTACATTTATGTTTTGACCCCAACTTTTTCAAAGGCCTCCCGGGTGGTTCATAACGGTTCAAGAACGGAATAACATGGCGAGAAGATGCTTGCGACTACGAACGTTGCAGGGGTCCTAGGAAACCGTAAATCATGTTCATATCATCTCAATGAACGCGTGTAGGGCGCCGCAAACCATGTTCATCTCCTACCCTGGACCTCCAAAGCACCGACATGCAGAATTTGCTTTGAAGGTGTGAAGTTAGACTTACCATGGTTAGGATTCAAGCGATCCTAGTCAAATAACCATGGTTTGGTTCAGTGATCGTTAGCTAACCATGGTTAGGTTCAAGTGGATTCGTCAAGTAACCATGGTTAGTGAGTTCAAGTGATCAGTCAAGTAACCATAGTTGCAGGTTCAAGTCATCAGCATGAGGCTAACCATGGTTAGGTTGAACATACTAAGATTAACCTAACCCTAGTCAAATAACCACTGGTTAGAGTTACTGATGATGGCCTCAAGTAACTTGTAGGTTAGGTTCAAGCGATCAAGTTAGGCCTGCCATGGTTAGGTTCAAGTGATCTAGTCAAG